>CM054178.1:37277334-37877334 GCA_028829895.1 Sinotaia quadrata | reverse complement strand
GGTTAATTTTCGTCATTTTAATAAATGCCTTTAAAAACTGTAAGCTTTCTTTATAATTTTCATTATTTCAATAAATACATATGAAAACTGCAAGTTAGCTTTCTTGATAATTTTCGGCATATTAAATAAATACTTGTAAATCTGTAAATTAGATTTCTGTATAACTTTCGTTATTTTAAGAAATACTTGTAAAATCTTCAGATGAGCTTTCGTTATTAACCAACCTTCTAATACACAAGAGTGAAAGGACAATATAACAGTATATAAACCAACCTTCTAATACACAAGAGTGAAAGGACAATTGATCAGTATGTAAACCAATCATTTAATATGAATCAATATGCAATTAAAGTCTATGCCAGCTGCACATTGTGTAAGCCAATCTATAAAAAAAACGATGCTTATAAATTCCAAATAATTATAATCAGTTTATTCCATGTAAATTCGCAATTAAAATAAATCAGGAGAAATTATTTTTTTTTTTTTTGGGGGGGGGGGTCAATATACGAGCATTATCAGATAGAAAAAATATGAATGTCTTCATAACTATTTGCTCCATAAATTGTCATACAGCAATATTGCTAAATTTTTACTCTCGAGCTGTCCGTGAGAGGATATATAAAAACAACATAGTTGAGTTTTTAAAATTATCTTTCAAAAGTCATATGAAGACACAACTTTTAGAATTTTTTATCAGAAGAGATATAAACAGTTCGCTTATTATTTATTAACAGGTTTTAATCAGGAAGATACATGATCAACGTAATGTTGATTGTTTACTCCAAAGTTAATCATCAAAATATGAAAATATTGTAATGTTAATTTTTATGGATTCCAAATTTAGGAATCAGAACGTGAAAATATTGTATTTGTTGATTGTTTACTCCAAAGTTAACCATCAGAAGATGAAAATATTGTAATGTTGATAAAAACGTCTTCAAACTGTATTGAAAATACTGTTCAGTTTTCATTCTAGACAGTATTGTTTAATTTATAATATAAAATTAGCAATCAGAGAAATAATGACAGTATATTTCAGTGTGTAATATAAAGTTAGCAATCAGAGAAATAATGACAGTATATTTCAGGGTGTAATATCAAATTAGCAATCAGGAAAATAATGACAGTATATTTCAATCTGTAAAGTTAGCAACCAAAAGAATATGGTTTGTTCAGTGTTAATATAAAGAGTTAACAATCAGAAAAATATGGTAAATTTAGTGATTAATATAAAGTTAGCAATAAGAAAATATGGTGTGTTCAGTGTGTAATATAAAGTTATCAATCAGAGAAATAATGACAGTATATTTCAGGGTGTAATATAAAGTTATCATTCAGAGAAATAATGACAGTATATTTCAGTGTGTAATATAAAGTTAGCAATCAGAGAAATAATGACAGTATACTTTAGGGTGTAATATAAAGTTAGCAATCTGAAACATATAGTATGTTCAGTTTTTAATATAAAGTTAGCAATCAGAAAAATAAGGTATGTTCATTATTTAATATAAAGTTAACAATCAGAGGAAATTTATAAAAAAAATGTTACTCGTGTTTGCTAAAACTTTACTCGTCATACAAAGAAAAATCTCGAAATTAAAGTCCAATTTGCAGGATAAAACTTTACTCGTCATACAAAGAAAAAACTCGAAATTAAAGTCCAATTTGCAGGATAAAACTTTACTCGTCATACAAAGAAAAAACTCGAAATTAAAGTCCAATTTGCAGGATAAAACTTTACTCGTCATACAAAGAAAAAACTCGAAATTAAAGTCCAATTTGCAGGATATAGCTTGCGATCGGAGAGGACGAAATACGCCTTGCATTCTACATAACAAAATGGTGATAAGAACAAAGCATTTGTCTCCCTTGGAAAGTGTCCTAGACCTGTACTTTAGCCTACACTCTGCCGTGTGCCTTCCGAAATACATGGACAGCTCTTTGCTTTACTTGAGCTACTTTCATTGACATGGTCAGGGATCGAATAACTTCCTGCAACCCAGATCGCATGACAAAAGAAAGAATATAAAAGAAAAAGATAAATTTTGACGCTTTTTTCCCAGCAAAAATATGCTGATTTTTCTTTTCGAGCGTAAAGCTGACCTGACAATTATCATCCGATCTAGCCCCAAATGCATGCCTCTGATAGAAATGACCTGTGGTCAATACACAGACATAAAGTCAAAGCGGGTTACACTTCCTGAAAGTACATAATGGCTTGCCGAAAATTGTAGGGACGTTCTGGGCTAATAGTCTCTTCAGTAGGTTACCACTGCACATTTGGGTCCAACAGGCAGTATTCTAGACTTACAATAGGAATCTTTTCGGTCTAACAGGCAGTAATCTAGACTTACAATAGAAATCTTTTCAGTCCAACAGGAGTAATCTAGACTTACAATAGAAATCTTTTCAGTCCAACAGGCAGTATTCTAGTCTTACAATATGAATCCTTTCGGTCAAACAGATTGTATTCTATACTTTACAATATGGATCTTTTGGTCCAATAGATACAACAGGTAATAGTCTAAACTTAAAATAGATATAGCTATTTTGCACACTTTATTGTTGACCAAATATTGGTAAATACTCATGCAATTTGTTTTTCTCCAGGTAATATTGAAACCTGCCAGGTATCGCTCTTGACATGTAGCATATACAATATGAGCCTATTAAAATTAGAATCGAACCATAACCCCTTAGAATATACGCGGTTGCTGCGCTAGAATCAAACAGACCATGCCTACTTTTAGACGGGAGCCGACATGCCCAAAATATGGCTGTTCCTCAGGAGGACTTGCTGATAGTATCAAGTTACCTACAGCCAGACTTGCAGAATCGAACATTAATCCCTTTGGAATAAGCATAACTATTGCGTTACAAGTAAGCAGCACACGTCAACCATGTGATGACAGCGGCCATAGGAATGTGTTTCTCCTGGGAACCTCATGATATTACCCAGTTACATAGAGCCAGTCTCGCATTAACGAATGGATCTGTTTCTTCTGGGAACTTGCTGATCTTAACTAGTTATTTACAGATTACTCTTACAACAATAATTGTAAAAGAAGTTTGTAATATTCGTATCTTTAAAATGTTGGTAATAATTAAAATCTTATGTTAAACTTTCATTGATCCACTTCCTCATGTTGATTTTTTTTTTTTAAATCAGAGATTTCTCATCCACCAAAGGGAATAAACTTATGACGTGATCTGTGTGATGTCAGAGAGTTTTGTGCAGAATTAAAACACTTGCACAAGAATTATCTGGAAAAAAGACACCAAGATATATAGAGAATAGTCAGTTAGTCAAGGCCTAGAAATAGTGAATGTTTACAGTTTATGCGTTAGCGACTGGGCAGGGGTGGTTGAGAGAGCTAGGCAAACGAAGTTAGCGCGTGCTAGTTATGTTTGTGGAAGGTAAAGAATTCAAACTCAGTCCCGATCACAATAGCGATATATTAGTTACAGAAGATATATCTAGTCACTTAACAATCTAGTTACAGAAGATATATCTAGTCACTTGAGCAATCTAGTTACAGAAGATATATCTAGTCACTTGAGAAGTCTAGCTACATAAGATATATCTAGTCACTTGAGCATTCTAGTTACATAAGATATATCTAGTTACTTGAGCATTCTAATTACAGAAGATATATCTAGTCACCTGAGCAGTCTAGTTACAGAAGATATATCTAGTCATTGAGCAGTCTAATTACAGAAGATTTAATTAGCCTCTTGATCCGTCTAGTTACAAAAGATATCTCCTACCCTTGAGCAATCTGGTCACAAGAAATGTATTTAGCATGTTAATGTTCAGGTGACATAAGATTTATCTAGCCTCAGTTTAGCAACAGTACACAAATCTAGCCTCTTGAGCAATCCAGACATAGACGATATGTATAGATTCTTTAACAGTCTGGTCAAGGAAGCCATATGTAGCCCTATAGTATGTATAGATTCTTTAACAGTCTGGTCAAGGAAGCCATAAGTAGCACTATATTATTTTCCTCGCTATGCCTATCATGTAAAACCCTTTTGTAAATTTAGTCAGACCAGTAGGATCATTAACCCCCTTCAACCCACCCCCTTTTTTACAGTGGCTACATCATATAAGCATAATTCTCCTTTACCAGCTTGGTACATCTATATAATCATGAAATCGACGCTAGAAGACGTTAAACCGAGCAAAAAGAGTAGTCGCTGTATCTATCTATCTATCTATCTATCTATCTATCTATCTATCTATCTATCTATCTATCTATCTATCTATCTATCTATCTATCTATCTATCTATCTATCTACCTATCTATATCTATCTATCTACCTATCTATCTATATCTATCTATCTATCTATCTATTTATCTATCTACCTATCTATCTATATCTATCTATCTATCTATCTATCTATAACTCGATTACAATTTTAACCGATATATCACCGCCTCTCTTGTGGCAGCCGAGAAGAGCTTTGCGTTGTTCAAGATCAATAAAATGAAACTATTTGTAAGTACACTACTTATGGAAATCATTATTATTTCTGAAACGATTTCTGATTTAAGAAACCTAAATTATTTGTAATACTCGGTTACATCATCACCATCACTAGTTCACCACCACCATTATCATCATTCATTATCATCACAACCACTATTACCACCACCATTATCGTCATCACCACCACCACTACCATCATCAGCAGCAGCATCGCTACAACCACCACCACCATCAGCAGCATCGTCATCATCATTAGTATCTTCTTCTTCATCATCACCACCACCTCTACCATCATCATCAACAGCATCGCTACAACCACCACCACCATCAGCAGCATCGTCATCATCATTAGTATCTTCTTCTTCATCATCGCCACCATCACAACCATCATCATCAGTCATCAATCATCATCATCTGTTGTTACCATCATCTTCAACGCCTTCAACATCATCATCATATACTTTTATTTAATCTTCTAAGGAGGATATCGTTCTAAAGAGAACAGATGTCTATTTTTATAATTGTATGCTAATACAGCCTATACTACTTGAGCGTTCTTGGCAACCCCTTCATTAGTAGTCATGTTTCGCTCGACATTATGGATCTGTGTCTCCGCTTTTTAGTGCGCGCGCATGCGTGTGTGTCAATGAGTATGCGTGCGTGCTTGTGTAAGAAAGAGAGATAATGAAATAGAAGTACAGATACAAGCAATAAGCAAATACAAAGAAACCAAAGCTCAAACCTTCCCGCGAAATGTGACAATTCATCTCAAGTGTACTTTTCCTACAATTAAAAAAAAAAAATCAAATCATTCATACGAAGCCATGCGGTCAAAAGAATCCGCCATTTTAAAACGGAAGTGATCAACACCGCCTGCCGACTAGCGAGTCGAGTATACTCATTAACGGCTGCTGGTCTGTAAGCCCATGAGACAGCGAGGCGTTTGGTTATCATTAAATCCTTTGTGCCTCTCGGTGACAGCTGCTTGTACTTTCAAATCTGGCACCGTTCGCTGACAACGACAGCTGACTTACAGGTTAAATTATCCTGAGGGCCGATGTCGCTCACGCTAAATGTAACAGGCCGCCTGTTACACTACTACAAATGAAATTAATTTAAAAGGACATAAACAACTTTTAACAAACAAAACAAAAACAAACGTAAGTAGTACGATTCATACAATGCTGTCAAGCGCCATTTTGTTTTCTGGACTTAGTGATCTGGTTAAGGAATTTGTAAAGTGAATCCGTAAAATATAAAACGGAAGTATGGTACACAGAAGTATTGAACTGAAACATTGCTCATGAAACTTCAGTATTGCCTGATACACTAAACGTAAATGAATACACAATTATAAATGAAATCCTATAAATGAATTACTTCATAAACATTTGTAGGTCAAATTCTATAAATTAATTACTTCATATACTATTTTAGGTTAAACCCTATAAATGAATTACATCAATTTTAGGTCAAACTCTATAACTGAATTACTTAATACACAATCTTAGGTCAAACCACAAGCCCACAAATCTTGAATTGTAAACGACTTCAAAATCAGTTTATGTTGGAATCAGAAGAAAAAACACAATCAGCCAATAAGTCAGTCAACAAGCAAACAATGAGTTGGTCATCCATGCAGGAGTAAATGTGATTTGAACAACATCAAAAGAAAACCTAAGAAAGTGTTACACCTCTGGTCACCCACCATTCGTTCTGATTATTATTTATTAATCAATAACACATAACTAATTACAAGTGACCGAGAATCTTAATTGAGAGTTATTAATAATTCTCCCACTTGGCGGATTATAAGCAGTATCGTAAAACTCTACTCTTTTACGCAATAATAAGATAGACGTTTTACTGTCACATAATTTTCTGCAGTCGGAAACTTCTCACTAAAGGAGTAATACAAATCCGTCTCTTATTAATATTTAACGACCCACACACATCTACTGTTATTCCATCATAAGGTTTTAATACATGTGCAAGAAGGTTAATACATTTAACATTAAATTTATCAATCAACAATCAAATATACAATATATGAATGTAATCAACAGAGCATTGACATTTACATCACTTCACAACAACGTCCGACCCTCGATCAGTTATCCTAGCATAGGATTCAGCAGTCAAATTAATATATATAATCAAATTCATAGATATGGTTTCATTATGGAAATGAGAGTGAAGTGTCAGAGAGATAATTATAGTCAATGTACATAATATGATGGCAGTTGTCACTAGCACGTGTTCACAATCAAACAATTTGCAACAAGTTACTGTCTTTTTATTTAGATGATGGCCCAACATACCCCCTCTAGGTACATTACACAACTGTTCCAGAATTTTGATGTGCTTACAAGCACACTATGGAGAATCGTCCAGAATGTCGTATGCACTATCAAGTACATAAGGAGGAATATTCAAGTTACTTCTGTAAATTCTAGAAACCAAACTCAAGCCTCAATTTCCACCATACTGGCTCTCGAATGGAATTCACAGGAATCTACAGCAACATGTTTACTGGTAAGTTCGATGACAATGCTGGATACACACACCGATGTGATCCAATAAAGTACAGTAGTCACTACAGTATGAATCAGATACAAGGTTACAAAACAAACTCTGTGTATGTGTGTGTGTGTGTGTGTGTGTGTGTGTGTGTGTGTGTGTGTGTGTGTGTGTGTGTGTGTGTGTGTGTGTGTGATGTGAAAGAATACACTGCACCTTTTTATATATGGCAGCAAGATATGCTGACTATATGTGCAATTTCTGATACAAGGAAGTATTAGACATTGCAACAATTGTTATTCTACTTGAGGGAGCAAACTTCAGTGGTGTCCAATGTTAATATCGAGAGAAGAACAGTGAAATTGTCCAATGTTAATATCGAGAGAAGAACAGTGAAATTGTCCAATGTTAATATCGAGAGAAGAACAGTGAAATTGTCCAATGTTAATATCGAGAGAAGAACAGTGAAATTGTCCAATGTTGATATCGAGAGAAGAACAGTGAAATTGTCCAATGTTGATATCGAGAGAAGAACAGTGAAATTGTCCAATGTTGATATCGAGAGAAGAACAGTGAAATTGTCCAATGTTGATATCGAGAGAAGAACAGTGAAATTGTTTTCAATTTGCTAGAGAAGCATGTGGAGATGGCATAATAACGACTGATAATAAACTTGTATCTTTGTTGCAAAAGTGTGTAGAAAGACTATTGAGATAGCAGATAAAGAAAGTTATGTAAAAACTATTTTTGCTCATCTCTAATAATTCCATATCTGCTCTCTGATAAGAAATATACTGTGATTTGTATTGACATTATTGTTGAATTGTATTTTTGGGGAGTGGGGGGGGGGGGTTGGGAATAAGACTGAGTAGAATAGAAATTATGCAAACATGGTTTCATGGAAATATTGATGTTAAGTAATCTCTTTCATTGTATATGTCATATGTATATTTGATTGTTGATTTGACCTTCTTACGCATATTGATAATCTTATATTGGAGAAGAAAGTGGGTAGATGGCGGCTCACTATATATAGATTAAAGATGGATTTGTTTTCTCCTTTAGTAAGAAGTTTTTCACCTACGGAATATTGTTTGACAGTAAATATTTGTCCTTAAATGTTGAGGAAAAGAGGGAACGTTGATGGCGCTCGCATATCCGCCAAGTGAGAGAGATGAATGGTGACATGCTGGAGAATTATAATAAATTAAGATTATCATCACTTGTACTTAGTTAATGAAAGATTAATTATAATAATAATTGTAACCATTAACTAAGTGGCGTTGGCGTCACACACAGTAAGCTGGGGTTTGTGTTAGAATGATGAAACATGAGTTTGTGCAATGGCGTGGAAATAGGCATGATGAAAACAGTTATTGAACGTTGGTAGTTCCATTTAGAAATCAATGTAATATCTTTTCCTGCCACTCGTAGAATCTCCGTGCTCCTTTCTGGATGACCTTTAGTTTCCTTAATTTCCTTTTTATTTTCTGGATTCACACCTGTAATGGCAAAAGAGATGCTGCAGACAGGGGCTTTTAGCCCTGTAGGGAATTGGAGGCACGTTACAATGCGTGTCGTTAAGTTGGAGAACTTGAGTGCTAGCTGTCTGATTTCCTACGCGTTTGAAACTGATAGATCGCTCAAGCAGAGGAGCGGGAAGGAGGGGTGGGGGTCGGAGAGCCAGTAGAGCTGTGTAAATGATTTCTCACATTATACGATTGGATTAGTAGCAGATGATGAAGTCATTCTTTTTTAATCAATGAAGAATTTGTTGTTCAGAGAAAACATGTGTGATCCTTAATTGCTCTCTAAACAAAGAAAACCTATGGGTGATCCTTAATCGTTCCCTAAGTAAAGAAAACAATGGATGATCCTTAATCGCTCCTTAAATAAAGAAAACATATGGGTGACCCTTAATTGCTCCCTATGTAAAGAAAAAATATGGGTGGCCCTTAATTGCTCCCTATGTAAAGAAAGCATATGGGTGACCCTTAATTGCTCCCTAGGTAAAGAAAACATATGGGTCACCCTTAATTGCTCCGTAGGTAAAGAAAACACTTGAGTGATCCTTAATCGCTCCCTGGGCAAAGAAAACTTATGAGTGATCCTTAATTGCTCCCTGGGCAAAGAAAACTTATGAGTGATCCTTAATCGCTCCCTGGGGTAAAGTCGATGGGACGCAGCATGTGCTACGTTTGTGATGCTATATATTTTAATTTTGACGTGGGGTTCACGCCTGCTTCCCACTTTCGCTGATTTCTAGGTCAACCGCGAACGTTTCATTAGCAGTTGCAATATCGGAAAGATTAATCCGTTGTTCGTTCGAGGAAATATTAAGACTGGTCCATTTCTTACTAAAGATCAAAAGAAACTGCGACTCATTTGACATAATGGCCGACAATGTTAAGGGATAACATTTCAGTCTGTTGGACGTATGAACCATGCTCTTGTCACATGGGTTTAAAAGCAATGGAAAGGTCGACTAAAGCGTAACTCACATAAATGATCAGGAATTTGTTAGTGAGCCAATGAAATATTATGACCAAGAATATCAATTCATCAATCATTTATTATTCTTTAGGTGCGAAATTCGGTGGACCGTAAGAGCCAGTTACCCATATAAAGCTGTTCTCTTACTGTGACAGTGTAATGTTTCATCCCACGCATCATTTCTGTAAAGTTTACGGCTTTACTGCATGCGTTCATTAATAAACTTAACACATATCTTCAATAACAAATGTTTATCCATATTTACAATATACTGTAGCTAATTAAAATATTAGTTCGAAAGCGTTTTGTTTGCATTAGGTTATTTTACATAACTTACACAACTGAGATAAAGAATTCATATGACGACAATTTCGATGCGACTGGCCATGCATTTTATGGACTTGAGATAAGAACAGATAACCAAAATGATAAGGATCTGGTGCCCAGATCAGACGCAAGAACGAAATATGCAATAGAAGAAATTATTTCGTTTAAAGATACTAACATAAAGTACTATGAACAAATGCATAAATACATTTTGCAATTTTTTTATTTGTAACCAAACGTTTGCCTTATAACTATTTTCTATACAACATAAACTGTATTTTAAAATATGAAATACTTTTTCTTACATCCATGGAATTGGCATCGGATGTCTCGCACCTTTTTCATTGCAACACGGCTTTTCTTCCGGATAATAAACATCAAGAAGTGCATGTTTGTTCAAATGTCCCGTTTGCTTACGTGCAACGCAATGTGCTATGAAACATGGTGTGAGATATTCCTTACCATAACTCCCACACTAACACTACCATCAGCACCAAAATACCAGCACCTAGAAGAAGATCAGAATACAGCTACATAAGATGGTTAGACTTTCGATCTCAATGCCAAAATTGCAACCACTACATTGTTGTATTCAGTGCTGGCTAATCTATCGTCCTGGGTTGGGATTAATAGCTTTCATGGTGCTAGATGTCGATGTGGTGGCACTCTGGCACCCACACGCAGGCAGGCATTTGTAGACGTTTCATTTGCTTCCAAATGTAAAAACCCATGCTCATGACCAGTCAGACATGAAATAGCACTCTACGGCCAGGAAACAAGAGCTTATATTGCTACTGAACGCACTCCAACACAGACCTAAAACGCATTCAGTCTAAGGAATGCTGTTTACG
Organism: Sinotaia quadrata; assembly: GCA_028829895.1. Lineage (NCBI taxonomy): Eukaryota > Metazoa > Mollusca > Gastropoda > Architaenioglossa > Viviparidae > Sinotaia > Sinotaia quadrata. The sequence continues at coordinate 37,866,649 of CM054178.1, read as the reverse complement.
ATATTTTCATACACCTAGTTCAAATTACTTTCAGTTCAAGAATTCTGTTCAGTTAATTGCTGAGACTAGGCATTACACCGCCCCCCATCCCCAATACATTGCAGTGTTTTGGTCACTTAAATGATTGAAATTATTTTAAACCTTAAAGTACAGCAATTGGTGAATTCAATGTTTTAATTATTTTAAATATGTAAGTAAAATGACAGAATTCTGGCCAATTACATGTTAAAGATACTTAATTCTTAAAGAACATATTCTACTAAATCAAAGAGTTAAAATCAAACTGAATATGTTGGAAACATTTTAGAGTAAAGATTTTATATTTAGTTCGTACTTAAATTTTGACATTGCATTTCTTGGCAAATGTCAATGATTACTTTTGCCTTTTTACCATTCCAGGTGTTCGTTTTTGAGTTCAATGTCTATGTATGAGTCCATGTTTGAGGGCATGCGTGCATATGAATGTACTATGTAATGCTAATGCCGCCTAGGTCGGGTCACTTTGACATTTAACAATTTTTATAACAATTAAGTTTAGAAATAGGGATAGGCAAATATACTGTGTCACAGTATGGATATGTGTGCAGATGTGTAAATGTATGTATTCATGTATAAGTGTGATAAAACCAGCACTAATACTGAAAACAGGAAAATAATTATTTTTGAGGGAGTATATTTACTGCTGAGAAAGCATCTTACTGAGACAATAACAGCTGTGTTCTTGAGGTATGCGACCTCTCAGTATCACCTAGTTCTCCATTGCTTTGAAAATAGCGATTAATGTTGGGAAACTTCATGGTTTACCAATGGTCCTCAGTATATGAACACTCTTGTCTTTCTTTGTTGCCTAATGTCTGTGAGGAAGTAAAAAATGACCTAACTATATAAACCATTTGAGCTTAATTATGTTAATGGTGAGAGTAAATACTGTATTTAGAGAAGTTATGCTAAACATTTGAAATAATTTGTTAAAGTATTTCTCTAGCATGTGGTAGGACCTTACGTTTTTGTTTAAATTAGTGTAAATTATTTTGTTAAACAAATTCTTCTTTCTCATTTTCTTTTAGAGCAGAGTTTTCTTATTTCGATAAGTGTTTTCTTTGACAGACGATATGTGTTTACTTTTTATTTTCAAAATATTTTAAAGAATTTTATATAGTAATTTGTCTATACTGAGAAGATACATTCTGTTATTATCTGGTCATGCAGCACCACTGCACAATTTATACAACTTCAACCTCTTATCACTTTATATATAGTTTTCCAATTAAAAGTCTGTTGTATCTGTCTGTGTGAAACGCTAAAGCATCCTTGACCTTCAAACATATGGGAGTTTTGGGAAGCGAGCCTCCTAAAGTGCCCAATGACAAAACCTTTGAGTATGTGGGAGTTTTCACATGACTAGCTTTATGTTGCATTGTCGCGTTCACGAAACATAAACAACATCAAAGTACTTATAAAAAAAAGACGGTCAAGGTAATTTGCTAAATGAAGTGGAGAAGAGTCAATTTTAAGATTTTTGTGACTTTCCTGAAAAAATAAGTATAATATATTAAATATAGTTTTCCATTTCTGTGTATCCTCTGAAACGCCAAAGCGTCCTTGACCTTAAAACACTTGGGAGTTAAGTGCAACATTTCAGATATTGCATTCCAGACTTTGGTTATCATTCTCTCTGATACTAGATACTCTGTCAGTCACCTACCCTCAGTAAGCAAACCTGCCAGGAAAAATGCCTTCGGCAAGATTATGGCTGTTCTAGAATCACCCCCCTCCAAGACTACACGTCACAAGTTATATTTCGAGAGTGCAGACGTACTGACTTGTGTCAAGTTGTGTTCGCTCAATTAATAAAATTAAATAATTTTACAACATTATAGCTTTTGTTTAGTATTATGTACATATATTTTGCATCTCTATTATGTTAACTATAGCATTGCTTATTATTAACATGTCTTTCAGCAGCCAGTGGTTTTACTCGACAAGCTTGTTACATATAAATGTCACCAGTTTATTTATCAGACTTTCTGATTTTTCTATGCACTGTTCACACCAGTCTAGGCATGATGAGGGCGAACTTCCTTACACCTATCGATCTGTCTGATGTGTGATTGTATGCATGCCTAAGCCGTGATGTGCAAGCAGAGTGAGTAGTGCATGACACGAACATGAGGTATCATTCACCCAAACATACATCATCTGTGTAAGCATGTATGTGTGTGTATGTAAGCATGCATGTATGTATATCTATCTATCTATCTATCTATCTATCTATCTATCTATCTATCTATCTATCTATCTATCTATCTATCTATCTATCTATCTATCTATCTATCTGTCTGTCTGTCTGTCAATCTATCTATCTATCTATCTATTTATCTATCTGTCTGTCTGTCTGACTATCTATCTGACTATCTACCTATCTATCTATCTATCTATCTATTAGTCTGTCTGTCTGTCTGCTTGTCTATCTATCTGTCTGGATATATGCTGTCTAGTGTGATAAGCCGAGAATAAATAGCTTGGATTGTTGTGTGCTGATTTCGAGTTGTTTATTCATTTATTTCTTTGGTGGTTAATCTTTGGTTGTTTTGTTATTAATTTATCTATTTACTGACTTCTGTTTATTTTATTTATAAATTAAGAGTTCAGTTTTCTATTTTAAAAAAAAAGTCATCAAAAACGTTCGTTTAACTTATGTCTGGAATTGCTTCCTTTCTTTTTTTTTTTCTTTTCCTCCTTGCCCACATTTTATATCTCCTTCTTTGATACGCTGTTGGAAGGGTGTGGACTATGGTTTGATCAATACTTATTGGAATGCATTACACTGACCTCTCCGCCATCGGTACGTCTGATGTCCGGATTGCTGTGTGTGGGATGGTATGTGCCGAAGACTTCTGGAACGATCCCCACTGTCTTGAGTTCACGCCGCATTGAAACAGGATGCAAATGATGGGCATGCAGAGACTTTCCTTCTAATGCTGCGGCTGTCCACTACGATTTACGTACGACTTATAAAGTACGTGACTTAATACAACTAATAAAGTACGTGACTTAATACAACTAATAAAGTACGTGACTTAATACAACTAATAAAGTATGTGACTTAATACAACTAATAAAGTACGTGACTTAATACAACTTATAAAGTACTCGACTAATTACGACTTATAAAGTATGTGACTTAATACAACTAATAAAGTACTCGACTAATACAACTAATAAAGTACGTGACTTAATACAACTAATAAAGTACGTGACTTAATACAACTAATAAAGTACTCGACTAATTACGACTTATAAAGTATGTGACTTAACAAAACTAATAAAGTACGTGACTTAATACAATTAATAAAGTACTCGACTAATTACGACTTATAAAATATGTGACTTAACAAAACTAATAAAGTACGTGACTTAATACAACTAATAAAGTACTCGACTAATTACGACTTATAAAGTATGTGACTTAACAAAACTAATAAAGTACGTGACTTAATACAACTAATAAAGTACTCGACTAATTACTACTTATAAAGTATGTGACTTAACAAAACTAATAAAGTACGTGACTTAATACAATACGTGACTTAATACAACTAATAAAGTACTCGACTAATTACGACTGATAAAGCACGCGACTTACGTCGGATTAATGAAGTACACAATACGACTAATAAAGTACCCAACTAAGTATGAGTAATAATGCACGCCATTTACGTACGACTAATAAAATGTGCACTTAAAGTACAACTAATGAAGCACGCCACTTAACGTTCGACTATTAAAGTGCAGATTTTGTGGATGCTCAAGATCTGCCCATCATCTATACGTCATCATACAGGCTTCTCAGTCTAGTTACAACAGAACCATTTACACGCAACCCCACCCACCCCAACTGCTGCTTGTCACGAACCTCACGACTCGCGATCTGAGGACAAAGGGGTATAAGCAGGTCATTGCCTGATCGCTGCCTGACAGTCGAGCGGCTACTGCCTTGATTGCACTATAGACCTCTTGTCTGTGTCATCATGTGATCCAGATAATCGGATTTGATTGGTTGATTTCTATACTTCCGACTTTCCTCTGAACGAGTTTGTAACTGTTTGCAGCTGTGTTGGCTTGTGTCTCGTCCCCAAGCGCAGTCATTTTCATTCAATTTGCTGCTTGGTACAGATTTACAAACGGTCTTCGTCGTCATGACGATTATGTCAAGCTCCGCGTTGTGCGTTCTTACGTTCTAGCAAAACGGTGGCATCGGTGCCTTCAAAGACCGTAAATAAAATGGTTGTGGTTTTGAATTGGGGTTTCAGCTTCAATTATTTGTTCCTGACAAGACGGCCATGTAAGCCAGTCATACATCTGTAGAGAGTTGAAATTCTAAACATGTCGCCTTTTTATATAGTGACCAGGGAGACGTAGTTTTACAGCCGACCAGACATCTTGACATACACGCCCAATTACACGAACTCGCAAAGCAAAACCAAAGCTCCCAGTGAGGTGGAATCGCATGCCACTGAATGTTCTGGTCAGTCGTGTAATCCTTTGGCATAAGGAATATAACGATACACTCTTTCTAGTAGAAACGCAGTCCAACTCTGTGATTTACAAACCAGTAAATTGTGGACTGCTATCACAAAAATATATGTCCAACTAATTGATTTACAAACCAGTAAATTGTGGACTGCTATCACAAAAATATATGTCCAACTAATTGATTTACAAACAAGTAAATTCTGGTCAGCTATCAGAAAAACATATGTCCAACTAATTGATTTACAAACCAGTAAATTGTGGTCAGCTATCAGAGAAACATATGTCCAACTCTGTGGTTTATAAAACAAATGACGATATCAGTAAAACTTGGTCATCTATTAGAGAGACAAATAAGGAGGCCAGTAAAATGTAGTCATCTATGAGAGAAACTTATGTACAACTCTGAGATTTACAAACCAGTAACAAGTTTTATTTTAGAGAAAAAAGACCACCTTTTACTGGTTTGTAAATCACAGAGTCTAAAAACAAAAAAATATCTGTCTAAAAACAAACAAACAAATCTGTCTAAAAACAAAAATAAAGCTTCTCAAAACGCTAGCCCTCTTAATCTTTTTTTTTTATGAATGTGAAACAGGACCTTGATGGCAGAAATACAGCGCAGAATACAAGCACTTGAAATGAGATACTACAGAACCATCATTGGCATCTCTTACAAAGATCACATCACAAACGAGGATGTGCGTAATACCATCAAAAGTGAAGCTGGCGAATATGAAGACCTCCTCACCACGGTCAAAAAAAAAAGAAAGATCAAATGGTATGGCCATGTTACTCGAGCCAACAATCTCTCCACAACAGTCCTGCAGGGTAGCGTTATAGGTGGCGGAAAACGAGGCCGACAGAAAAAAATGTGGGCCGACAACATCGCAAAATGTTTTGGAAAATATTTGCAAACACAGAGACAAGTGGAGGGAGCTGGTCAACAGTTCAGAGGCTCAGCGACCCAACGACCGCATTAGGTCAAGCGACATATGATGATGGAAAAGTGGTCAGCTATGAGAGAAACATATGTCCAACTTTGTGATTTACAAATGAGTAAAAAGTGGTCAGGTATTTAGAGAAACAAGTGATTGAGACAGTAAAAAGTAGTCAGCAATTAGAGAGTCAAATGACCAGACCAGTAAAATGTGTTCAGCTATTTAGAGAAACAAATGACCAGACAAGTAAAAATGTGGTCAGCTATTTAGAGAAACAAAAGACGAGACCAGCTGATTTACAAACATCTAACTTGCAACCAATTGTTGACATAAGTAAAGGACTTGTAACCTGCTCTGATGATTAGCTAACCCGAGGCCAGTTGTCTGAAAAAAGTAATTAGTTTAAACTATTTGATAATTAATTTACTTAGTTCTATTAAACAAAAAAATAATTAACTTGACCGAGTTTTAACAAATAAGTGTGTTTCTAGCTCAAAAATAATTTGAGATTCTGCATGTTTATAAGGTTGGATGTACTCTGTCGCCTTCATGACCAAACTGTCAGAAGACACTGAGCTGTGGTTTTATAAAGCGAACTCTCAATATTAAAAACACATTCAGGCCTTCATAGACACACAAATATTAATTCTTTCATTTATAATTTACTCAAACTTGGGGAATGGAAATATACGAACAGGAAATATATTCCCATTCAGATTGTTGGTAACTTTGGATTGGGGTCAAGCAAGATAATGAGGAGCACAGACACGCACACACAAGAACGGGATAGTGGGGAGAGAGAAAGAAAGAAAGAAAGAAAGAAAGAAAGAAAGAAAGAAAGAAAGAAAGAAAGAAGTGCAAATGAAAGTAAAAAATATAAAGTAATAAAGACAAATAAACGAAAGAAAATACATAAAGAAATTAAAAGAAAAAGCAATGTTTAAAAGTTAAGGGGAAAAAGTGTACATTTACATATACATCAAAAAGCAGACAAATAATAAAAAGGCGCCACCCATTTACATCAAAGAGGCGAGCCTGCATTCCCCTTGACTCGCTATATTGAAAGCCGGACCGCGCACCACTGGTACAAAAACTAGATCAATCTTCGTGTACTACGGGTTGAGAGTCCCTAAATATGTTGTCCTGCACTGGAGCAGGAAAACTTGACCCAGTTCCAGACAGACGCCGTTGAAAGAAGAAACAAACTTAACTGGATATATTCTTTGAAAGAAAATTGGTTGTGGTACGACTACGTTATATTCAGTAAAACCAAAATATGAACACAGTCACAATAGTAAGCACATAAAAATACTTCTCTGAGAAATATACACGCATAATTATAATGTAATCAGTTTGTAATGCAGGACATACATTCACACTTTAACTATTGAAATCCAAAGACTAGAGATTGGAAGTTAAAAATTAAAAAAAAACCCAGATCATCATCATCATCATCATCATCATCATCTTCTTCTTCTTCTTCACCATCATCATCATCGTCGTCGTCGTCATCATCATCATCATCGTCGTCATTGTCATAATTATTTATTGCAAAATACTCACTGGAAAAAGTGCAGTTAAGCATGTAAACATGCACACGTGCACACATACATATAACTTTTTTTCTATTGAAAAATTATATAAAATTAAGTGTGAAGTTTGCGTAAAGTTACAAAAAATTATGTTCTTACTTTTTTAAAAGTAGTATTTCAGTAAAAAACTAATTGAGGTACTTAAATGGCTAAGTGGTTTTAAGCCAGATTAATAACTGATTTAAATACTAAAAACATGTTTAAAATATTATTTTTTAAAATATAAAAGAATTGTGGTTACATTTTGTTTTAGTATGCAATTATTGTTCTGGTTTGGTAAGCAATGCATGTTTTGTTTCAGTAAGCAAAATGCATGTTTTGTTTTGGCATGCAATGCATGTTTTATTTTGGTATAATGTTTGCTTTTTTTTAAGTATGCAAAGTATGTTTTGTTTTGGTATGCAATTTATCTTTTGTTTTAGTATACAAAGCATGTTTTGTTTTGGTAAGCAACAAATGTTATGTTTTGTTATGCAATGCATTTATTGTTCTTGGTATGCAATGCATGTTTTGTTTTGGTTTGTAATGCTTGCTTTGTTTTGGTATGCAACACTTTCTATGTTTTGATATGCAATGCCTGATTTGGTTTGGTTTGCAATGCATGTTTTGTTTTGTTTTGCACAATGCATACAAGTTTTGGTTGGCAATAGCAACACCAAGAAAAGAAGAAATGATATACAAGTACAAGAAGTGACAAAAGTAAAATGGAGATAATTAAAAAATGAAAGGGAGTTGATTAAGACATTTACAAAAGGGAGATAATTAAAACATTTAGTAAAGGACTGAGAGTTAAGTAGGATTTAAAAAGAAAATGAAAGAAGAGAATGGAAAAAAATAAAAATTAAATAAAACCTCCAGAGAACATAATGGAAATGAGAAAGAAAGGGGGAGGCTAAGAAAAACGGATTCAAAGGAAAATTGAGAGCATTAACAGGAAATGGGATGGATATTATAAATAGAAAAAATAGTACATGGAGGAAAGAGTAAGACAGATAATATGTAAGAAATGGTGACAGACAAAAGTGGGTGGAAATGGAAGGAAAACTGAACACTCAACCTTAACACAACATTTGATTAAATGTATTCTTGTAAATTAGATGAAGAAAATTTAGCACATAACACTTAATATCTGATAAAAAGTATACTAGTCAATTTGATAAGAAAACTTAACACATAATATTTCCACACAGCACATAGAGGGTAAAAAAAAACGAAACAGCAATGGGTATTGCATATATATATATGAAGAAACAAGACAATAGAATTGCTGAAAGACACAATATTTGTTTAGTTATAACCATTATTGATAACAAAAGTACCACTTACCTTTTTAGTGGAATTCAGGATAAAGGAGCCATGCAAAGAAAAAAAGAAAATAAAGACAATAAGATGAATATTAAAACAGCAGGTTCGTGAAAAGTATAAATATCATATTTGCAAATTATTGTTAGTGTGTTCTACTTTTGATAATGTCTATGTACAAAACACATGATTACATTAATCTTCAAGAATGTGTGTGTGTGTGAGAGAGAGAGAGAGAGAGAGAGAGAGAGAGAGAGAGAGAGAGAGAGAGAGAGAGAGAGAGAGAGAGAGAGAGAGAGAGAGAGAGAGAGAGAGAGAGAGAGAGAGAGAGAGAGAAAGATGGGGTTCGAATAAGGGAAGCAACACATTTACTGAAATTAGAGAGGACGTGACTGTCTCCCCTTTATAACATGGCTCCCCAGTCAAGGGAAGTTAATCCAAGTCGAATTTCTTTATTTCCAAATCACTAATATTATTTCCCTTTGTTTGTCAGTCTTGTTGTACATGTATTTCAGTTATATATAAATTTTTAAAAAATGACAATTGGTAGGCAGCAGGTCTACGTTCTGAATTTGTAGAATTAACAACAATTTGAATGTAACTTGATTTTACAAGAACGGATTTGCTACATAGATTATTCAAACGTATGATCTTTCTATAAACTCTAATATCAAAAGGGAAAATTTACACTGAGGAAGAATTTAAAACTGAAACAAATTTAACGGCAGAAAAAAAAAAGTGGTTAAAATTAAGAACATATTATTTAATACATTAATGGTTTTAACTTTAAAAAAATACTGAGGGTGAAATTGCATTAGTTATACAGAGGCATACAGCAAAGGTTGAATAGTGTTGTGTAATTATTAAAATGTGTAATTATTAGAGAAACACTAACAAATACAAAAGATTCACATTAGTTAGATAAATACTGTGTAATTATTAGAAACAACATTTCAGAAATATAATAAATACATATTAATTAGAATAGTACTGTGTAATTATTAGAGAAACACAAATATAAAAGATTCACATTAGTTAGACAAATAATGTGTAATCATTAGAAACGACATTTAATCAATATAATAAATACATATTAATTAGAATAGTACTGTGTAATTATTAGTAACAGCACTTCACAAATATAAAAAACAAACAAAGCAGACACCAAAAACACTGTCAGTGGAAATAAATATACAAACGGCATAAAATATAAAACGTAAACTATCAGAATTGCATTTTCCTATATCTTTTTCAGCAGATATATATTCTTTATATGTCAAGCTTTGGTTTAACTCTTAATAAACACCCCCTTCCTTTCCCCCACAACCTCCTCACCAGCGTGAAAGCGGCGGAAGCCGGAAACGCCCCTCCCCCAACCTACATCACTCTCACACTCTTATATATGCTTTTTAAATTTGCCATACTTCATCATTTTAAATTCTGTATGGTATGGTAGATATATACACATGATGTACAATTTTTAAAAAAATGATATGCATTGCTTGTGTCTAAAATTTCTTCTATTTGATATTCATTGTTTCTTCTTGGACTTTGTTCTAATTAGGCATACATTGTCTGTATCTGTTTTTTTTTTAAAATTTACAAATATAGGTAACACCTAAATTTTGTTCTTATTTGACATTCAAGCTTATGTTTGAATTACGTCCTGTTTTTATATCAAATAGTTCTATGCTATTTGAAACGTTCTTATAATTATTTTCAGGATCTACTCAGCCCTACATTCAAACTTCATTCTACTTTGAAGTAGCTATTTCATTTCATTTTGTTTTATACTTTGACATAGATAATAAATTTAATATTGTGGCATGTAAAGCTGATGTTTCTTTAATAATTGTTTCAAATCACCCTAAACACCGAACATAATGTAACAAATATACAAACTAAACATATATTATAAATCTACATTAACTCACACTAATAAAATTAATAATAAAACACAATAATACATATATACGTCTGCATTTGGAGCATCAACAATCATTCATACATAGTGTAATATAATACAATTAACCGTGTAACACACAAAGTATCTATTTACAGCTGTAACACAGAACACATATAGAAGTGGACAAGGAATGAAACAGACAAGTAAACATAGTACATAATATCATCAAAGTAAAGATTTTTATTGTGGGCTGGTGACATTGAAATAAATTGTCGATGTCCTGATATTGAGTCCATTCTCTACGACCAGACTGCGACACAAGAAGTGCTGAACTGTTAATAATACATTATCATGAGTAAGCACAGTTTGATAAGTTTATTTCAATTTGTGTATCTATCTATATGTCTGTCTGTTTCTCTGTCTACACTACAGATATACATAAACTCAAACAGACATGCATGCAGGCACAGGCAAAGAGATAAATAGATGGATGGATGGAGATCGTGCCGTTAAACACAGATACACACTACACACTCTTACTTCTCGACGGGCAAAATATGGCAATTTGTGTCGACGTGCCGACACATATACACACTACACACTCTTACTTCTCGATACTGCGGGCAATCTAGTTAGCTAATATCGTACTTTGGCCTTGTATTCTGCCGCTTCTTCGTCCTTGTCACGTATAAATTCGCGCCAACCATACTAGAAACTATAATATCATTGGCTGCAGAGAGTCTGTGAACTATTGACCTACACAATAGTATACATAGAAAGATGATGTCACTACGTCGGTCTGGTGGACGCCATCTGCCTGCTGACTACCCTGTAGGCCTAATTACTAATTAAACAGTTAATAAGTGTTTAAATTAATTTTAATAGTTTAATATATTTATTTTCACATCTTCAATTTCTATTATAATCTTTAACACGTTCCTGCATTATGAAATCTAAACGTCCAAGAAGGCAGATTATCATAAACGACGAAAATACACAACTGTAGAAAATGAAAAAAATAGCAACATCGATAAGTAAGTGGATTTTGATAAATGCATCACACTATGAGAATGTGCCAGTAGATAACATATCTGACGACATAAGTTCGACACTGGCATCTATCAACAATGAGAACTCTACAACTTCAGAAATTATTCCTGCTTTTCAGCCAGGAATTGGATCGGGAGGTTACACCACCAGTATCGATAACTGGCAGTGATGAGACGCTTGACGTCTTCGATAACGGAAGCTATTCAAACTATTGAAACTAAAGTGAACAGATCACGAAGATCTGCAACATAATTCGTCAGTAGGCAAATCATTGAAATCAATTACAACGATCCACCATCTTGGCCCTGCCTAAACGATAAAATAAGATGTCACCTTATTGAACATGGACCTGTCTAAACGATAAAATAAGATGCCACCTTATTGAACATGGACCTGACCAGGGAGAATCTGCAGATTTTCGTGAATCAACATCGGAAGATGGAAGAAATTTTTCAGGAAACTGGTTTACTAAAAAACTGCCTAATGGTGAAACCGTAAAGCGTAATCGGCTTATATATCTGAAACCAGTAAGTCTTTTCTTTTGTTTTCCATGCGTTCTATTCGATAAATGCTTTTCCAAATCTAATATTGCAAATCAGAAAGTAGGATTTAACGAGTGGAAAATGTTAAAACGTTTTATCGAACACGAAAATTCACCCAATCATCGTCATAATTTCTGTGAATGGAAATTCTTACAAAAGAGATTACAAAGTGAAGAATTTGTTGATGAGACTGATAAAAAATGGAGACATATTATAAAAGTATTCTTCATGCCGTGATGTTTTGTGACAAAAACAATTTACCACTAAGAGGATCGTGTAGCAGTATAAAAAACTCGAATTCTGGAATTTTTCTTAATCTATTGGAACTCATTAGTCAGTACGATGTTCGGCTAAAACAACATATCACAAAAGGGTTGAGTAAGTTATTTTTCACAAGCTGTACAAAATGCTTTTGCTGGCTTACTAGGAAATAAAGTTTGTTATGAAATTCTATCAAACGTAGAAAAATCTAAATATTATTCTATATCTCATCGAGAGCAGATGTCCCAGATTGTGAGACATGTGAGAATCGATAACGGAATTGTTTCAATACAAGAAAGTTTTATAGACTTCAAGAAAGTTTTATAGACTTCAAGAAAGTTTTATAGATTTCATTGAAACCAAAGAAAACCTGGAAATGGATTAGACGAAATAACAAAACTCGAAAATGATGGGCTTGATTTTCAAAATGATGAGAGGGCAAGTCTATGATAACGGTGCAGACATGGCAGGTGTATACAAATGCGTCATTTTGCCAACAACAAAAAATTAGCGAAATTTATACCATGTTCAGCCCATTGTCTAAATTTAGTTGGGTATGTGCAGCTTCCGTAAATCTTGCATAGTTTCATTCTTTGCCACTGTACAAAACCATATACGTTTTTCTCTCATTCAACTAATCGCTGGGATATTTTAATGGATATATTAAAAGTATCACTAAAGGGTCACAGAGATACTAGACCTGTCATCAAGAGCTAATGGATATATTAAAAGTATCACTAAAGGGTCACAGAGATACTAGACCTGTCATCAAGAGCTAATGTAGTTGAGACCGTACATTTTCAGATTAAAGAAGTGACTAAGGCTCTTAAAAAAAATGTCGCTGTTGCATCGAAATATCCAGAAGCAATTTCAACAGCTAATAGCCTTCTGAAAAGAATCAACTATGGTTTATTTGTGTGTTGCTATCCCTATGGCGCAACATCTTAACAGAGTGAATAAAGCCCTGTATATGCTATCCCTATGGCGCAACATCTTAACTCATATTGACAGAGTGAATAAAGCCCTGTATATGCTATCCCTATGGCGCAACATCTTAACTCATATTGACAGAGTGAATAAAGCCCTGTATATGCTATCCCTATGGCGCAACATCTTAACTCATATTGACAGAGTGAATAAAGCCCTGTATATGCTATCCCTATGGCGCAACATCTTAACTCATATTGACAGAGTGAATAAAGCCCTGTATATGCTATCCCTATGGCGCAACATCTTAACTCATATTGACAGAGTGAATAAAGCCCTGTATATGCTATCCCTATGGCGCAACATCTTAACTCATATTGACAGAGTGAATAAAGCCCTGCAAACAAAAGGCGTAACTGTTTCTAAAATGAACAACGCATTGCAAAATATTTTACAAGAGATACGTGATAGTTGTAGCAATATGGTCAATTTCATTTTACAGAATGTAAAAAAACAACGGCTGAGAGTAAAGCAATGCCAGCAAAATTTATTGAATCTAGAAAGGGAAAAGTAAAAAGACAGCAACTTTATGACTATGAGTCTGAAGACGAATCAAGTTTTTTCTGCTGAACATTCTTTCAAAGTACAATTCAAAACCGTATTTGACACCATAATTGTTGAGCTAAAATGGAGATATTAAACTTTGCATCATACATCTTCTGATTTTGATTTTCTGTCAGGTGATTCGCTGGTTAAAATGGACACTCCTAGACTTCAAAAAGCAGCAATGGCTGTAAGTCTCAAATATTACATCGATTTGAATGTCTTTGAAATGTCGTCAGAGATTCAGAATTTAAACATCAGGCGTTCGCGTTGTTTCCAAATGTGTCTTGCGCAACTGGTTCGGATCTTCTCCAGTAATTTCATTAATATAATTTGGCCGAATATTATCCTTATTTAGAAAGTACATTAAGATTATTTCTTTGCTTGCCAGTAACTTCTATATTCATTCATTTTATTTTACCCACTCTCTCCACACCATACACTCTCCATAGAGGACATACTTCTATATTCATTCATTTTGTTTTACCCACTCTTTCCACACCATACACTCTCCATAGAGGACATACTTCTATATTCATTCATTTTGTTTTACCCACTCTCTCCACACCATACACTCTTCATGTCGACATGATCGCGTAGACTTTTGTCTTGAACAGTCCGCATTTACCCACACACTTGCCCAAGTTTGACGTCCTAAGATATACCCTCGCTAACATATCGACACACTTGCCCAAGTTTGACGTCCTAAGACATAACCTCGCTAACATATCGACACGCTTGCAAGCTTGCACACTTTCTAAGGTCTCGATGGCCCTGCGATATACAAGAGTGCCATTCTTTTGTTAACATTTTATGTGAGTGTATTGATTTGATTTGATTTTTTAAATTAACATCTTGAAGCTCTCGGGAGACCTGTGAAAATCTGGCACTGTCTCCACTCGAGCGCAGTTATCGCTAGAATTCCCGTGGGTGTCTCTTTGCTCGGGCATTGCTGCAAATTTTAATTCTGGTTTACAACACATTGGCATAAAACTAAAAAAAATTAAAGAAAAAGAAACGTATGTGCATGCAACAAAACATCTTGCCCACACACACCAACACACACGCACATATAAACACATACACAACTAGATGTTTTTTGATTTAAACTTATTTTTAATTTTGATATTTTATGCTACTTAAAATAGGTAACCCGTTGCAGAAACCCCCTTTCTCCCACCCTTTCCGTCCCCAATATCCATGAACATTGGCAATTGATGTCAAAGACCAATTGAATGATCTTTAATGTAAGTTTGGTTGTGACCAATTTTATAAAATTTAATTGTGCTTCTTTGGGGTCAGTCTTGTAAACGTTATGTGTTAGTTTTGTTGTTAAGAGTTTTGTGTCAGTCCAATTGTAAGAATTATGGTGTCAGTCAAGTTGTAAAAATTGTGTCAGTCTTATTGCATGTGTATGCGGCAGTCTCGTTGTATGTGTACTGGTGGCATTTCATTATTTGTTTTAATATCTTTGTATCATTGGGTTGCAAATGGCGTTTTAATGTAAATTCATTTGTCTTTGACATTCTGGTTGAAAGTGTGTTTGTGAAGTTGCGGTTGGATGTGTATCTGTGTCATTCTATTTTTAATATGTAACACCTCTGTGCATTCGTGTCAATCTATCGTTAATAGGTAACAACAATCGATAGTTATGTCATTCTATTGTTAATACCTAACACATCTGCACATCTGTCATTCTATTAGTAATATTTAACACCTCTGTGTATCTGTCATACTATTGCAAATGGATAACACCTATGTGTATTCATGTCATTCTATTGTTAATACCTAACACTACATGTATTCTTGTCATTCTATTGTTAATACCTAACACTACATGTATTCTTGTCATTCTATTGTTAATACCTAACACTACATGTATTCTTGTCATTCTATTGTTAATACCTAACACTACATGTATTCTTGTCATTCTCGTTCAATGTTCATATGTGTAAGAGTGATGACTGTGCCATCAGGGGCAATCTGACTGTATGAGAGCTTGTACCATTTTGTTTATAAGTGTTTGTATCAGCCTAGTTTTATCTGCCTTGTGAATGATTTGTGTACACCTGTCTGTGTTGGTCAAGGATACATGAGAGGTCGTGGAGGTGGTATGGATGTAAAATAGCACGTCTCACCTGACCAGGTAGATATAATTCATAATAATAACAATTTTAATAATTCATCTACGCAATAAATTAATTACCACTTTGCTATTTGACTGCCTGCCTTCTACGGAGTACAAGCAGGAACGCTGTTGTCAGAATTAATGTTTTACAGACAAACATAAACACCCAGCCAAGCAGAATTAAGACAGATTGTGAACAGTACCACTTTGCGCGAAAATCTAAACAAACATCGCTTCAGTCTTCTGCGCGTGCGCGGAAATCGATATGGAGCTAATTATCCACGCTGGTCGCGCTTTTCTAGGATTCGTGACGTGCCGCTTGCAGAAGTAAAGGGAAGAAACACAACTACGGCCATTTGCATTTTAAACGGAGTTGTCCTTCTTCGTTCTCAACGTCAGAAAAATGGCATACAAAAGCTGGGCGTTTCTTTGTCACAGGAAGCGAAAGTTATTAGGAAATACCATGAGAAAACAAGATGCGATTAATTTGGGCGGGAAAAGTGACAATGTGAACATTTTAAACTGTGAATTCAATAAGACAACAAGATGTAATTGTTGCAAATGAAAATGTATTTATGTATTTTGAATAAAACACCAGGAAAAAAAACTCGATTTTGTCCTTAAAGCGCGAGTAGAAATTAACACCGCTGCCGCCCCCCCGCCCCCTCCAACCGACGGAGGGCTGTTGAGGGTGTGCGCCAAACTAGGTGCGACCTGTTTCACCCCCTTCCGCCAGCCCTCTTGCCCTCCACATCAGACGCACCGCGAGGCTGTGGGGCTCCCCCCCCCCCCCCGAAACAGTCAAGACTGTAAACATCCTGCAGATGAAAGGTCTATTTCGGCTTGCAGCCCAAGACTCATGCAGATGAAAGGTCTATTTCGGAACAAGGACTACGCAACTCCCAACGCTACAATCACCAGACCTAAGAAATACAAACTATATGTTACTACATTCGACATGAACTATTTAAAAATGTAATAAAAACGACTTCACAACGACATGCTACAAATATCTCCACCAACACACCAGTCACCCCTCTCCAGAATCCATTGAGAAGAGGAAGTCCGCCAGAAGCAACCTAAGACCGAGAATACCTCACGATATAAAATCTAATGCGGCTCCTGAGGGGAGATGTCAGCGAGAGAAAGAAAAACGCATGATACGTCAGTCAAGGGGACGTGCCAAGTCGACATGAGAATATTTGTACAGAATCATCTCCCTTGCTTTCTATAGAAATTAGGACCCCGCCGATAGGTAATCCGAAAAGGATTTACTTTAGTATGGGATAGAATACAAAGTCCTTTACGTGGCGAAAAATCAACAGAGACCAAATTTGAAATGAAGCAATGGGTAACAAGTTATAAAATAATGACAATTCAGAGTTTATAAAAATAATATGAATAATGCTTCTTCGGGAGGGGGGGGGGTAGATGAGGGAGTGAGAATCGATAGGTCCTGATTTCACACCAATTCTGACTAGTGTACACCAGCTACACAGCAAACCAGCAGGCGTTTCCACTCGCCACTCAATTGTGATTATTTTTACCAACGGTAGACTACTCTCATCACCAGACTTATTGCTTGCACAATTATCCGTACTGTCACGCTTTTTTCCCTTTGCAGATGATATTGACATCAGAGCCAAGTACATCGATCAAGATTGCTGTCCACACTTGATGCAAACACTGAGAACTAGTGCTGATGGCCGACATAGGGGTCGAGCACAGTATCAGCAATAAATAGGAACTGAACCGTATATTGTCAATTATAAGATCATATAAGGATTTGTCTTTTTTATGAATAGCTCATCCTGTACGATATTTTTAATTAATCAATCAACAGATAAAGCATGCTGATAAATATAATCATGTTTGTGGTCGATATAACCAGCGCAATATAGCTTTTGGTGTATGAAATTGAACAGATTTTTATAGTTGATGCTTATAAGTTTGTTGCAGCACATTTTTGTGTATGTGTGTGTTTGAGTGTATGTGTGTATGTATGTGTGTGTGTGTGTGTGTGTGTGTGTGTGTGTGTATGTGTATGTGTGTGTGATAACAGTGATAGCGAGCCTTTTAGAGACCGCGTGCCCAAACTCCAACCCCAAATCCTCTTATTTATGGCAAAGTGCCAATACTGCAATTAACCTGAATACGAAGGTCTTAGATTAGCAAAAACAACTCATAAGTGTCTTCAAAAGAAAAAAACAATAACAGAGTATTCAATGTACAAAAAGCTATTTATTGAGATTTGGTAAAAGTTTGTTTCGAGCAATTAATGTGATTTTTGCTGTTGTATGTATACTGATATTTGTCAAACCTTGGCTCATACTTCGCTACTTTGAGAGCAGCACATAAAGCACGCAGGTCATCAGTTAGTCTATTTCTTGTATCACATTTGATATAATTCAAAGCTAAAAACAGCTGTACTCGAGCATAAGATGATCCAAACAAAGTATGAATAGCAACCCCAAGTGTTTTCATTGACAAACTTATTTGGCAGAGAATTCCACGCTTTAAGGATTTCATTTTCATAACTACCAATTGTGCTGCCCTTTGTGGTCTCCTCACACTCTATCTTCTCAAGAGTTGCACACAGGTCATATAATTTATTTTCCAAGATAGAACTTTCTTGAAATTCCAATAGCTCCATTTCCAGATTTTCAAAATCTAAACAGTGTAAGCAGGAAAGATCAAGTTCTTCAAACTTAGATTCATCTGGAGAAGTAAGAAAACACAGGTTTGTCTCCATTTGTAGAACTGTAGAAATCTGTTATTAAAAGTTTCCTTTGCAGCTGCTTCAATGCTCGAAAAAATTCTCTATATATTTCCTGATGGATTGAGGGATTGAATGATTGTGTGCAAAATGTTGAATTTTCTAAATGCATTTTTAGTTTTGGAAAATATTTCATCTGCCCACTTATAAGGTCTCTTTCAAAAATCTGCAGTTTTCTTTCAAATGTTTTGATATCGCAAAACATCCTTTGTGCTGTTTTTCCTAAGACGTGAAGTTGTTTGTTCAGTACGTTGAAGTGTAGTGTAAAATCTATTTAAAAAACAAACATTATTTTGACAAGCCAGGCCATATCAGTGAGCTGTAGATAATCCAAGCCCTTTTCATTCATAAATAGAAATTTCAGCCATGCAACCTACAAATCTCTCCAAAACCCGTCCTCTGCTCAACCACCGGATATTATTGTACATAAGCAAATTATTATACTGTGCTTGAAGCTCATCAAGAAGTTCTTGAAACTGTCAAAAATTAAGAGCAAGAGCCATGATGTAATTCATCATTTTTGTGACATCTTTGAGGATGTCTAATTTGTTGCAGCTGTCCCTGGCACAAAGAGCTTCTTGATGAATAATACAATGAAACTCAATGACCAGATGTTTTGCTTCTTTAACAAAGAAATGTATGAAACCAGATGTTGCTCCACCATTCAAGGTGCGCCATCACTAGTAATTGAGACTACTTTTTCTCGTCTTATGTCTTGTTGCAAAAAAGCTTCCATCACAGCAGTGTAGATATCTATTCCTTGTATTCTTTCAGGCAAAGACACCAGTTTAACCAGCTCTTCTCTCATGATGTCACCAACAGCAAAACGCAAAACTATTGCTAGCCTTGCATGGTTATTTATATCTGTGTTTCATCCAAGCACATGGAGTAACAGGCTGCCTTTTGTAAGTCAGTGGTTATTTATATTTGTGCTTTCATCCAAGCACATGGAGTAACAGGCTGCCTTTTGTAAGTCAGTGGTTATTTATATCTGTGCTTTCATCCAAGCACATGGAGTAACAGGCTGCCTTTTGTAAGTCAGTGGTGATCTTGCCATCTGCAGGACTCGATCTTTAACATTATTTCTGCTAAGTGGCATCTCAGGGATGCGTTCCATAATTTTATCCTTATTTGGAAAATCATGAAAAAGGGAATTACACCCAGACAACTTGGCCTCTTTAATAAAATCCCAATCGGAAAGCGGTTTACCATGTTTTGCCAGGCAAAATTTGAAAGCTGTCAGCTGTCAGATGATTTGTTTTAGAAAGATAGTTGCAAAAACTATCCTTCTGGTAATAATAGTTTCTCAATTTCCCTTCAAGAAACACTTTCAGCTTCATCAAGTTCGTCAACAATCTTGTGGCTGGTGTCAAAGTGCCGTCTGACACTTGATGTGCAACACACAATACTTTCACTGCACAGGATACATAATGCTTTCCCATTGCATTCAATTACGCCAAATGACTCTGTCCAGGTCTCTTGGAATGATCTTCCACTATTTGTTTTCAGTTTTGCTTTATTCGCTGTAGTCATTTGTGAGGGTTCAAAACTTGGAGTATACAAAAACACAAAATTTAAAAAAGAATGAAGCACCCAAGCCCAATATAAATCTATCCCTATACCCCAAAATGGCTAATACTGTTACTTAACAGTAAATAATTGGATATTCTCCTAATAAACAATCTATGGCTGCAGATTCAAATATGCCAAGGGTACAGTCCTAAATTAAAAGAATCTGTCTCATAGTAGCTAATTGGAACATCACTTTCATAAACCTCTAACTTTAGACTTCCTTTCAGCTTTATTGAACTTATTTGGGTTGGTTTCCCTACCTAGCTTTCGTGTTTTTGCCCTATTATAAAATTGCGTGTTTTTTATTTAGATATTAAGTTTCAATTATTCATAAGGAAAACCTCAATGCTAAAATTCGGAAACTGAAAACTAAAATTGTATTTAAAAATTAAGGTATTAATTCTCACAGGCAGTCTGCATAAATTTTCAACTCACTTTGCGTAGCCTTGCTAAGTAATTAGGAAGTGACTGGCCCAAACGTTTGGAATTTGGAACGTCATAAATTGGGTAAATAAATAATTATGTATACTAAATTTGTTCTATGGCGATATCTTAAAATCTTAGGAGATGAGTAAGGGAAACGTATATGTATAGATGAAAAGACCTATTTAAATGACATACTATCGTATTCACTGTGATTGTTGAAAAGGGAAACCACTCTTTAATACATTTCAGGCACGTGCCGGCAGAGGAGGCTCTACGACTACGTGCAGGCTGCGACACGCGTGCCATAGGTTCGCCATCACTGTGATATAATAACTGTGTTTATAAATTTATTTTATCACACTTCTGATTACGTATGTGTAAGAGTATGTAGGTGTGTTCATGTATGCGCACGTGCTTGCGTGTGTAGTATTTGTGTGAATGTTTATTTAATGTTTATATATATGCATATACATGTGCCTGAGTATGATTATAGTTCCTTGCTTATGGATCAGAGGTTTGCTGTCTATCCCATTAACATGTTCCTGAGACTGAATGTATGCGTCTCTGTTTTTGGAACTTGCAGGATACATAATACTGCTTGTCTTTCCCCCATTTTTTCTGCAGGATGTTTTGTCTTTGCATAAATTTTGAAGCGCTGAGTCCGTAGAGTGTTTATTCACAAACACGTAAATATTTAAATTATGTCTTTGTTTTCGTAGGGGAGATTACTTATACATTGTTTGTATGCTCTTAAAACAATGACTTGCAGTCGATCGTCATTTTAGTTTAAAACACAAGTTCGATAATATATGTTTAAGTACAATAAAAATTTAAACATCTATATAAACGAAGACTCTGTTATCCGACCATAACCATGAAGGGACACGTCACGTGATCAAGGGGACGGAGAACGATGTCGCGAGTTTGAGAAGAGAAAGATGTGCTTAAAGCCAATGGAATATTAGAAAAAGCTGTTAGCTGACGGTTACCCGACCGACTTATTTATCTGGACCCTATAGTTTGTCCATTCGGCGTTTTAAAACAAAGAACTAAAAACTCAACGTAAAAGAAGACGAAAATTGTGGTTGGAAAAAATCGAAGAGAGGAAAGGGTGGATGAAAGTAAATAAATACACACAATCAGCTCGAGGGGCGTGGCGCATTGGGCAAGGTTCGCTTGGGTGTTCCACCGAATAGCAACAGCAAAGAATCATCGGAGAGGTGTGATGTTTAAAAATAAAGTTGATTAAAAAATATAATTTAGTATAATATCTATCTATCTATCTATCTATCTATCTATCTATCTATCTATCTATCTATCTATTTATCTATCTATCTATCTATCTATCTATCTATCTATCTATCTATCTATCTATCTATCTATCTATCTATCTATCTATCTATCTATCTATCTGAGCATGCATATAGAAGGTATTTGGTTTATTTCAATTTACCCCGAGCATGCAATATAATCAACTTTTTGCCTATAAAGGCGACAACGTGTGTATTACGCGATTTAAAAATAATTCATTTACTTAAAATAATAAAGAGCATATTTTGCCGGCATTCCTTGGTTTTATTTTGAATACATTTTGTTGTTGTAAATGTAACTTAGATTGTTTTTAGTTATTAAAAGCCTTTGCAAAATTATAAATGATTGGCAAAATATCATTATAATCTCTGAAATTCACTAACGAAATAAATTATTAATGTGGGATAGTCGCCTCTGAACCGACCTGGTTGATAATGGGTTGGGGTAATAAGAGTGCCGGATGACAAAAGGTTCACTGTAATATTTTTAAAGAAAATATTTAAAATATGGCAACAAATTGTAATGGTGATGAAAGTATGCTATAACAACTACAACAACAACAAAACCACCCGAAAGAAAGAAAGAAAAAACAAATAAAGAAGCAACTTGATCACGTAACGGAAGCAAAGTTCCTAGCAGAGACTTCGTCATACAAATCTGAAATTTACCCTTAGGGTAAATAGTGGTGTTGTACACGTATCTTAGATAAGATTTCCCACACCACTAACCTCTTTGATCAGGGTCATGAAACGGTCAAAGGTAATGACTGCCACAAGTCCACATTAACACTGGACATAGTTTGGATCTTGAGATTAGCGTTCTATTTTTACCAAGTTCTAATGGTGTCAACGTCAAATAATTGATATCCGGAAATGGAAAAAAAAAAGTCTTCCAAACAGAGTTACTCCCCACAAATACCGTCTACGTCCACTAGAGACACTGTGAAAGCGTCGTAGCTTGCATTCAATACCTAAGTATTGAAGTAATGAAAAGTAACATT
This sequence comes from Sinotaia quadrata, assembly GCA_028829895.1. NCBI lineage: Eukaryota > Metazoa > Mollusca > Gastropoda > Architaenioglossa > Viviparidae > Sinotaia > Sinotaia quadrata. The sequence continues at coordinate 37,843,779 of CM054178.1, read as the reverse complement.
TTCATCAGAAAGAAATCCGTCCTTCGGTTGCGACCATTCTTAAAGCCAGGAGTGGTTCTTAGAAAAGACTTAAAAAAGCCACACTTAATCACTCTTCACGTTTTAGACATACAAAATTGGCCTTGTTTTGTGTTTCGGAATTTCGTGTCGAGAACCGAGTGGAAGTTATTGGAGACCAACGCCATGACGTTTTATTTAGTATACATAACTCTGCAACTATAACTCGGCCGTTTGATATTTCTTCTCTGCCGCCCGTGTCAAAGCTAGGCGTGTTTGAATTGAAGAATAATGTAGATAACATTTCATCACACTTGGCTAATATTAACAAGCGTTGGCACTGACAACAGGAGTTGTACACTTTTCAGCAGATTGTTTACATTACAGAGAATATCAGTTATTTATTATAGATTCTGGCTTTTATGTTTATCATTAAGATTATTAAATAAATCAGTTTGAAAAAAAGAATATATATATACTTAATAATGACGCTTCTTAAATAATTAATTTTTTATCACAGAATCATGACGTAATTTATACAAAGTCACCTATTATCTATTTTTTTTTAAAATTTAGATCAGTACATGCCACAATTGTGAAGCGTGTTGTGCACGTTTTTCAGAGAGTTACATCTGTATACTATAAATCTACATTTTCCAATTTTAGCTTTATATGTCATCTGAATAGCAAGCATATCTTCTGTTACGTTAAACTGGCAAGGATTGAGTCTTTTTACTTTCTCAATGCATAAACAGAGTAACTTAAATTTGAATTAAAATGGTTCTGTTGCTGCTAAATAAACATATAAATATTTTTCATACTGTTAAAAGAATATACTTACCGGTGGAAATACAGGTAAATTTAAATTAATGAAACTTAATGTTTATCTGATATTTAAATAAATAGGAACGCCCCACTCAGTTCTCAGACGGAACCACTCATTTTCAACTTGAAAAAAAATCCTACAGAATTATTATGGCTTTTATTGTTATAACTGTTTTACGTTACAGGGGAACATATTATCTATCTAATATCTACATGTGAGTGAGTGTGTGTTAAAATAATATAAATATCCAGCTACATAATTATTTTGCCAGATATATGCATCAATAAATAACAGTTAAAATGTCGTGTCTGTATGTTGCATTTTGGATTATGGAGCAGCAATAAATTGTAAGCAAAACAATGTTAGTATAATTTTAATGGACAATATGTGTATATTGGATAACCTGATTAATATAAATTTTCTCTACTCATAAATATTTTATTAAAAATTAATGGTTGTTTAAATTGCTGTATTATAGCATTCTCTTGCTGCCAGAGATTATTTCTGGGCTTTCAGTATTAATAGGTATAAACATGGATGGTACTCTGTGTTAATAGGTATATCCATGGATGATACTGTGTTAACAGGTATATCATGGATGGTACTCTGTGTTAACAGGTATATCATGGATGGTACTCTGTGTTAACAGGTATATCATGGATGGTACTCTGTGTTAACAGGTATATCCATGGATGGTACTCTGTGTTAACAGGTATATCCATGGATGGTACTATTTTACTTTGGATACATTCTTCTATACATCTATAAATTAGTAAAAATATCGGACACAAGCAATTAACATTATTAGCAAGTACCTCAAGACCCACATTGCACATTTTACTGCACAGTGCGCGTGTTAAAATCTTTCTAAGTGTTTAGAAGAAGGATAATAAAGTATCACCAATAATACTTTAACGTTACAAACTGGTTTTTATAATTATAGATGACACTTTTTAAACATATCGATAAAACAACGTACACGTTTATTTTGTTGTAAACCGTACGTTCACCTTTGAATTAATTTACTTTAATTAATTGAAAATATACAACTGATCGACCACAGGCTTTCCTTTAACAACGTTCGAACTGATATTTTGATAGTTTCACATGAATAAAAATACTAATACGCTCTCAGTTATACTTGCTCTCGACTCGCATTTTGCCCAATCACCATGCTTTCTCTTTATTTTTGGTTAAGAAAAATAAGTAACATAAACGACGCAATCAGCATAGCAAACATTCAAAACACTATAATCAGTGTAAGAACTTAGGCTGATATTCATGAAAGACAACTCTCTCGAAGCAAGAGTTAATTCCCATTAGCGTCGTTTCCGCGCTTAGGATGAGGTCATTGTTCACCACTCGAAAGATTGATTTGTGTTGTTTTCTTCATCTTCCTTTCGAAAATAATGAGGCACTGTATGGGATATTGAAAAAATAATTGTAGATGGTAAGCAAATAACTTTATAGCTTTAAAATTTATGAAAATAGTGTTCCGAACAGGTCAATTTGTAATGAATATATTTGTATTTATTTTATTTAATGATGTGTAAAAAGCATTGTAGGAAAATAATGTGAATTATGGCAGGAGCTAGCAGTCGAGAGAAAATTTATAATTTTGTAATTTGAGACCTCTTTGTAATGTGGTCGACTCGAAGAATACAGGCTATGTAAAATATAGAAAGTTAGGAGCAGATAACTCCTTATAAGACGTAACACGCACACGACAACCACGAAATGTGTCGCGTGTGTCAGAATAATTGGCATGTTGAACTTACTTCCATTTATGTCTTAATGTTGCATAACAGAAATATACACTGCTAGAACTGTTCAATAAAGAGACAAAAGTAACTAACTTCAACTCGTGTTTTGAAAAGTTTTCTAGTTTCAATATATGAAACATTGAATGAGAAAATCAGACTTTGCTTTCCTCCATTTGTGTTTTCATTATCACATATATTTTTGCAGGTTTTGGATAGCATTATCTTTATAATAGTTACGTTGATAATAATTTTTCATGTTTATTCAAGCTACTAAACACATTATCATTGCCTTTTATTAAACTTCATTTTTGTGTTAAAAAAAAAAAAAAGAAGTAAAAGTATGTTTATTCTTTGACGACTCAGTAATTCATTCTCGTGATTTGTCAAGTCTGTGTTCTCAAGTTATTTCTCTTGTATATGCCATTTAATCTCGAGCTTAAAGAGTATATTGAATTTGTGTGGTCACTCTTTGAGTGTGAGCGTCGTTTTAATATATTCTGAGTTGTTGAAGGGACGATTTAATTTTTTTTAAAATTTTGAATTAAAACGTAAAGTCAGTATAAAATGTAAAAAAAAAGTATAAAGAGTAAATAAAACACGAAATGAAAAGTAAACACCGTCTAACACGTAAACACAATTGAAAAAGTAACGCAACCTAGAAAGTAAACAGGAAAAAATGTAAACACGATATACAAGTAAAGAATATGAAAAGTAAACACAATATAAAAAGTAAACACGTATTAAAAAGAAGCACAGTATAAGAACTTCACACAGTATTTTCCACAGGATATTAAAAATCTCCCGTCTACTAAACACGCACACAGTTATTTGCCTGCCTTCATATGGGTCGAGATCAAATTTCCATACTGTGTACAGACAGCTCAACCCTAATGCTATACTGAGCACCGACCTTAATTTCGTAAGGTGTTAAGACTTGAGATGCTAAATCACCTTCACCTTCACTTTTGCCGTTCTAATTACCAATGCCTTCAATGGTGGGTACGCGTTATTAATATGCCTTTGGAATTTAAGAAGAGAAGAAAACATTGCCGCTGTACTTCAGTGCTATGAACAGTCTGAACGCCAATACCACAAAGACCCGACGCTTTGAAAACCAAAACCTTGTTTCCTTATGTCTTTGGAGATGAGTTTTGCTTTCTCTTGATTTCAAGGAGAAGAAAATAAACACTTGTTGTCGAGAAGTTACCAGCAATGAAACAAATAGGAAAATAAACTGTGACACCAGAACTAGCGATAACATAACACGTCACCACAACATAACGTACCCGTTATCAACAAGACCATGCCACTATAACAACTGCTAAGCATCACGACAACGCCTTCACGTCAAGAAAATCGTCGCAAATAATGTGAGTCCAAAATCCTTCACAGCCCAACACACCTCATATCACCAAAACACTCTGGCTACACAATCAAACTTGTAACGCCGTAAGACGGTGATAACGCCCCTAGAAACAACAACATACAACGTGACAGTGTGCAAGCCGTGGTCACGTGTTTAAAAAAATGTTTGGATCAAATTACACGGTAGGTTAAGTGTGACTTAATTTTTCTCGATGTTATTTGGTGAAATACGCCACACACAAAAAAAAAAAACAAAAACAAGACAACTTCGGTGGATAAAGCAATTAATGTGCTTATTAATAATGTAACTTGGTATACTTCCACACCGAAGTTTATCTTTCTAGCCCATCCCACTCGGCTGAGATCGCGAATCCGCGAATCCTGTTGATTGCCCTTCTGATATACGCGGGCTGATGAGGGGCGCCCCGAGGATTTGGGGAAGGGGCTTCCCTGACCTCCGCTATATACCTCCCTGATGTAAAACATTCCCCTCCCCCCCCCAATCCCTAGCACACCTAGGTATGACCCTAGCTCTCTCCCCGCGGCAGCCTTGATTCATATTAGCCCACCTTTGATACGTAGTTAGACTGGGCGACTCGGGAGCCGAGGGCATCCCTGACACCCACGAACGCCACCTCCCTCTGTCTGTCGCATGGTAGACCATACCTTCTTGCAAATTAGCGACTTTCTAGCTCTCTCTCGTTAGCTGTCAATCAAATTAATAACCAGTTTTAAACTGTTATGTGGGTGGAAAGGTCGCTCCGGGGAACACAGCGTCCAAGGCCCCTTATGTCCGCCACGTGAGCAAACCAAGCCTGCATGCAAAAGTTTCATCTTCCTATCTCTCTCCTGCTGACCGTAAATCAAACATAAAAGGACCGACACACTTTTTCTATTTATAGTTACATGTGCCTCTGCATTAGATCGAAACAATATATTGCTTTGGGATTTTACGAGAATATCGCATCTGTTTCTTTTATTTAGAGCATAGCATATTTGAAATATCCACATTACAGGCAATTTCAACTGACTGTCATATAAATGTTTATATTTGTTTACGTTTATGTATGGCATACTCAGACGAAAGTGATACGTAACAATTAATCGTCATTCAGTGTGTGTGTGTCTGTGCTTATCTGTGTATGCGTGTGCTTGTGTTTGTGTGCATTTGAGAGAGAGCGCGTACATGAGGGATAGAGTATACAGAAAATGACATGCATTCTGCGCGAAAGAAAAATAAAAAAAGTTTATTCAAAAACAAATATTCCAATTACCGAAAGAATAAAATTCATAACGAAGAGGTAACATACAAATATCGCAGACTCAGGAAACAAGCATAATGCATACTCAGCGAAACACATATTAAAGATTTATTTATATTCAGTCACGGTAATAGTACACATCTATTCCTCAACACCTTTGCAGTGGAGTATCTGTTAATCTGTTCAGTAAATCAAAGACCGAACCGCCTCAAGTTGTATCAAGAACTCAAAAGCGCATCTCAGGTTTCCATTAAGACGGCAGCTCCATTTTCCAGGACAGCACTTTCAATTTCCTTTTCAGCACATTTTGACTTCCTGTGGGCTTTGTCGTTCCTAGTCTTGGACGTTAAAATAATCTTTCCCTTTCACGGCAGTTATCACCATGCATGTTTACAGTTAAGACACTGAGAGCCACTCACAGTACAAACATATCCAGCACACACTTGCAGATCGAAAGATTGCACGAGAGGGATTTCTCAGTCAGATCTAGATATCATTTAAATCAAGAGTATTCTCTCTGATTATTTTCTAAGTATGCCTGCACCACGAGAGCACTATTAGCGATCAATAGCCGAGTAAGCTGTGATTTGGGAGGATGTCTCACACAGTCTTTTTCACTGACTTTCCGGGTACTTGACAATGTGTATGCTCATTTCCGGTTGAGTATTGAGTATTCTTGTGAATGTTAATTCAAGTCCTTACATCCCGAAATCTAAATCAAGTTTCGGAAAGGTGTATTTTACTCGTCTGATAGGAAAAATAACTAATGTTCCAGTAATGCTATTTTGCTTAACATTTAGGAATAATGGTTATGTTTCAGCGAGGGGTATTTTCGCTTGTGCCGTATCAGTAATAAGGCTATTTTATTTGTCTCGTGGGAATAATGATTACGCTTCAGCGATGTGTATTTTGCTTGTTTCGTGGCAATAATTATTATTTGTCTCGTAGGAATAAGAGTTACGTTTCATCGTGAGGTATTTTGTTTGTCTCGTAGGAGAAATGGTTACGTTTCAGTGAGCCGTATTTTACTTGTCTCGTAAGAATAACAATTTACAGACTTTTTGCAACCGTTTATTATGAAGGGTTCACGTGTCAAAATAGCGTTGATGGGATTGTGCATCATCTTGACAGCTTTTAACTCCATGCACCTCGCTAGAGATACAATCCTAACGTTAGTTGATCTGTACCTCGTTCAATTGTGTGTTGGCTATGGAGGTGGTTGTGCTCTGTGTATGTGTGGTGAGCGTGTTTGTGCATTTATGCATGCATAGATCTTTTTGACGTTATGTATCTGAGCGCACGTGCTGGCTCTTGCAAAGAATGTATTATGTAAGTGTGAATCCCATCCACGTGACATTTTGCTTTGAAAGTAAAAAAGTAAACGACAGGTGAAAAGGACGACAGAGACTGTGAGTTTTAGTACTTAAACCACGGCGTGTTTCTCCCAAGGAAAATGGGTGGAGTTCTCTTAGGTAAGGTAATTTCCTTACACTTTTGGCCATTTCGTTGTGTGCGTTCGTCAGTTATCTACTTTCTGTCAGTGGGGTAATTGGCTTCGGGCACTAAGATCAATTGCTATAAAGTCATTGCTATAATGTTGACGCAAGGTTTACTTCGACTGTAAAATATGCAGTAGGATGTATGCATGTATGTATCAGTGTGCATTTATTAATATATAATGCGTGTAAATGTATAAAGGTTATGCATATAATATATGTGACAAACATTCTCACTTTTCCCCTTGTTTTTGTTATTCTATATTCTATATATGCTGAAAATGTAGTATATTTTCTCTTGTTATCAATGCTATAATTTATCTATGTTTAAGGTAGATGTTGTGTTCTACACGTTAAGTGCAATTTTAGTGAAAGTTAGTGTAAGTTGTATTTATAGATTTTTAAAATTTATTGTAGTGAAGTGTCGCGTTGAGGTAGCATCAGCAGAAGAAGAACTAGTAGTCCATTGTTTAGAAATTCAGGGCCAGCGTTTCTAAAAATAGGCATACTTATTCACGTGAGATGTCGCCAACTGAATTATTTAAGGATAAGCAAGTGACACCTTTATCAACGGTAATCAGTTGATAGATGGAGAGATCCGTCATAATTAACCAATGGTCGAGTACTGGCCAACAAAAATTAAACAATAGAAATTGGTAAAGTACAGAGCACAAGTGGAAACCATAAACATAATTCATTTGCTAAAATTACGCTTCACGGCGTAAAGACGTATTTTTCAAGATGCCCCATTTTAAGGCACGCTTGGTCAAGGCTGTATTTGTGAGTAAAAATTCACACTTTCATATTGTTGTTTTTTTTTTATCCCAGCCAGTAATATATATTTCATTGATATGTACAAGTGATAAATATGTAAGTATTATTGTGAGTAATAAATTATATCTCTGAAAGATTGTCCGATGCTGTATTTTCTTGATTCAGTAGAGAGCGACATGTGATAATGTTATAAACGTGTTTTGCAAGTAACGTGTGTAGCCACTGTTGATGGTTGTAGCATACCCTAGTGGCCGATTTAGACTTGTAGAATACCATCATACTAATACAGAGATTTCAGAACGTAGTTTGATTTCATGAAGAGTGTTGCTTTTATGCAAATATACTTAATTGTAGGATATATTTTGCAAACCATGTATTGAGATTGTGTAGTGCAAACTATGTTTGCAAAAAACACTATGCCTATTAACTGTAACTATGTGTGCGTGTGTGTGTGTGTGTGTGTGTGTGTGTGTGTGTGCGTGCGTGTGTGTGTGTTTGTGTGTGTGTGTGTTTGCGCGCGCGTGTTTGTACATATTATATGCATTTTGCAATATATCTGTATTGAGATGTTTCATTGATTTGCCATAGTAATCCTATATATACTAGAAAAGTCTGATAAGTTACGACAGACATCGTAAGATATATTGGATCCGTATGAAAACAGACCCATAACCTGTATGTTAAAGGAATTGAGACAGCAGTGCCTTAAGAGTCTTAACTCATCTTAACTTCGTTCCCTGTTGTTTATGGCCTTGTTTGGCTTTTCAGCTACATTCTTCTGTTTTCTTGACTTCATGAACCGATGAGAACCGTGCGAGCGCGCGACTGAAGTTGTCACCTCTGGCGCCATTCTTACTCTGCTGGCTAAAGGACAGGGGCAGACAATCCTGCAAGCCCAGGTCACGTACTAAATTAATTGTCTATTAATCTTTCCATTCGGCTTCATGACGTAATATGCATAGTTGTCTGTATTTACCGTAAATATTACAAGAACAGTATTTAGCAGATCTTTGACAAACTCTTAAAAATCTCACGAACAGTATATTAGTTATTTGGCTGCCGTAAACTGAAATATATTTCTTAAACAAGAACAGCAATTTAGATTATTACTGAGAAATCCGAGTCACACACACACACACACACACACACACACACACACACACACACACACACACATGTTGTGTATATCCATATTTTGTATTTTGAATTATGCTCTATTTCGTATAGTGTGTGCAGATACATTTATATTGTTAAATAAATTTTCACTTATTATTTTTTCTTTTTGTGCCACTTATTATTCTTCGTCCACGCTTCTTGGTTATATATTCGGAAGAAAAAGAGGCTCCTCCATGGTAGTGGTGGTTTATGTAATATTTAATAAGTCGGACATAAATGGGAACATTTGAAACATTAGAAGGTTCACCACGTGGTTACGAAACTATGTCAGGTTAATGTTAACTCAAAGCATCTATCTGTAAAACGATGATCAACATTGGATGGTGGTGGTGGTTGGGAGTGAGTAGACCACCCTAACGAATCCCAGTCCTCATTTGAGAAGTGCATTATTTTATAGTTATGAAATAATATAATCCTGAAATTTAAGAAACACTTCTCGCACTGAAAATACCTAAGTAAGGTATTCATGCTTGTAAGTGTATATAGGTATGTGTGTATATGTGTGTGTACATGTGAGCATATGTGTATGTACGCATTATTAATCTTGCCAACATTATTTCAGGAGTTCATCATCAGATGACAAGTATCGTTATCTTGGCTCTACAATGGCCGATTGGTGGTATACCGTGGCGTGCCAGTTTAAAAATCAGCCGTCTGTTTAAGAACCTCTTAAGGGAAAACAAAACACAAATAAGAACTGCTTTCTTTAATGATCTCTAGTATAGGGGGAATTAATTTGTCATGAGATTAGATGGATATCTAATTTTTTTAAAAGTAAACTTTCATCAGCTACACAAAGACGTACACTATTTTTAAAAAAATACTTTTTCACATCTTTCGTCATGTTGAGAAGCTTCTCCTGAAAATGCAGTCTACGGAAATTGTATGGTTACAAATATAAAACATTTTCCTAAAAGAAAGAATTACATTATTTTTCTGAAAATTGGACTGTGATCGATATCAAAGTCACAGCTGGAGATAAGTCCTACGCAGTCCCACCCAGTCCCAAACAGTCCTACACAGTCCCACATGGAATCCATGAAAAACAGCGCAAACTGTAGTGTTGTGCAGCTTCATGGGACCCAGCGACCCAGTATCGTTTGAAAACAATCTGTGCTAGTAAAGGAGTTATGCCGCTTTGAAGAGCTGCAACTAAAGTGGCCCCAATTGATAAATGAGACAAGGACCATAACTTTTTATCTTAGCAAAATTGCATGAAGGCAAACTGTGTACTATTTCTGCATAGATATAAGACTTTTATTTATATAATTTTAAAAAAAATTCTTTAATTTTACACCCCTTTATGTCATGTTTGCACTATCACACTCGTTTCCACTAGGTCCTCTCCTTTTAAGAAATAGACCAAGCAGCATAGAGCCGGGATATGGTTGCAGAATCACTTCTAATTTTCCTAATCATCTTACTCATGACAAATTTATTGCCAACAGAACTTTTCAATCAAGGATTGCACAAGTATGTGAATGGTGGCAAATGGGGAGATACGTGAATGATAGACCTCGGGGTCATACTGACACAGTTTAATTTTTTTTTAAAAAAAGACTACAATATTGTGAAACTAAAGCTTATAAATAATCTACCTATTTTCGCTAGACTGTTATGAGATATTTTGGAAAGAAACAGACGGTAACTAGGAATAACAGCCCTCCTCCTCTCCTCTCCCCCCTCACACTGAATGTATTTTTTTTCTTTTTGTGCCACTCATCAATTGCCTATGATGAATTGATTGCTTTTCGACAAATAAGCTATCGCTCAGTAAGACACGCACTACTGCATTCTGTGTGCAATACCCGCGGGTAGCTGATAGCAGATCTTTATATTTGAAGAGAACGAACGGTTGCTTAGAGTTTACACCACCATGTCTTGTAGCCTTACAAGTAATGGTTTCCGCGTTCCATCGTTTGTTCTTGCGCCAGAGACGCGACAATTTCTAGTACGTGTTCTTTGCAAATAAATCGTTGTCATTCACACGAGACGGCCTGAGGACACTCTTAAAGTGGGTTCATACCCTTTTCTGCCTCCTAATGCCGAACGTGTCAACTCATGAAACATTGACTAACACACACGATATACGTTTTTACCCACTTTTCTTTTTCATTTTCTGTATTGAAGCTATGGCCGTGCTTTGGAGTCGCGGCCATGTATAATGAATTAATACTGATTCAAGTAACGCTTTTAACATAATAACAATCGCAAAGCATTAATAAATAAAATCAACATCAGTTTGCTTTATTACTCTGCCAGTCTAACCCAACTATCTACTGATCTATCTATCTATCTATCTATCTATCTATCTATCTATCTATCTATCTATCTATCTATCTATCTATCTATCTATCTATCCATCCATCCATCCATCCATCCATCTATCCGTAAAATTATTTTTTTAAAAATCGCAATATATTTCACGATCATTTCAAGCTAAAGTTGTGAAATACCTCACTGTCAGAAGATGTGACTTTGTCTATGGATAAATTCGCTACAAGTGGTTGGCACTTTCTTTTGCATTAGAAGAATGGAGCAAACGATGTCTGCTATGCAATACGCAACTAATATACCGTAGTTTGTTCATAGCAGCGAATGGTTTAAAATGATAATGGAATTGGGCACGACTGTTACTGTATAACAAAGAGCGTTTTGCACGTATCATAGCGGGTTTTGCATACAAACAATGATGAAAACAGTACACTATATACCTCAGTGACTGATTATAAAGTGCTTTCGTATATATAATTGACTGGTATAAAATGGTATTTGTATCCAACAGTTAATGATACACAACAACGTTTTGTAGAGATCAGTGAGTAGCATATAAAAAAGTGTTTTTTGCATATGTCAGTGACTAGAATAAAACGGAGTTATATTTTAAAATATGACAATACTGCAACAGCAGCTTACTTCGGTGTCTGACAGAAAAGTGACAAAGCAATATCCAAAGTTTCATACTGGTATTACTTCGGTGTCTGACAGAGAAGTGACAAAGCAATATCCAAAGTTTCACACTGCTATTACTTCGGTGTCTGACAGAGAAGTGACAAACCAATATCCAAAGTATTACACTGGCATTACCAAGAGAAGGGACACTACAGACTATTGACTGATACTCTGATGCATGATTTACTTGGTACAGTACATTTACGTGGTATAGAATGTTAATACTATAAAACATGGACTGGTATTGCATGTGATTAGTATACGAAACACTGACAGACGGAACGGCATCTAGTACGTAATGCTGATTAAAACGGAACGGCATCTAGTACGTAACGCTGATTAAAACGGAACGGCATCTAGTACCTAATAGTATAGAACCGTTTGATAAAGCTGATTCGTTGAGAAAATTATGTCAAAGATCAATTTTTAATACATAACGTTGGTTAATACAGAAGATTGCTATAGGTATATGTTTACTATGTCATGTTGATTTGTTGAGAACAGTGCTGGAGATAAAAAAATTAGTATGTCATGTTGATGTGTTGATAACAGTATTGGAGATCAATGTTTACTATGTCATGTTGATGTGTTGAGAACAGTGTTGGAGATCAATGTTTACTATGTCATGTTGATGGATTGAGAACAGTGTTGGAGGTCAATGTTTTTAGTATGTCATGTTGATGTGTTGAGAACAGTGTTGGAGATAAAAAAATAGTATGTCATGTTGATGGATTGAGAACAGTGCTGGAGATAAAAAATTAGTATGTCATGTTGATGGATTGAGAACAGTGCTGGAGATCAATGTTTAGTATATAAAGTTGACAAGTTTAAAACAATGCAACAGATCACTTTTGATACACACAGTTGATGAGCACAGATCAATGCTATTTGAGATGACGAATGGCATGAATGCGAAAAAAGAAAAAAAATCATCAGCCAAAGTTATCGTCGCCTCATCAGCAATAAAATAAAATACTTCACACTCAATGTTGTCTACTAATGACGTCAAGAAATTTCTTTCATCTTCATGAAAAAAAATAAAAATGAATATAATAATAATGATCAGACTGGACAATACTTGGCGTGACATGGATTCGTTTTTATTTGGAGATTGCATGTCTGTAAAATCAAGAGATACTTTTGCAGGTAGGATTTTACTTTGGCATTAAGATAATTACCTCCCTTTCCACATGTTTTAAAAGTTGTAACTCCATTGACTGTGTACACAATAACCTCTCTAAGTACCATGGTTCCAAAATGTTCACGATCAACTCTAGCAGCAAACGTTCTGACACCGTAATTTGGATGAGTGGGAGACACATGAGCTGTTTAATATCGTGATTCAGGTGAACTCTTACAGACCTTTCGTTAACACTGTAATTAGGATGACGTGAGGACACACACACGCGTTCTGTTAAACTAAAAATAAGAATCAGTGCTCAAATCCAAAAGTTTCTTTTGAACTAAAATTAGGACTTAGTGCTGAAATCGAAAAGTTCGTTTGAACTAAAATAAGAGTCAGTGCTGAAAATGAAAAGTTCGTTTGAACTAAAATAAGACTCAGTGCTGAAATACGATGATTAAAATGAACACTAAAGAAAGTTTTATATTTCCATTAAGTAGGATTTCTAACGCTTACATAAATGATAAGAATTTTGTTTTTAATACATTTGCGACTTCGCAAAAGCATTTTCTTAAAGAAGAGACAGAAACATGGCCTAAAGACGACTAAATATGTAATGGTAAAAATTACACAAATATTTATTGTCTCTAAATTACACAAAAGGCGCGATTTTATTGTTCCTTTAAAGACTACGCCAAACTCAAAATTGTCGTTATTGATGATTTCATCCTGATAATGTGCCGGGTCTGGCGTGGGGTGGAGGGGAAGGAATGAGTGAGAACTGAGACTTTCCTTGAGAAAAATAGTTTTATATAAAGTTTGCAAACTTGGTATCAGAGTCTTTGTTTTGTGTCGAGAAAGTTGAGAAACTATTGGACTCTGATTTGGATTCGACAACCACTCTGGCAAGCAATATCATAGAAAAGATTAACCAGTCAATCAAAGTCTGAAACAAGTAGAAAGACCCTCTCAAAAGTTCGAGACAGCAGGACACATTTTTCACTAGATGTGAGTTGTTTTGTCAGTTTTTTTTTTTAAATGTACACAACTCGTCAACTGAGACACAGTAATTCTAGATTGAAAAAAGAAGATACAACAAACTGTAACAGGATAAACAAAACCTAGTGAAAAACCGGAAGAGTTAATATAGAGATGCCTTTTGCGATTCACGCGGTTAGACTGTGCTGCATGACGACTACAAATGAATATTATTAACGGAATCATTTTTTTAAAATTTTAAAATCCCAACCAAATTGACTTGATAGTGACGATCGGTGTTTCTGTTACTGATATAATAATTATGTGTGCAGCTGTCATATTTATTACGTACTGAAATGGTTTTATTAACTGAAAGATTACTGAAACATAACATGTAACGACTCGGTAACATTGTAATGCTAATTAGTAACTCTCAAGAAAGATTACTGAAACATAACATGTAACGGCTCGGTAACATTGATGCTAATTAGTAACTCTCAAGAAAGAGAATGACCTTCAGGGGTGGTATGTTAGTCGATAACAAGTCGGTTCACTCTTGTTTGTTACAGCTACTGGATATACTGTATTAACCATTAAATATGTATTTTATTCTTTTCATCTTGACGATTTCTTTAACACACTGACAGACCCATGCATTCTTTTCATCTTGACGATTTCTTTAGAGTAGCACACTGACAGACCCATGCATTCTTTTCATCTTGATTTCTTTAGAGTAGCACACTGACAGACCCATGCATTCTTTTCATCTTGACGATTTCTTTAACACACTGACAGACCCATGCATTCTTTTCATCTTGACGATTTCTTTAGAGTAGCACACTGACAGACCCATGCATTCTGCTGGAGACCATGCCAAGATCGTTGTCTCGTTTGCGTATTTTTCGTCACAAACTATGTGTGGTGCCAACGCCACCTAGTTAATGATTATTATTATTTAGTTAATTACTCATCCATAACTAATTACAGGTGATGAGAATCTTAATTTATGATATTAATAATTTTCCAGCAGACACCACTCGTCTCTGTCATTTGAGGGATACGCGGGCGCCGTAAACATTTTCTTCCTTCCAAAACATTAAAGACAGTCATCGTCACACACTATTTACCGTAGGTGGAAAACTTACTAAAGGAGAAGATAAATCCGTCTTTTAGCTTATAATTAGCGAGCCCCAATCTACTCATTTCTTCTACAACAGAAGGCTCTCAATATGTGTAAGAAGGTTAATAAGTTTTACAAACAATTTATTAAATAAACAACAAATATACATATAACAAATACAATTAAAAAATTACTTGACACCAGTATTTCCACGACACCGCATTCGAAAAATTTTAATATCTTTACAGTCTTATATCCCAACACTAAATTCAACAGGTTAGTGATAATATGAATAACAGTTAATATGGCTTTCCGTGTAGAGCGCGAAAGCGGCGGAAACCGGAAGCGCCCCCTACACTCATCATCATTTCCGTGTAGTTATTGCATGAAATCTCTATTTTCTCTCTCTCATCTTTATCCCCATATTTATTCTCTCTTTCTCTCACTTTCTGTCTGTCTCTGCTAGTCTCTCTTTCTCTCTCTCTTTCTCTAAATACTTTATGCATAAGTGCTTAAAGTGTTACTGTGAGTATTATGTATGTTGCAGAAGTAAATTTTGCATAATGGTACAGCATTGATTCTGATTTTTAATTATTGGTAAAGTAGTGAAATCCATGTTTTTCGTATCCAGAAAACACAAAGTATTGATATTAATGTTTACGTATTGGTAAAGTAGTGAAGTCCATGTTTTTTCGTATCCAGAAAACACAAAGTATTGATATTAATGTTTACGTATTGGCAAAGTATTGATATTAATGTTTACGTATTGGCAAAGTACTGATATTAATGTTTACGTATTGGCAAAGTATTGATATTAATGTTTACGTATTGGCAAAGTACTGATATTAATGTTTACGTATTGGCAAAGTACTGATATTAAAGTTTACGTATTGGCAAAGTATTGATATTAATGTTTACGTATTGGCAAAGTACTGATATTAATGTTTACGTATTGGCAAAGTACTGATATTAATTTTTACGTATTGGCAAAGTACTGATATTAATGTTTACGTATTGGCAAAGTACTGATATTAATTTTTACGTATTGGCAAAGTACTGATATTAATGTTTACGTATTGGCAAAGTACTGATATTAATTTTTACGTATTGGCAAAGTACTGATATTAATGTTAGCTTCCTAACAAAGGACTGCTGTCAGTGTGCGCTCATTTGTAATAATTATATTGATAGAAGTGTTTGCTTGGTAAAATCATTGGTTTGAGTGTTTGCGTGGGGGGAAAAAACGATAAACAGTTTTTGCTTGGAAGAAACATTGATAACAGAGTTTGCTTGGAAAAGATATTGATAACAGTGTTTGTTGATTTTTAGTAATGATGTATGTTCTTGCTGAATCGAGAGATATTGATGTCGGCATTTGTTAAAATGTACGTTAGTGATTGCTTTAGTGTGACGCACTGGTACTAGTTGCCGGTGATTTTGTACTTAGTAGTAGTTAATTAAATTCTTTTTCATAATAATCCACAAATACAAACAAACAAACACAGACATATACAAATGAAACTATGTTTCGCGAAAACTTCCTTTTTTGGCAAATTTAGCGGCGTCCCTGGCAGTGTCATGCGCAAAAGGACAGAGGATCAGTGGTGACTGAATACGTTACTACCAAAGAGGCACCACACATTTACCGTCAGCCTCTTCAACGGGTTGTGCTGTGCTGCTAGGGTGCTAATGGCCTTAGCGGTAACCCCATCTCCCCCCCCCCCGACCCCCAACCCGCCATACTGCAATCAAATATAATTTCTACCGACAGGAAAGCCTCTTCTTGCAGCGATTCCGATAGTCAAAGACGTTTTTGAGCAGGAGGTTAGTTGTGGAAATCCCTAGTAATTCGTATTTCTCTGATGGCACTTTCTTGTCGAAAGACTGATAAAAAGGCTAATTTCGCCGCAACCAACTGCACGGGAACTTGTGTGTCCACAGAGAAAAGTAAGCAGGGAAAATGTCTTTATAGCGTAAAGCTCCAGAGAAAAGCAAAAGCGGGGCAGTCAAAGGTCTTTTTTCCTGGTGATCTATGGCGACCCCTTTCCATTTCTTTTGATAATCTCAAACATGCTAAGGATTTTCACTTCTACTACTCATAGAGTGAGAACTAATCGTAGATGAAGACAGCAGAAATTGAAACGCAAGACATATAGCAAAAACATAATAAAAGGAAAAAAAGATACTTCAAAGAGATCTGTGTCGGCATTAATGTATATTATTTAAATTCCTTATTTAGGAATAAAATTTATAGTCGGAATTGACGTACGTGCTAAAGCTGCAATGTTGTTTGTGGTTTATGTGATCCAGCAGTAACCTTAGCGTCTTGCCATTAGTTGGGTATAGACAACATTGAGCGGTTATCACAGTGTAGAGACGTTTTTGACCATTGATCGTTATACTGTCTTGAAGAAAGCAGGATATCGAAATTGCATAGTGCATAGTGCAGTTAGCATGATATATTTAGTGCTTCTCTTGCAAGTACCGATTGCTTGTGGTTGGTGGATTCGTGAATTTAGTAAGTGTGATTGGCTTGGATGTAATTATCTTTGTGAGTTTAGTGAAGTGTGATTGGTTTGGATGTACTTTTGTGAGTTTAGTGAAGTGTGATTGGTTTGGATGTAATTAGTTTTGTGAGTTTTTCAGAGAGTGATTGACGTGGTTATAGTTGGCTTCGTGATTTTGCAAAGTGTGGTTGGCGTGCTTGTAGTTCACTTTTGTGGTTTCAACGATGTGAAATTAGCTATTTTGAAGTCAGCTTGATTTGAACACTGTTTGTCGGTTATTGATATGCAGCGGTTACAGTTAGAGGTATTTGTAATTAGTGCAGTGTACTTAGCATTATGTGATTAGTGTGGTATAATTATATTTGCGTGGTTAGCGTGATTGGTTAGCATTATTTGCAAAGTAAAGGTCATGTGGTTATGCATTATACGGTTAATGTTGTGTAATTACATTGTTTATTAGTGTGTAGTTGGAGGGTGAGATTTGCCTTATGTAATTAGCACAGGCCGATTAATGTGTTTGCTTTTTGTGGTTAGTTTGAATGTTTTGTTGTGGTGCAGTGGTTTTAACTTTTATATAATTATCGGGTTTGTTATTTGTACCCTGTAGAAAGTTTATAAATTGTTGTTAGTGTATGAAGTTAACATACTATAATTAGCAGGTTTGTCATTTGAACCCTGTAGAAAGTTTATAAATTGTTGTTAAGTGTATGAAGTTAACATACTATAATTAGCGGGTTTGTCGTTTGAACCCTGTAGAAAGTTTACAAATTGTTGTTAGTGTATGAATATGTCAACACGACCCGACTTCGGCACTGCTTATGATGGTATGTTTTTGTAAGTGTCAGAGTTGGAGTACACAATTTAGATAAAGAATGTGCTAGATTTTGTGGATGGAGTCTAAGCCAGTTCCAAGCGGATGACTAGTTTTATTATCCAACAGTTAAGATTTACAAGAATGAGACCATTTAATGGACTGATCAAATTTTACCTTTTAAAGTAATTCTATCACTTTGAATATGTTGTTGCAAAAGTCAGGTCATGAAAGGAGAGAGTTAGCTTAATGGTGACTTAACTGAATGATTGAGAGAATGGACTTAGAAATATTTCACGTATTTTGCTATTGATACATTAATTATATTTGCATTTTATGTAGAGATGTATTATGTGAGTAAACAATAAACATGTGGCCTAGTTATTAAATCACGCAAAAGACTATTGCAGCATCGTCTAGACAAGAGTATGTACAAACTATTATTGCTTATCTCTCTAAAACTCTATTTCTGTTTACTGATAAGAATTACCCTGTGATTTATATTCACACTAATATGTTGAATTATGTGTTAGGATATATGACTGTACAAACATTGAAAGTATTTGAACGTGGTTCAAATATATATGTCAAATAATCTTTTTGTAGTATTTATTATATGTATATTTGATGTTTGATTTAATAAATTTATTGGACTTACACATATTGTTAACCATAATTATGTTGTAGAGATAGAGATGGATGGGGTCCTTCTAAAAATAGATTAAATATGGATTTATCTTCTCCTTTGGTAAGATGTTTTCCACCTACGGAAATAGTGTGTGAGGGTAAATGTTTGTCTTTAATGTTGTGAAAGAGAGAAAACGTTTACAGTGCCCACATTTCCGCCAAGTGAGAGAGACAAGTGGTGTCTTCTGGAGAATTATTAGTAACATAACTTAAGATTCTCATCACTTGTAATTCGTTTTGGATGATTAATAATAATCAACATCATAACCAACAACTAGGATGGCGTTGTGTCACACAATGTCAAATATTGGCGAGTACAGAAAGTGTGTTATTTAAGAAGAGTGGGCCACTGAAGTCATTTTACTGCATTTGTGATATAAGCAACAATACAAAACCCACACCCACACGCAATGCCTAACATCAACACCAGCACTCAGCACCCGAAACCCAGTACAAAAGGAATTTAAAGTGAACATTTTCTTTTGATTTCTAAGCATGGGATTTGGTAAGTGACGTCGCATCAAGAAGTTTCCACCGCACCATCCTTCCTCTTAATTGCCCAGCCACCACGTAGGAACGTGAGGTCACAGCGCCAGGCGTGACCTTATGTGCTGAATTTAAGCTATAGGGATACACAGAAGTCTTGGCCTTGACCCATTCTTAGAATTTCTGGATGTGCACACAGTGCAAACATGTCCAGATGACTATTGTTCCGGCATGCATGCTGCTTGTTCACGTTACTGACCAAATGATGCAATCAAATCAGACAAGAAAATCCCAGAAATGAATAGAAGTTTCTAGTAATTCTCTGAAATTGAACAGCCAAGCGTGAGTAGCAGGACTGTTGCCAGGCATAGAGGGCAGTGAAGAAGTAGATCATGATAACGTGCTGAGCAGAAAATGTATTGCAAAGGGAGATAAGATATGCTTTATATTATCTATTTAGTCTAACTTAAACTTTTTCTATAGCTGAAGGAACATTTCCTTTGCTAAACTTTTATGTAAATGTACTTTATTTTCGCACACGTTACTTAACTGTACGATCTTTAACAGTGTGGCTCTATTATATCCAATACTGCTGCTTTTTCTTTCGATATTAATTGAGACGATTGACTGCTGTATTTCTTGTACGAATTTGTCGACTCTTGTAGCGCACAAATTCTATTATTGTTTGTGTATGCAGACTTGCTACTCCGTTTTCTGTTGTAATCATCCGTAGCAGAAATGATACATCTTGTTACTGATTAGTAAACGTGGATTGTTTATTTTGAATTTGTCTGTGTACAAGTATTGTGTATTGTTGCCTTAGTTAATTATTTACTCGGAGAACATCTGTATACATCTATTGCGTAATGTTGTCTTTACTAATATATGAAGTGTTCCGCGAGTGTGCACGCCTGCTGTGTCATTTGACGTCATTATAGCGCTTTGCTGATTGTAGAGTGAGGTAATTGGCTACAAAATTAAAAGACATGTAATTTCATATGAGAATTTACAGTGAGGCAATTGGCTACAACATTAAAAGACATGTCATTTCATATGAGAATCGTACAGTGAGGCAACTGGTTCACAACATTAAAGACATGTCATTTCATATGAGAATTGTACAGTGAGGCAATTGGCTACAACAATTAAACGACATATCATTTCATATGAGAATAAGTGTTTTCCATCTGCGTTTGAGCTGAAGAACTCTCTACTGTATTTACACAAGTGTATACAGAATGTAACTCCTATTTGGCTTAGTTCTGGTGAAAGGCACCTGCTCTATTCCAGACCTGTTCTGTTAGCTACAAACTAATCACCTTTATCCCGCCAGTCACGTACACTCAGCGATCCTGTCGGGGAAATCATCCCTTATTTGACAACACTAGGTTTAGAACTATCTTCACTCAAAGAGTAAAAATAATACTGAGATATCACCCCTAGTGAAGGTAAAATTGCCAGTTATATTTGGAGATTGTAAACATTTTCACTCTCATCGACTTGAGCTCACTGAATTGAGTGAATGTTTATGCTATGGCTGCAGATGCTACATTATTTACAACGACCTTCCATGTCTATTTGGCCAGTTTAACATTGCTGTGTCTTTGTTATTATATCTTAAAGCAGCCACTCGTGTCACACAATCCCTTATCGCGCTTTAAATGTCCTTCAATCATCAGACGTTTCTATTTATGTGTCAGCTTTCTAATATTGTCTAGGCGTAGCTAATTGTGACTGGGGGCAAGCCTATCAGTCTGAATGGCGAGTGGCCGAAAGTGTCGGTGTGTGACTGTATACGTGACTTGAGCTGCGGGTCGAGTAGAGTGAATGTAGCACTCGAAACCAACATCTATAGTTACATCATCAAAGAGGACATGTGAGGTCACGATACCTCGACTACGACTAAGAGGAAATATAAGGTCACAAGAACATGATCACTTCATTCCCGATGAAATAATCACTTCATACAGCGCGGAGTGATTTTTTGAAAAGATATTTCAAAAATATTTTATGGAAAGGTGGTAGAAAAGGAAGAGTGTATTCATTCTTTTATTTCTAGAATCGAACGCGAAACTGTTTTAAGTGGACAAATTTTAAATTTGAAGTTTCCGATCGAAACTCTCCGTTCTTAAATCAACATGTTTCTAGAATAGCTGCCAAAATGCGTTTGCAGTGTAAACAACTCTAAGCAGAACCTTAATATGCTTTTGCATTCACTCCTCAATCTTAATGTCGATTGTTTCGATTTTCAAACGAAGCCAGTAGAGTATGACAAGAGAAAGCAGCCAACAGCGTTTGACAAGGTAAAACTGAGTATTTCCTAATTTTGCACAGTTATCAGCTGACATTAAACCACAGACTCACCTGATATGGAATTTTAATGAAACCACAAACCCTCAGAGATTATTGTGTGACATTAAGGAAGATTATCTGTAGATTAGAAGATAGTGTACCTTGTGGTTTTAAAGCACAAATATGCAACTGATAGTGGGGAAAAAACAAAAACAAGAAAAGTAGACCAACACTACAGATGAAAAGAAATCCCTAGTTGTGAACTTTTACCAGTACTATAAATGAAAGAACAGTTTTTGGTATGAAAAGAAATCCCTAGTTGTGAACTTTTACCAGTACTATAAATGAAAGAACAGTTTTTGGTATGAAAAGAAATCCCTAGTTGTGAATTTTTACCAGTACTATAAATGAGGGAACAGTTTGTGGTATGAACAGAAATCCCTAGTTGTGAACGTGACAATAATTCAGCGACAACAAGAGATAGAACCACTAAGATAACGCGACACTAACCCAGTCGACAAGAAGAGGTAGAGTGTCACTATAATAACATGTGTTGTTCATTCAGTAGACAACAAGAGGTAGACAGTCTAAAATTTAATACAAATCCAGTGAACTACAGAGGGTAAAATTTAATTAAAACTAAGTAAAAGGTGGTTGGATCCGCAGAAACTGAAACTGAAACCTGTGACAGAAAACAAGGTAACAAGCGGAATGTGTTATTATTTCAAGTGTATTTTACTAACAGTCACAAATAAATGAAATCAGACTGACACATATATAAACAAAGCGAGATTTCTCATACAGTTTAAGAACGGTTATCGACTGGTAAAGAAACGTAAACAATTCTAATGAATAGGTTTTATTGACATGTATGTACGGGTAAGCAGAAAAAGATGTAAACATATGCAGCACTTAGCATTTATCATTAAGCCGCCTTGTGTTCTGTTAAGAAGATTATCCTGAAGAAGCTCGTAAAAATAGGCCTTCGGGGAGGAAACTCGACATTTAGTCTGAGAAAACAAAATCTTGGGCAGTGTTGTGAAAGCGAATAAAACACAACTCGAACTCGGGAAAAAATGCCATCAAAGGCAAAATTAAATAACAACTGAATCCAGTGGATATTAAACACTCTCAAAAGAAAACCTGCGTTGTCCGGGTATTACAAAACAATTTTATAAACACAGTTTAATTGTTTTGTATTCTCCGGGAAACCCGGGGCAGACCCGGACTCCACCAACCCCATGTCTTTTCGGAGAAAAGTAGTCTTCTTGGCAAACTTTCAAATACATACCGCACTTCCTGCGGCCGTCAATCATATAAACAATCCAACACTGACAGCTAATTCGTGAGACACGTCAGGAAAGCAAAACAATGACAGCTAGATCATAAGATACGTCACGTATACAAAACAATGACAACTAGATCATAAGATACGTCACGAAAGTAAAAACAATGACAACTAGATCATAAGATACGTCACGAAAGTAAAAACAATGACAACTAGATCATAAGATACGTCACGAAAGTAAAAACAATGACAACTAGATCATAAGATACGTCACGTATACAAAACAATGACAACTAGATCACAAGATACGTCACGAAAGTAAAAACAATGACAACTAGATCATAAGATACGTCACGAAAGTAAAAACAATGACAACTAGATCATAAGATACGTCACGAAAGTAAAAACAATGACAACTAGATCATAAGATACGTCACGAAAGTAAAACCAAATTTATTCATAAGACATGTCACGCATACAAAACAATGACAGCTAATTCCTAAGACAGGTCACGAAAGCAAAACAATGACAGCTAATTCACAAGACGGGTCACGAAAGCAACATAATGACAGCTATGTCATATGAAACATCATTTGCTTTGATAATGACATTCTAACGCATTTACGAAATGAAAGAAAGACTATATTTCAAATATATCTTTAAAAAATCGCACACAATAATCCATTCTACTGGCACAATAACCACGACTACGGATGGAAATGCTATCAACTATGACGTCACCACTCAGACTATTAATCGTTGCAGTAATCAACACGAGCCGAAATGGAGAAAACGGGAAACGGAAATAGAATCGTGGAATTATTTTCCTCTGATCAAATATATCAAAAGAAAAGTGGACAAAACATCAGCACTGGCAGCAAAATGCAATTAAACAACTGTGTACTCAGTCGCCATTAAGAGTACAAATATAATAATAAAGGTGTGCTCTAAGCTTGACCAAATACCCGGATGTTAAATAAACTGTGTTGAAACTTTCCGCTCACCTCTTTCTCACGGTTTCGAAACTTGAAAGAGCGTACTAATAATAGGAAACGCAAGTTCGAATGGGTATCAAAAGTGATTTAAAAAAACAACTATCGAAATCGATCTGGTGAGTATGGTTTTGTATTTCTTTTCTTTTACATTGTGATGTAGGTAGTATCGAAAGGGAATACATTTCTTACTTAGCCAGTCTTGAACTATGTTCAAAGGCGTTATATATCGTGACCGTTTTTTGTATCGAAAGCACAAACACCGACTTGAAATGGAGAGTAGTAAACTCAGACATATTGTCCTAGTTTGAAGTCGACTTCAGCAATTTCATCCTGTCTGCATAAGTATAATGTTGAAAAAAAGAAATGTTAACATTAATTCCCTTAGTAAGACGTTGAAAATAGAAATAGTAATATTGACTCAGCATAATATTGAAAACAGAAGTGGTAGTGTTGACTCAGCATAATATTGAAAACAGAAGTGGTAGTGTTGACTCAGCATAATATTGAAAACAGAAGTGGTAGTGTTGACTCAGCATAATATTGAAAACAGAAGTGGTAGTGTTGACTCAGCATAATATTGAAAACAGAAGTGGTAGTGTTGACTCAGCATAATATTGAAAACAGAAGTGGTAGTGTTGACTCCATTAGCATGAGGCTTAAAACAGAAATAGTAACATTGACTCTATTATATGACATTGAAAATAGTAGTGTTAGGTTGACTGCACTAGTATGACATTGAAGATGGTAGTATTAGGTTGACTACACTAAAATGACGTTGATAGCAGTAGATTAGATTGACTGTAGATATTGATTGTAGTAGCATTTGATTGACTGTCTTGTATGAGAAATGTATTAATGCCAGTTTGACTGCACTTTCATGGCATTGCAAATAGTAGCTTTACAGTTACTACACTAGCATTGGTAGTAGTAGTATTAGTAACGTTCTGTATAGTATGATGTCCACAGCATTGGTATGAGTTTAACTGAACTAGCTTAAAATATTAACAGATTTATTAAATCTTGTCAGTACTGTCTCTCACGTATAGGTTACCATGTATATTTGTGTGAGTGTGTTACTTTTCAATGATTTTGTTTTAAATTACGCTCAAAAATGTTCCCACCAATTCAATTTTCTGCTTACACTAAAACGTATTATAGATATATACCATCCAAACTTTTCTCTTTCTGCAGTCTTGATAAACAATACAACTTGATATTTTCTGGGACTCGTTAATAGAAGAGTGTTAAACACAATGTAATGTTTATCGATCGAATGGACACAGCTAATTTAAGACCCGTCGAAAGACTGTGTGCACCAGTTTAATATCAAACAATAAACGGAAAGAAAGCACACACAGAAGTAATTGCGCTGTCTAAATTACCCATCAAGCTTTCTATGCCTTCCACTTGGACACACCTTGTCTGCAACTAAAGCCATAATGGTACATACTGGTACTGAAGTGCACCTTTGTGGGATTTTTTATGTTGCCAAGGGCACTAACCACCTAGATCATCAGTACAGACTGTTTAAAACAAGCACAGTCTAAAATCTAGTCCAATTCTAAGTACGTAAAAGCATCCCAAGAATGTCCAATCACGTCTGCATTGCCAATCTGAAGAATCTTCATCATTCTAGAGCGCCCTAAACACATCGATCTTGATCGTTAGTAATAATCCACGGTCATATTTATGGCAGCACCGGAAAAGATGGCGAGGTGCCCTTTGGAAACCACATACGGATTCAAGTCAGTGATTGTTGGTGAGTCTTAAATAGGATATAAATTACAAATAAACTTCAATTTTCAGTGTGTGTGTGTGTACGTGCGTGTGTGTGTGTGTGTGTGCGTGCGTGCGTGCGTGTGTGTGTGTGTGTGTGTGTGCATCAATCTGACCAATTCGCGCATACACTGCTTCTTCACTACACTGATCTATTCTACGCTTTAAATGGCTAGATTAAAAGTACAACAACGTCTCAAGCTGCATGATGCTTCCAGATTAATCAAAAGTCCGAAATTCCAGAAAAGTACAAGTTTTGATGACTGTCTTCATGTAATCAAGTTCCCTGATTGTCTCCATACCACGCAAGTTCCTTGTTTGTTTCCACGTCAGCAAGTTCTCTGTTTGTATCCATGTAATCAAATTCTCTGCTTTTATCCATGTAATCAAGTTCTCTGTTTGTATCCATGTAATCAAATTCTCTGGTTTTTATCCATGTAATCAGTTCCCTGATTGTTTCCAAACCACGGAAGTTCCTTATGTGTTTCCACGTCAGCAAGTTCTCTGTATTCACGTAATCAAGTTCCCTGCTTGTCTTCGTGTAAGCAAGCTCCCTGTTTATTTCCATATAAGCAAGTTCCTTGTTTGTCTCCACATGAGCAAGATCGGCTGCCTCCGTGTAATTAAGTTTCCAGTTTTTACAAAAAATCAATATGACCCAACTATTTTAAAACTGAATCGACAAATTATATTGAAGAAAAAACTCAAAGAAGATGAATGGGAAGTACTTGATTAAGATTCTATTATTATTATTGCTTCTTCTCCACGATTTCTGTTTTGACTGTCGGTTGTGATCCAACTCTGAGTTGTTTCCCATAAAAACTAAGAAAATCTTTGTTGAAAGAGATAAAAATAGAGGCGCTTTTTTTTTAAATGGCGGACTAGTACTTAGCTTGGGCGGAATATTTTTTGTCTGTTTACAAGAAGACAGGAGTTGTAAGACCCACGATTTTGCTAAAAGGTAAGCTGAAGAAAGACATTAAAAAATATATTGTTATAGGTATCTGATGCAAAGCCCATTGTCAAAACCTGAGAGTGTAGGAACAATGGTAGTTGAATGATGTGTTGCCTCAGGGCAACAATAGGCGACAAGGGTTGGCTGTAGCACAGTGTGCAACAATTTTCTTTTTAGTGGAAGCGTTATGCGCTGTATCAAACCACTGTGACAGATGTTTTAATGACAGATTCCTGATATTTGTGCACCTTAATATTCAATTTTGATTTTTTAAAAATCAGAATGATCCAGCTAGGTTATATGCCAAACATAACTACAAAGTGGGGCATCTACCTTCCATACTCACAAGATGAGGTGCTCTATGCGTCAGATGATGAACCTGAACCAGAAGTTGGACATGACTATTCTGATAAATACTTCAGGTGAGGTAGCAGCACTTTTACCTTAGTGTATATTTAGTTTATTTATGGCCATTATTAACGTTATCATCATCTTGTCATCCTGCATTATTATTACCACTATCAGCATCATTAATGTTATCATTGTTATCATCAGTAGTGGTAATAGTATTATTATAGTTATTATGATTATTTTTATTGATTCTTATCATTGCCCTCTGTGTTTCAGACAGAAGATATGGATGAAGCTGATACTTTGACGAGCCATGGCAAAGGTCGTAAACCATTCTGGCGATGGAGAAATGCAGTAGAGTCTGTCACAGACGAACTAGCCTTTACCGATGCCATGTCATCAACAGATGGAGTGCAGGAGCCTAGAGACTACTTTCGGTCAATTGTTGACGTTGCCATGCTGACACTGCTAGTAAACAGTCCAACTTGTTTGTTGTGCAGACTGACGCTGGGTGACGCTGGGTGAACTTGAGCAGTTCATCGGCATCCTCTTCTATATGAGTGTTGTCAGGTTGCCCCATTCTGTCTTTGTGGAGAACGAGCAATCAGAACTGACAATGCTGGTCACTGACCTGTCTCTGTGGAGAACGAGCAATCAGAACTGACAATGCTGGTCACTGACCTTACTCTGTGGAGAACGAGCAGTCAGAACTGACAATGTTGGTCACTGACCTTACTCTGTGGAGAAGAAAGGAAGATGTAAGCGACCAACTTGCAAGGGCACTCCTAAAGTGCAATGCGAGAAATGCAAAGTGTTTCCTTTCTTCACGCCTACATAATATTGTTTCGAGGAGTTCCACGAACGAATCATTGCAGCTGATTATGAAAGACTAGAAACCTTCGGATTCCACCCACTTTGTCATACTTTTAGCAGATTTCATTAGTGTGAATATATAAAATGTGTAAATATTCAACAAGACCCCTAACCTTTCCTTCAGGTACATCATTGATTGTTTTCATTATTATCATTATTATTATTGTGTTGCTGCTGCGCCTTTGCTTTTACAATACGCATTCATTATTACTGATGAACAGAACTGTTATCACAACAAATGGAAAAGAAAGGAACAAACAATCACAGAACGAAACAAAATGTAATATTATAATTGAACTGCAAAACAAAGGAAAGGTAAGAGAAATTAAAAGAAAGGAAGGAATTAATTTTTAAATTAAAAACATTCAAAATTAAACTAAAGAAGTAACAGCTGATACAACCGAACTAGAGGAAACAAACAATCTGGTTTTATTATGGACACGTGGCCTGTAGTTTTCTTTCCTCTCCCCATCCCAACCACATGAGTTATCTGTCTTTCAAAGAAAATTATGTACTGATGTTATAACGTAGGCATAAAACCCGGACACTGCGAATAAACTGTATTTACAAATGTTTCTTCTCTTAAAGCGAATTAATCTCCCAAGAGATCGATATTTCTCTAAGACAAAAAACCAGAAGTTTTTATTCTGATAGATTAAGTCAGTACTTTCCATTAATGTAAAGAAAACTTAAGATGTAAAAATAAAGTTTTTGAAGAAGTTCAAGCAACCTAATTCATTATTTGCTTTAGTGTTTGATTGATGTGCATTTTTTAAGCGAGACACCACATCTAATAAAAAGTGACCCAAACACGAAAGAAAAATGCCGCTTTTAGGAACAGAATAAAATGGTTAGGAATTTTTAAATTACAAATTTATTCAGAATGATCATTAGAAAGTGACAGCAATATCCTGTAATGTACACTGTTGTTTATTAGCATCCGTGTGTTTGTATTTCAAGGGATAATCTGCAACCTACCACGGCGACATAAATCGCTGATCAGTGCTTTATATTTACTAATGCTAGATGGCTGGGAAATAGATAGTAATGTTAGTTAAATAGGTGGACAGATGGGCGATATAATAGATATACAGTCAGGAATATATATTAGAGAGAACAGGCATTTAGAAATGTTAGGGTTTAAGATTTTATCAGACAATATGTATTCAGAGAGATTGACAGACGAATCGAGATAGACAAACAGATGGATAGATAAATAGATAAATAGATAAATAGATAGATAGATAGATAGATAGATAGATAGATAGATAGATAAGTATTTTTTATAGACGTGAAACCTGCGAAATATCGGTGAGAAGAGTAAATAAATAATAAAATAAAATGTACGAAACCCTTATTTTTATTTTTACATTTAAATTTAAGTTGGGATTTTAAAATAAAATGCAGTAATTGGTCTGTTTTTAACCCTGAGAGTACTTTTGAATGTGCGGCGACAGAGGAAAAGTGAGATTGTAATAGAGTACTGAATGACCTACTTTTTTTTTCTCTCTTATTTCTTTACTATGCTGAGATTACTCTAGCCAGCGGGCAATGTCCCCTCTAAGGTGCGCGGCCGCGCAGCTCATTAGAAAATGTCGCGCACAGTTTCAAAGTTCCGCGCACAAGTTTTGGAAGCTAAAACAACCACCAGTTCAGCGCAACCAGGAAAAAGTTCCGCGCACACAGGAAAAATATTAAAGGGAACTTTGCCAGTGGGTAAAGTATCGAACAGGATCTTCTTTGAAATTAAATGACGTCATTGATTTTGTCGAGATAGCTTGCACGAGATAATTTCGGCATTAAAGTGAGAAGGGCATTATCATTACACTACAATGGAATGAGCGGTGCGGGGGTTATGGCTAACACGTTAAAATCCTTCTGTAAAACCTTTTCTTCGGAGCAGAAAAATTATTCAAAGACCGTTGTTTAAGAGAGTGAACATTGTCTACGAAGAGTTGCAAGCTAGATGGCCTAATTGAGGTAAGAGTTGCCGCGATTTACGATTAGTGCGTCATTACAACGCCCTCAGCTAAAGTCGGCCACAGCGTCATACTAATGGGATTGACAAGAGGAAAATACTTAAGGCAAAATGTGAATTTGAAAAAACAATTAGATCAGTTGACATCTAAACTTCTAATCTGATCATATTGCAAAGGTTTCCCATCAACTTCTCATATACACGAGAATAAAGTTTCAAACAACAAAATACATGATAGTAGTGGGAATATAAATAACGAACACAATTTGAATCAGCTACAGCTATTACAAGATTTACACTTAAACATTTAAAATGTCTTCAGTCGCTGAAGAGGTCACATATAATACTGAACATTTCGCCCTTGATGCTCTTAAATTCATCAGATAAGTTTCGATTCAATTCATTGAAGTGCTCTATATTTGAAGCAAAGGAAGATCTCTACTTAAGTACACGGGTTGATTTCTCGAAGCTGCCCAGTCAGCACACAGTTTAACGTCTTTCACACTTTCCAGTCATTATACTTCGGCATCTGCCAACCTTTCTACTTAGTAACCTGACATGATGTTCTCGCATCTGTATTATGCGCTCAACATTCTTAGTTAGTAACCTGACATGATGTTCTCGCATCTGTATTATGCGCTCAACATTCTTAGTTAGTAACCTGACATGATGTTCTCGCATCTGTATTATGCGCTCAACATTCTTAGTTAGTAACCTGGTGTGATGTTTTCAGTAATCTTAGTAACTTGGTGTGAAGCTGTCAGTATTTTTAGTTAGTAGCCAGGTGTGATGCTCTAACAATTTATTCGTTATTTGCTTGGGATGATGCTCTCTAATCGTTTTAGTTAGTAGCCTGCTGTGATGCTCTCCAATCGTTCTAGTTAGTAGCCTGCTGTGATGCTCTCAAACCTTCTTTTTTAAAAGCTTAGTATGATGCTATAAAAACTCCATAGTTAGTCACATGACATGGTGTTTTCAAAGTTCCAATGATAGTAAGTTGGCTTGAATGCTTTCAGAACTTCTTAGCGAACCTTGTGAAATGTTCTCATACCTCCCTAATTAGATACATAATATGGTACTCTCCAAGTTCTGTAATTAGGAGTACACGGTATGACAAAATGCCACCCTCGGTATTGATTATGATTATTATGAATAAATATCCATAACTAATTACAAGTGATGAGAATCTTAATTTATTATTAATAATTCTCCAGAAGACACCATTCTCTCTCATGGAACACTTGTGTAATGTGCCTAGAAGGGTACATGGAACCGTCATCAAGTCACAACAAGTCAGCAACAAGTCACTGTCTTTCTTATTTAAACCATGTGATATGAATCAACATCTACTCTATTAGGAGTAAATTTCAAACATCACCAGTAGCAGTTATTAACACAAGCAAATCTTTGATTACACTTCTGGTACACACTGTCTCTCTGTATACATGTATGTATGATTGCATGCATGCATATATGTACCTATGTATAACGTGTGTATGCATATATGTATCTATGTATGTATGTATGCATGTATGTGTGTACGCATGTATTTATGTATATATACACAAAATAAATACACATTATTCTGCTGCTAATCAAATAACATTTCTTATACAAAATATTAGAGCTCCCCACTGATCACTATTAAATTCGCATAATCTAATAGCACGACCCGTGACTTTCATATAATTTAGAAGAGCAATGTTTTTATACGAAAGAATAGCTTACACTAACATTTGATCTTTTCATCAGTTTGAACAGGCAATGATCATTTTAGTGTTTTCTCTCGTAATGTATTACAATAATTATTTATTTGCTTATTGTCAGAGGTTTGTTAATGGTTGGGAAAAAAGGTAAAATTAAAACAATTGATTTATAGCAAATGAATACGCTACCCATTACGAGCATATCTTTGACATTTATTTAAAAAAAGTAATTACAAAAAATTGTTTATAACCACACAAGACAAAAGAAAACAAAAATTTAATTATACTTTTCCCTTTCATTCAGCAGATGAATTTAATGTCCGGACATTATCAAATAATACACAAAAAGAAATATAGCTAATTGAAATTGAAATTTTCAAAGTAAGAAACAAATAACAATAAGAAATTACTGATGCGTGTCAACGGAAAATCGACAAGAGTCAGCAATCAAAGAGCGGTTGACAATCGTAGACACACGACATCACACACGCACAGAGCAACTCGCACGCACATTCTCTTTCTCTCTCTCACACACACACATGCATACATACGCACGCAGGCACGCACACACAAAGATAAAGAGATCAATAATACACTAGAAGTAGTTTTATACATTGGAAATGCTTGTGATTGACTGAATGACTATAAGCGGATGTCGTTTGCGATTCCAGTCTTCGTTAAACTGCTAGATTTAAAATTGAACTTTTAATAACAGTTTTAAGAAACCGCTGTTTATTTTGTTATCAAATATTTTACAAGTAAAAAATAAACCACAATTGAAAAAAGCACGGAATCCTTACAAGGAATTGCAGTTGTGTCTTTATTCTTGCAACTCGATAAAACAGTTTCTAGCAGACGTATCCCCATGCACTCAATGAACTACAGTATGTACACCTAGTGCAAACGCGTCTGTACCTCAACAGTCCAAGACAATACCAATGAGACCCCAGTGCCGTCCTCTTTTGAGCAACCTAGTCGCTTAGTCAACAACTCTCTCTCTCTCTCTCTCTCTCTCTCTCTCTCTCTCTCTCTCATCCAGTTGCACAGTCACTCCACTTGGTTATTTGCTAACTCAATTATTCTATCACTCAATCATTCTGGCACTCATTCTCTCACTCAATCATTCTGTCTCTGCATCAAGAAACGAATGTCTGACACTAACAGGTTAATGTTCTTGTCCCGGGAGGCAGAACATTTCATGAAGTGAAGAGGCAACAGCACGAAGTGCAAATTCGAGGTCGTAGGATTCTGATGCAACAACCGGAAGAGAACTGACGATGTCCAAATATGACAACTTCAAGATAAAGCTGGCGAGCCCCTAGCACACCATTTCAGAGAGAGAGAGAGATGAGACTAGATGTGCCTAGAAAATGAGAGTCGAGATACCCTGGGATACCCGTAAGACGTCAGCCGAGAGTTGAGTTGACCTGACATCTAGAAAGAAGACGATGACGAGAAGCTATCAAGAAAGGACTGTGATGAGAGTTGATGAGTATCAGGAATAAATTGTGAAAGAGAGCTGCCGAGACTCTAGTTTGACAACTATAAAGGAGTTGAAGAGGCCTTGGCATGAATACTATGAGAACTGAAAATACCATGGTTTAACAGTTATAATATAAATTAGAGCACTACTAAAAGATAGTTATAAAAGTCTAGATTAGAAAGTTGCATGATTAGACAGTTACATGACAGATGAGATAATTACTGACATCCTGGCTTTATAACTATAATTGAATTTATGAACCCTGAAATGACATTTGTTAATAGAGTAGATGAGATGGTGTCGTAACTATAAGAAGAGATACAAGAGATAAGAGACCCTAGCATGACATCTCTAAGACATCTGATGATATCGTAGCATGACAATACTAAGGGGGCTTATGAGACCTTCTTATAATATTCTGTCGAAAAAGATCATGACATGACCACTGACAGGCAACTAATGAGATCTAATCTGGCACTTTATAAGAGCGTTGGTAAGACCCCAGTCTCATAGGGCATACGATAGCTAGTGAGACCCTAATATAACAGGCCATTTGAGAACCAATTCTGGCAAGCAATACGGCAATTAGTAAGACACCAGTGGCTGGCCATACA
The DNA here is from genome assembly GCA_028829895.1 of Sinotaia quadrata. Classification (NCBI taxonomy): domain Eukaryota; kingdom Metazoa; phylum Mollusca; class Gastropoda; order Architaenioglossa; family Viviparidae; genus Sinotaia; species Sinotaia quadrata. Next base: position 37,810,145 of record CM054178.1, on the reverse strand, counting down.
AAACTAGTATGATCTAAGTGTCAGGTCATATGACACCTAGTATGACATCACTTGCAGGCCGTACAACAGCTAGTAAGACCCCAGTAGCAGTCCATATAGCAGCTAGTAAGACCCCAGTAGCAGTCCATATAGCAGCTAGAAAGACCCCAGTAGTATAAATAGTACAATTATTATGCAGTTGAACATCTCAGCCATTTTATTTCAGAGAATAACAGGAATACAGTGCATTCAATGTATCCGATTACTGCAAGATGTAGTGCATGATCCATTTTAGGTCTTGTGTATATCATAAACGTCTTTGAAACAGAACGTTAAAAATGGCGACGTCTACCAGTCATTCCAAGGTAAGAGACCACGTGACCCATTTATTTGCAGTGCTGGTACAACGACTGTTAACATCATTAATCACTAAGGCTTTTTCTGTAGCAAGCTGGCAACAGCCCAGATGAACATAAGCACGCACACAAAAAAACAAAGCCAGGTTTTGTACGTGTGAATAAAAAGTTTATATTGAGTCACTGTCAAGAGGCCGCACTGTCTCTCATTTCATATCTATAGATTTTATTTTCCTATGGAAATCTGGACCGGTATGTAGTGTACGTGTACACTAAAACCGCCAGTCGGAAGAGAGTTACCGATCTTAAAATTCTAAATAGAGATCAATGATGTATGCCTTAATATCATAACCGACCTACTGGAGTGAGCGTAGGTTGCATCAGCCAACATGTGAGGAACGAATGTCACACTTCAGATGAGTGCAACAACTAGATGCAATAATTCTATCAAAATAACTTCAGATGAGTGCAACAACTAGATGCAATAATTCTATCAAAAGAACTTCACATTAAAAGTAGAAGTAACACTTAGATGCAACAATTCCATTAAAAGACCTTCACGTTTTCAGATTCCAAATGTTGATTTCAGATTTTTAATGTTCTACTAATAAGAAAATAATCAATGCAAAAGCTATATATAACTTTTAAAAGCTTCACTCTGTTTCAATTCTACTTCTAAGGACCTGCACTGAAATCAAATATGGCGCAAATACACGCATACACTTTGAGTGAGGGATATCTTGAAATATCGTGAAGGATATCTTGACAGGATCGTGAGGGATGTCCTGACAGGGTCGTGAGGAATATCTTGACAGGGTCGGAAGGATGTCCTAAGGTCGTGAGGGATAACTTGACAGGGTCCCGAAGGATATCCTGACAAGGTCGTAAGGGATATCTTGAGAGGGTAGTGAGGGATATCTTGAGAGGGTAGTGAGGGATATCTTGAGAGGGTAGTGACGGATATCTTGACATGATCGTGAGGGATATGTGGACAGGGTTGTGAGGGATATCTTGACAAGGTCGTGAGGGATATCTTGAGAGGGTAGTGAGGGATATCTTGACAGGATCGTGAGTAATATCTTGACAGGGTTGTGAGGGATATCTTCACAGGTTCGTGAGGGATATCATGACAAGGTCGTGAGGGATATCTTGACATGGTCGTGAGGGATATATTGACAGAGTCGTGAAGAATATCTTGACAAGGTCGTGAGGGATATCTTGACAAAGTCGTGAGGCAAGCATTACAGTCATTTGTTTTCAGCTCGAGGATGACCATCCGCCTCACCAATCCATCGACTGCAGGACGTGTATGACAACGACATAGATGCATTTGTACGAACATATTCTGGTCGACGATATTGCATCTCACGTACGCACACAACCATACAGATATATATATATACACACACACATACACACACACACACACACACACACACACACACACACACACACACACACCACACACACACTGAGAACATCAGGTAGATGAAACTTTTTCACGCAATTCCTGTGGGGAAAAGAAGTTAACGGAAAGAAGAAGAAGAATGCATATTATAAATTCATGTATTTCATTGTCAACATCCACAGTGTGTTAGCTATACTCTCACAGGTGAGAAAGCCCTGATTAGAAACAATCAATTCTAATCTTACCTGCACGGAGAGTCATAGAGAATGCCAATAGGAATTTGCAGACAAAATTACCACTCTTTTATGTTGGAATTCGTAATCACCCTGTATTTCAGGATCGTGGGATGGCGCTATTTTCAAAGAACAACAATGCGGCAACCAAAGAAAAAAATTACAGTTGGTGTGTTGTATCTCGCACATAATAGTCGCAAAATTAAATAAATATGTTTGGCCTGCTGCCTAACGAAATGTAATCTAGAGACCAGTGCTAGTGAAGTTGGAGAAATCGAGATTTTGTTTAATTATATTTTCGTGGTTTAAAGAAGGGATTTGACAGGTACTTTTAGTTCTTTTTAAATTTACAATACTGACAGTATTCGCCTTCCATAAACTTTATCCTTCAGGAAAAAATAGAATATCCAGAATTAACACTCGTGACATACACACTACCCGTTATCGTTTTTTCCTCATTGACTGAAGAGTCAACGAATGCTGTGTTCTGTACTCACATCAGGAAGCCAAAGTCACTGCCAGACATTCTGACATAAGAATTATTCAAACCGTTTCTTAAGTTTACTGCTGACCTTTCTACGATTGGCGTTGAGCGGCTGACAAAAATGTACGTGTAGTTCGTGAACGTTTTGGTTAAAAAATCCATTCCTTTGACTTCAACTGGTGAATTTAGTTGCACAAATCGTGTTTAAAGTCAGGTGACCTTGTTTTAGTCTAACGAAAAAATGATTTAAAGTTAAAATACAAATAGATAAATGATTTGTCTCAAAATCAACGTGTAAAATTCTAAATAAATTTACAAAATGCTTCGAATAATAAATTACTTAAGCGGACAAAAGAAAGAGTAGGAAATGGATATTTGATAACTATTTTAGGAATGGTTCGTAAACCTTTGATGTGACCTGAACATTAGCTAGCAGTTCTAGTTGTTATATGAACATTAGCCAACAATCCTAGTAGTAATCTGGACATTATCCAGCAGTTCTATTTTAATATGAAAATTAGCTAGCAATTCAAGTTTCCATATGAACATAATCCAGCAATTCTAGTTTTAATATGAAAAATAGCCAGCAATTCTAGTTTTAATATGAAAAATAGCCAGCAATTCTAGTTTTAATATGAAAAATAGCCAGCAATTATAATTGTAATATGAACATTAGCCAGCAGTTCTAGTCATGTACATTAGCCAGCAATACTAGTTTTAATATGAATATTAGCCAACAGTTCTAGTTGAAATATGAACATTAGCCTGCAATTCTAGTTGAAATATGAACATAATCCAGCAATTTTAGTTTTAACATGAACATTATCCAGCAATTTTGTTTCAATATATACAATAGCTAGCAATTCTAGTTTCAATATGAATATTAGCCAACAATTTGTGTTTCAATGTGAACATTAGCCAGCAATTACAGTTGTTACATCTTTAGGCAGAAGTTCTATATATGAACAATAGCCTGCAATTCTAGTTGTTATATGCTGTTATATGAACATTAGCCAGCAATTCTAGTTGTTATATGAATATTAGCCAGCAATTCTAGTTTTAATATGAACATTAGCCATCAATTCTAGTTTCAATATATGAACATTAGCCAGCAATTCTAACTTCAATATGAACATTACGTATACATTTTATTAACTTGACCAGACAGGGATTCAGGCCGGACAGATACAACTATATAATAATATTGTGAAAATTTCAAGCTTAAACGATAAGGCTGACACTAGAGCAACATTTTAAATTTAAAGTAACATTTAGGAGTTAAAGGAACTTAGAAGTGAGCTAATATGAAGCAAATATAATCATATAGCCATCCATTTAAAAAAGACCGTTTCATCTGACCTCGTTACTGACGGCAAAATACTATCATGTAACCATCTATTTAAAACAGGCCGTTTCATCTGACCTCGTTACTGACGGCAAAATAATATCATGTAACCATCTATTTAAAACAGGCCGTTTCATCTGACCTCGTTACTGACGGCAATAGAAAAATCTACAGAACGCATTGATCATCATCGTATTTAATAAAATATAATGAATGCGTTCAAAACTACAGTGTCCCACCACTGAGCTACCTATCAAGCACTATGTAAGACTCAAAACTTTACTGAAAGCGCTCTTGTACTGTAAGAGCTTTCCGTGCGAGAATGTCGTCAGATGATAACACTGCTTGCTATCGATTTACGGATGTTAAACTACACACCGTATTTTTATTTACTTATATTTTCAAGAAAATGCGAAGACTTTGTTGTATTTTTTTGAAAATGTCACTCGTTGTATTCAGTATTGACTGGGTATGTATCCTCTGCATGAACATATGCACACATACACATACACTCAGACAGCCATATGCATACACTAACGTTTTTTAAATACACACACACTAAGGCTCTTTAATATACATACACAAATGCTTTTAAATTAAAAACACGCACACGCACTATCTATGTGTACACACCAGTATTCATATACACATACACACACACACACACACACACACACACACACACACACACACACACACACACACACACACACACTAATGCTCTTAAATACACACACGCTAATGCTCTTAAGTAGAACATACACACATTAACGCTCTTACACACACACACTAATGCTCTTAAATATACATACTCTAACGCTCTCAAATACACACACACACTAATGCTCTCAAATACACACACACACACGCACACACACACACACACGCACACACACACACACACGCATGTATTCTTAAATACAATACCCTTATGCAGACACTAGTGCACTTTCATACACATGCACCCTTACGAATGCATACAGTTACCTGAATAGACACGCGCACAAACAATACACGCACTGATCGCATAATGAAATATACGCATAGAACTTCTCGTCATTGCAATCCGTCTCACATTACACGCCTTCATATGGAAAGGTGGATCGGTACGAAATGACAACAAGATAATGATGTATAGAGTGTGGTCTGACGACGACGGTACAAAAAAGTCAGGCACCACCATACATCAAAAACCCAAGAGACATAAAACCTCAAATTAGAAGCGCGTCTACACGGGATTTTGTTCAGGGTACACGAGTAATATGTTTACAAGACACGTGAAGTCTAGTGAATAAAAAAAAATACAATAAATAAAATAATTGCAGGGGCTTCAACCAACGATCTTAAAAGATTTCATGAGGAAAGAAATTACATGCTGACGACATGGTCGTAATTTGAACGCTCGAATTTACTGACAGGTCAGCCTCAAAAGAACACACACACGCATGAACACACACTTCGCATGAACGCACGTTCGTGGCGACAAGGCTGCGATCATTTGTGGTTGTCATGGCAACAGTTTGGCAATTTATCGCTAGTAAAGGCAAGGAATCATTATAAGAGTTATATTTTGTAATTTTCAGGCGATCGCAATTTGAGAAGCAGAAGATTTCAACTTTGTCCCCAAGGATCGTGTACGTCACATATATTATGTTGGTTTAGTTTTGTTTTTAATTCAAAGCAATATTTCTTGGGGGATATAGATAGATAGATAGATAAATAAAGAGAGACAGAGAATGAACGCATAAATAAATTGTATAAGTTATGATGAAATCTTACAAAAAAATATTTTATGGTTCTTGGATTAGTATCTACTGTTTAGGTTGACACAGTTCTTATATCAACATTTATTATACGCTTCTAAAATCGATTACATGCTCAAAGTTGCAGAATTATGCGCTCAATAAAGACATCTCATTTGTCGTTACCATGGACAACCGTGTTTTCTGTGAATAAAGTATGCTTCCTTACATACGGTAAGAAGATGTGGTAGTCTAGATCTACTTTCGAAATGCATGGCTAGCCTCTAGTATCGATTGAAATATTTTTTTCTGTTGAAATACAAATGTCAAGAACATATACGTTTTCTAAGTGTAAAATTTCATTACTAGGACGTCGATATAAACATCTGATTATGACATTTTATGTTAATATACAATGTAGACTTACATAAAGAGTAATTCAGCTTTTTTTGTTTTTGGCGGGGAGGGGCATTTTTATTTACATTTCAATTTATCCAGGTACAATGCCCACGTTCTCAGAACGTGTGTAAAGAACAGCATTAAGAACAAGTTGTAACGTGTGTAAAGAACAGCATTAAGAACAAGTTGTAACGTGTGTAAAGAACAGCATTAAGAACAAGTTGTAACGTGTGTAAAGAACAGCATTAAGAACAAGTTGTAATTTGTGTGAAGTCCCTCGTTTAAGACCCTGGGCAAAGACGATATAATCTAGTAAATAACATATTGAAATACTACTCACAAAATGACATTATAATTATGTTCTCACTGTGTAATGTACTGATTGGTGATGAGTTGGTGTGTATTGGGGGGTGTTTGTGAAGGGATGTGGCTGTTTTGAGAGAGAAGTGAGGGGTACATACACGGCAAATCTAAAATTAAATCTACAAATGCTTACAGAACAGACTTTACATTTTTACGGATCAGTCTGCAAATGTTTACAGAACAGTCTGTAAATGTTTACAAACCAGTCTACACGTGTTTACAGACCAGTCTACAAATGTCTACAGATCAGATTATAAAGTTTTACAGATCAGTCTGAAAATGTTTACAGACCAGTCGCCAAATGTTTACAGATCAGTCTACAAATATTTACAGATCAGTCTACAAATGTTTACAAACCAGTCTCACACATGCGTGCCGCTGTGTGTTACCCTCTCCTAGATAATAGTATATATTTTCGGTTATTTCGAACCGTGTCCTTAGAACTAGCCAGGCAGACCAGTAACTGATTGTTTTAACCTGACATAAAACATCTAGATGCCAAACAGAATGCAAATAGGAATGCCATTTGATTATACTTTACTCTCTTCCAGTCAGAAACACTCCGCAGTACGTATTTATACAAGATTTAAATATACATCGAGTGAAAACATGTGACTAAAGATTTAAGATCAAGTATTTATAAAACCAAGCTAATCATAATGGTATCAATAATATTCACGTATTATAACAATGGAAAACATGATGTTTTACATTTCATAAGTTATTATATATAAGAAGGTCTGACGCAGTTTATTAATTTTTTGCTTAAATGTATTCGCTTATTTATTTTAAATGGCTGTTCACTTAATCAAGGAAAAGGTCCCTTTCTGCAAAGTGCAGTAGATTAGTTTTAACGATTTGCAAGCCAGGCCAGATCAATAAAAGACCGGACTTAAATTCTGGTTCACGAATGAACAGTTTAATAATGATATCAAAATCAAGTATACTAGTGTCTAGTCAAGATATACAAAATCAGGTACACTAGTGTTTAGTCATGATATACAAAATCAAGTATACTAGTGTTTAGTCAAGATATACAAAATCATATATACTAGTGTTTGGTCAAGATATACACAATCGGGTACGTTCATATTTAGTCAAGATATATACAATCGGGTATATTCATATTTAATCAAGATAAATAAAAATCAGGTACACTCGTATTTTCATCTTAAAGCGGTCAAGGAGGAAACTATTGTCCATTTTTCTCATTTATCTCTCCAGCGCCACCTTCCTCCCTCACAACATATCAGTCTTTCTTTTCTACCTCCCTCACAAAATTACAGTTTTTCTTTGCATGATTCAGCAAATTATTGTATATTGCAACTATTGGCACGCCATTAGATGGAGGGCAGTTTGTAGTTTTCTGTGTTGCAGTCCACAGTATAACTTTTGGCTGCCAGTTAATGGACGATAGTTGCAGTTTTCTGTGTTGCCGTCTATAGTGTGACTATTGGTAGCTATAGGTTGTAGTTTTCACTGTTGCAATCTATAGTATAACTATTTGACGCCTACTTGTAGTGTTTTGTGCTGTATACTTTACTATAACAATTGGACGCCAGTACATGGAGGGCATGATGTAGGTTTCAGAGTTAGTTTAACCATAGTCTTGCTGTTCTCTCGAGCGTTCGTGGAGTGGTTTAACCATAGTCTTGCTGTTCTCTCGAGCGTTCGTGGAGTAGTTTAACCATAGTCTTGCTGTTCTCTCGAGCGTTCGTGGAGTGGTTTAACCATAGTCTTGCTGTTCTCTCGAGCGTTCGTGGAGTAGTTTAACCATAGTCTTGCTGTTCTCTCGAGCGTTCGTGGAGTGGTTTAACCATAGTCTTGCTGTTCTCTCGAGCGTTCGTGGAGTGGTTTAACCATAGTCTTGCTGTTCTCTCGAGCGTTCGTGGAGTGGTTTCATGACAATGGAGATAATGCAGAAGAACATCTCCACTGGTGAAGTATAAATTATTGTTGTCGTGTAAGTTTCCGTCGACTCTGATGGATGTGCTGGGGAGTGTATGTAGTCGTTCTAGTGTTTGGGTGTTACTTATACTGATGGGACTTTGAAAAGATTTTGTCGATTAGTTGTAGCCCTATAAACAATGCTATGTACTTGTAGCCCTATAAACAATGCTATGTACTTGTAGCCCTATAAACAATGCTATGTACTTGTAGCCCTATAAACAATGCTATGTACTTGTAGCTCTATAAACAATGCTATGTACTTGTAGCCTTATAAACAATGCTATGTACTTGTAGCCTTATAAACAATGCTATGTGCTTACGTACTGTCGGGTTTTTCTTAGTGCAAATATCCTAAGCGATAACTATTCAGAAAACAAAATTTCAAGCAAGTCACAGACACTGACCGTCACGTTTCTCTAAAACATAAACGTAATTCAAACAAGTGACTGTGGTCAAATTCCACCAGTATAATAAGTTTACGAACAATTAAATTATATTTGTACTTTAATCAAGGCACTGACCCATAAGTTGATTTTTAATTTACAGTTGAATTTTCAGTCTGCTACAAGTATCCTTTCATTTAGGTCGAATTGCATGATTCCGGGGGAAATAGTTAATGGCATTTTGTTGTGTGAAGTTTGAATAAAAAGTGCTCAAATTAATTTATGAGATCATTTGGTTAAAAGCAAACGTCCGACAATGCTAACTCTCTTCTATTTCATCAAATTAATTACGTAATTATGTTTTTTGCATGAGTTTCATTTGATCAGATTGACAGCCAAAACCAAATATCCAACCACAATTCGTGTTTTATCACAAAGATGTCTGCAAGTATTTGAGAGATAGAATGGGACAAATAGAGTTCCTTTGACATGCTGCTGAAGAGGATGGAGGGGGGACACCATTTGCAGAGCTGGTCGGCAAGAAAGATAAGCAGGATTGAAAAAGATCTGACCTACATAGCCATCAGTGCGTCAGTATAAAAAGATTAACCCAACGGTGTCATCGGAAGATTCGCAAAGAGTCCAATGGAATACGTTATCATCCCTCGTAGAAAAAAATGGACACGCCTGATATAACTGCACAGTTCCGAGTTTATATCGTTGTGTAGAATGCAGTTTGTTCTGTATGTTCCACGTCATTAACAATATAAATGGAAATTTAAAATAACATTCTTTTAACCTCCAAAACTCTGTTATTCATTTTGAGTTGCGCACGATTTTCATAAATGCATGATGACTTCACTGGATGATATTGTATGCAACTAATTCATCTCGTCAAAGTTTATTTTGAAAAAAAAAAGATTATTAAACGTCTACGACTTAAAGATAAATCACCAAAATGCAAAGTATTCACTACGACTGCCTTCAAACACAGTGCGAAACGTAACTGTCTTCTTTTTACATAAGCATTTCCATCAAATGGTGTTCAAAGCCAAGCGAAGCACATTTTTAAAATTGCTCCTTGTCTCCGTCCTTTCTTTATGATACTTTGCTAGGTTGTGCCCCACCCCCACCTCTACCCTCAAAGATGCTATCTATTTGTCGTAATGATATCAGGAGCAGTGTCTAGTAACAAGATTTACAACTGACGGTTAATAGACACTCTGGCAACAAGATCCTTTTCCAGATTTATTTCTGGTCGACCAAAAGGAAGATCTCTGTGGCAATAATACTTTTTTTCTACGAAAAGCATGCTTTTTTTCATTTTTGCTTTTATTTCTTTTGAAAGAAGAAAGCTAAGGCCGAGTGTTTTCCAGGATATGTACAACTGCCTGACTTGATGACCAATGTTTAACAAGAGGTCAATTGTTTGAACTCTAGGAGGGTGGATGGAATGAAGAAGATTTCTTTTAAAGATGGCGTGGTGTAATTTTGTTTGGAAATGAGAATTTTTCTTTTGGGAAGTGGACGAATGTGACTGTGGGAGATGAGAATGTTTATTTTGGAGAGTGATTGTGATTGTGTTGGGAGTGATTGTGTTATGAGTGTTTAGAAAAGTTACCTGCACAATACTGCATTTCATTACTAGACATGAAAGTATCTAGGAAAACACACGTTGTAGGAGTAAAAATAGCCAGACAATTGCCAAACGGTACGAATAACAGATCTTTGCATGAAGGTCACTAATTCTGTTATTAATTGTTAAATATCGTCTTTCTTAAAATTTTATTCATATATAGGCATTGACTACTACAACAGTGACGAATGCCGAGGGAATGAGAGACGATAGAATAGTACTCGCAAAAATGACTCAATGTAGGTCTTGCACCATTCTAGACCAAGGAATGGTGCTGCAGAAGAGCAGATTTGAGTTCCAGGCAAAAAGGAGGAAAGACTTGGCCGGTGGATATGGAACATACTCAGACGGGAACTGTGACAGCCTCTGCCCTTAATCGGAGACCGGGTGAGATAATTCTGTCAGGATGATGATCTTTGATAGACTGAACTTCGTCTGGAAAAAATAATTGTAAAATTGACCACGAAGATCACAGGGAAGGAAATAAATTGGTAAAAATGCTGACTTGAGGCCGTGGCCTTGGAGGCCTCTAGACATTTTGGCAAAACGGCATCAAACCAAGCGCTCGGAGACTTCTTTATTCCAAGTAGATTTCCGTGTGCTGTATGCATACTTTAAAAAGAAATTCACGGTATTTTTAAAAAATCACGACATTTAAAAAATAACGGTATTTAAAAAAATCACGGTATTAAAAAAAAATTACATTATTTAAAAAATTCACGATATTTAAAAAATCACGGTATTTAAAATAATTCACGGTGTTTTGCTTCATTCTCATTAGTAGTGGAGGAAGCTAAGAGACGTACTTGAAGAGAATATTGGCATGCCAAAGAATAGCATGATGAAATGTAATTATGATAATAATAAATTGTAAATAGATGTCTGTCAAAATACGCCCATGTTAAGTTGGAATAAAGATCGTATGCCAAGTAATTAAATGAAAATATGTCCTCCTCTCATAACATAGCAAAACACAATTAAAAACGTATAATTATTTTGAAAATATAATAACTCACCCAGCTGGAATTAGTTTGCCTTATATCAGCAATTTCAAGCATATTCTCAACTCAAGCATTTACTCCAACTCACTTTAAAATATACCATCATAAGGAGTACCAAAGGTCGGATTACACTGACAATTTAACAATTTGAATTTTAAAATAGGGAGATTAAAATTTACTCCGCCATATGCCTTATTGTAAGTAAAATGATACACTCACTGTAGATTTGCTGTTAGAGATTTTTTAATTTCTCACATATATACAGTTCTTGCTCGTAACCGTGACTCAAAAACACGCGAATCAGTACTAAATATATCAATACCAATCACGAGTAGCAGTACTAAATATATCAATACCAATCACGAGTAGCAGTAATAAATAATCACGCATTATATAGTAGAAGTAATGTATGGGTACACACTATAGGTAGCTATAATGTACGGGTACTCATTATATGCATAAGTAATATATGGGAACACGCTATACATAGCAGTGATAAATGGGAACACGCTATACATAGCAGTAATATATGGGTACACACTATACGTAGCAGTAATATATGGGTACACACTATACGTAGCAGTAATATATGGGTACACACTATACGTAGCAGTAATATATGGGTACACACTATATGTAGCAGTAATATATGGGTACACACTATACGTAGCAGTAATATATGGGTACACACTATACGTAGCAGTAATATATGGGTACACACTATATGTAGCAGTGATAAATGGGAACACGTAATACGTAGATGTAATAAATGCGCACGTAGTCCACAGTACATTTATTAAAAGTATATATATTGCACATACCAGTAAAGAGTAAATACGTGGTTCATATGTAGGTTTGCTCTCAGCAAATGAGCCACTTATAAAATGTACACTTACTTAATATGTTGGTATTAAATGCATTCATTGCATCGACATGTATTGAATGTACATAATTAACGTGTGTTTGGATGAAATGTCCACATTGGATACACGAGTCTAGCAAGTCACTTTTAACTCCAACGTATCTACTTGCTTATAACTAGTCTAAACTTAACATTGATTTGCTCATTACTTATTCTTAGTTTGAGCATTATTAGAAACTGTTTTCGAATGGGAGATACAGGAGTGATTTCTATGATTTGTTTGAGGATTTGTTAGAAACTGTTTTTGAATGGGAGATAGAGGAGTGTTTTCTATGATTAGTTTGAGCATTTGTTAGAAACTGCTTTTGAATGGGAGATAGAGGAGTGATTTCTATGATTAGTTTGAGCATTTGTTAGAAACTGCTTTTGAATGGGAGATAGAGGAGTGATTTCTATTCTTAGACGTCACTGTTAGTGTCGCATTGCAATCTTCTGAATAAAATCTTAAGGTGTTCTTACCCTCAATCAACGATTGGCCGTATTCTCAAATCACGCGTTAACCATATTTGCTCAAAATTATTTTCGATTAACAGCATGCCCAGATGTATGCAATCCCGACTAATTATGCAAGAAATCATTTGAAACGGTTTTGGGGATATTCGTTGCGATCGTGGCCAGAAGGAAAGTCAAAGAAAACTTAATTAGTAGGAAAAAGAAGAAAAAAAGAAATCACGACAAGAAAACAACACGTTCAAGAGACCGCTGTCAAGAATGTATTCCAGCCTGCACAAAACGTAACGACCGATTGCCACCATTTCTTGCCTGTTTCAAAAATAATTTTGTTAGAACATTCATCAATTTATATATTTTATATATTTCTTTCCTAGCCTATAGATCAAAACTGTGAGTTCCGTTTTCCCCTTTCTTCTTCTCTTCCTTCTGTCATTACTTTAAAGTATTTCTTAGCCATAGATATGCATTACAGTGCATTTGGCTAATCGTGTGATTCATTTGTCATCGAGTGTTGATGATTAACTATGACTAAATAATTCAAGGGGACTTTACTCTCTAAAGTCAATTAACTATTGTCAGCATGAGTTGATATAAAATATGTAAAGCATTCGAATGTAAAAAAAAAAAATGCTGACTCGTTATTGTTGAAAGTAAATGTACTACACGTGAGTACGGCATAGTGTGTTAAAATTCTATTATTATTTGACAGTAAATGTAATACCTTTGAATACAGCATAGTGTGTTAAAATTAAATTCTTATTTGGCAGTAAATGTAATACCTTTGAGTACAGCATAGTGTGTTAAAATTAAATTCTTATTTGGCAGTAAATGTAATACCTTTGAGTACAGCATAGTGTGTTAAAATTAAGTTTCTTATTTGACAGTTAATGTAATACACGTGAGTACGGCATAGTGTGTTAAAATTAAGTTCTTGTTCTAAAGTTTGCGAATGCTCGGATATATGCAAAACAATAATATACATTAGCAAAATCTATAAGGCAAATTTACTGTCTCTGATTCCTGATCTAATTCTACAGGAGATATTGTTGTTGAATGAAGGTTTTAGATGGTCAAGGCTCACGTTCCCAACCCACCCCATCCCAGGCAAGTCCTTTTGCACAGCACAGCCCCCATTTCTCGCTGACTTCACATGACTACACCAGTCCAAGGGGTGATTTTAACAGGACATTTCATTGACCATTAAGTCCGATACATTCATTGCTGATGAATGTTAAACGAAATAGACGACAACCAGCTTAAATCTACCCAACAACTATATACTCAAATACAACAACTATATACTCAAATACAACAACTATATACTCAAATACAACAACAAAGAATGAATTTTAAACTATTCACACTAAACGTTAAACGCTAGGTAAGCAAGAACATCTTGTCAAGCATAGACCATTGGAGATCTATGGTATGTTTGTGTGAGTCAAAAAGAGAGGAAACAAATGAGTTTGACCAAAGAAAAAAGCAATGATTACATACTGAACACTAAAACTGAATATTAAGACCATTAACAGAAGACTGTTTACGCAATCATCACAGAAGAAAGTTATTTCCTAGTCAAATACATACAAGTCTTCCGCAGTAGTCCAATCATCTTTGAAAAAACAATTGTCACCCAGTCATCAATTAGAATCATCAAAGGGGAAATATGATGCTAGTCATTAAAAGAGAAAGTGTTACCCAGTCGTTGACGAAAATGTATCACCTAGTTATCAATGGATATGTTGTTAATCACTCGTCAAAAGAAAATATTTTCTCTGTCAACAAAGAAGAAAATTGTCTTTCAATCATCGGCGAAAGAAATTCGTATCTCATCCACTCAAACAGAAGAAAATTGTTCAAGTCACCACATAATCCTTCCATTATAACCTTTGGAAAATAACTCACCTACCAGAAGTGACGTCAGCAATGATAGGTGTGGTGTCACAGGAAATGAGGGACAGAAATTATATTTTATTTCATTTTTAATAAACCGCTAACAAAACTAATTGAAGTAATCCGAGTTTTGTTATTTTCGTATGTAGCATGTAATTCCAGTAACGGTCACCTAAGATCTCTTTAGTAGACAGACGTTCGTGACGCAGTGTGTGTTAATTATCATATTGAATATATATATTAGTTTGTGAAAGATATGTATATTAAATAAATTGGGACAACTGCGCACTACGGTCACATGTTGTTGACGAGAGAAATGGCCAGTGCGCATTAGAATTGACCACAGAAAAGCGTGCATCACGATTACCACTATATATCCAAGGCAAAAATCATGTCACAGGACATAGCTTCTGGAAGTTTTGGAAACCTTCAGTGGAAGCTATATAAGAGGCAAAAATGAAGATTTTACTCTCAATGTTGAAAACGTCGATTCGTCTGAAGCCAGTCTAACTTCACGTATGAATTATCTCATGTACAGAGATTTCATAAAGGAAAGCTGCAATAATCTCTTTCCATCCGTTTTCCATCCGTCCGATGCCATATATTGAGTAACGAGGCAAAATTACTCAGTATAACTTTTGGCAAAGTGGAAAGTTCGCTGTCAAAGAAAACCCAATGTGTGCGACACTGGTTGTATGCAGTTAACGACACGAGGGATCAATTTTGTATTCCCCCTGTCTGAGTTCGTTTGGCAGTCTATGCCGCTATTGAGAAGGCTAGCACCGTGATCATCTCAGACATCCGGATTTCTACACTCAATGTAATGCGACGACACATCCCACTGGACGACTCCACCCGATAATGCTAAACGTCGTTGGCGTGTCCGTTTACAGCGACAATTATCGAAGCTGACAACAGTCAGCAAAATTTCAGATTTCTCCCCAGTGATAATCTGAAAGTGGTGCCTAGATTCTGCAGAATCTTCACCTGTAATGCGACGCCTCAATTGCGTCCTGTCTTCACTTTGAAGTGCCTCTTATAAGTGACGTGTGAGATTACGTCATCTCCTTGGAACTCTGACATTAATAGTGAGTAATAATTAGCACGGCTAACGCGCACCTACTTAACTCTAGGACTCTGAGAAAATGAACACTATTATATCGTTTGCAAAATAAGAACTTTAATGTTAAAAAGTAATGCTTATTTTACATGTCAACTATTGTTAAAGCGGCCATATTTGCCGCATAAGAATTGTGTAATTAATCTTTATTTTATATTTTGAATTTCATCATTTTCATCTCCCCTTATTTCCCACAGAGTGTATGACATTGGAAAGTTGAATGAATGATTAATCACTGTGCGAAAGAGTAGTGCCCCTTTTAAATCGGGAATAAATAACCTGATTTAAACATCTTTCAACTCTCTTGTTATTCATAGTTTTTGAGAGGGACGAAAAAATTTGTACTATTGTTTTGCACCGTTCGTCTGTTCGTCCATTTATTCACATTTATGATACACACTCACAACACACACCGCCAATAAAACGTTCCTTGGCATGACATTAATAAATTGGGCCCCACCCAAACATCAATGGTGTATGTCATGTGTGTCTATGTAACAACTTGACGCGACGTAGTACTGGCACACGTCACGGGCTTTTCTTGGAGGTGCACCGGAGCAGGCCAAAAATAGACTTCACCCCTTGCATCTCTAACTTCAGCTCGGGTCTGCTTGTAACGAGCCTACCCGTTTTGTGACATGTGGTAATAATAATTCTCTGCTATTTTTATGATATTTCTTGATATTATTAATATTTTCTCCTACATTCATATGCATATTATTAAGGATAGTTTATATTTCTTATATAAGTGATTTATGATAATTTAACCTATTGTATTTATTTATATTATTTCTTCTTTGTATAGGTGTATTGAACATTTCCTTGTCATTGCCATGTACTTGCTGTGAAGTCGTGTAGGTGTGCTTGTGTGAATTTGCTTTTTATTTTCCTGTACTTATTGTGAAGTCGTGTGGGTGTGCTTGTGTGAATTTGCTTTTTATTTTCCTGTACTTATTGTGAAGTCGTGGGGGTGTGCTTGTGTGAATTTGCTTTTTATTTTCCTGTACTTATTGTGAAGTCGTGGGGGGGTGCTTGTGTGAATTTGCTTTTTATTTTCCTGTACTTATTGTAAAGTCGTGTGTGTGGGGGTGCTTGTGTGAATTTGCTTTTTATTTTCCTGTACTTATTGTGAAGTCGCGGGGGTGTGCTTGTGTGAATTTGCTTGTCATTGCTATGCACACATTGAAAATAATCTTTCTGGTGGCTGGCCACTCGAGCGTAACTATATCAGTTATGGATGCGTACTAGCTGTAAGGATTGCGCAAGTGAGCATGATAATCCTTCTGTTAATTAGACTTGGTGCCCTTTGAAACGTGACTTAGTCCTCAGTGAAAAATCGCCTTTGACTAGCACGAACGGTTAAAGACCCAATTTTCACCTTCATCATAAATTGTTGTGACACCTGTTTTGTATAGAATTTTGTCAGCCGACATTAGGAATGCACCGAAAGTGACAGCTATGCCTTGTTAATTACTTGCAGACTGAGTGGAAACACCAATGCTTATAAGCTGGCTGTCTCATTGTCTCGTGGTGAGACGTACCCATTTCCATCGAAATCCCTGTTTTTTTATGCAGTGATTAGAATCATCATGCCATCCTTATCATCGTCATCGTAATTTCGCGAAATTGAAATCGCGAGGGTCTATTTGGACTTTGCAGCTGTTAAAACGCACGGTGATAAATTCTGTGTCTAGCCACTAGGCCGTCCCGGTACCCACGGTACAAGAAACGATTGAGAGACGGTTATATATATATGGTCAATGTGCCGGTTATTTTCGTTTACGAGGTGTTGATTTAGTGCAATTGTTCCTAAAGATAGTGAATATACTTAGTGAGGTCACTGTAAAAAAACGTGTAGCATTAGAAGATTACAGGTTTTACTTACTAAATATAGTTAGTGAGGTCACTGTAAGAAAATGTGTAGCATTAGTAGATTACACGGTTTACTTACTAAATATACTTAGTGAGGTCACTGTAAGAAAATATGTAGCATTAGTAGATTACAGGGTTTACTTACTAAATGCTAATGTCATGCTACAGAAAAGTAGTGTGAAATAAAATGTGATATTTGTTATGGATGTAACGTAAGATTTGGTAATTTTCTATGTAGCCAAGGCATCATAATTTATTAGTCAAGCAGATTTTATTGTGACTTCAGTGGTTGATGGAAATAGAGTCAATTTGGTAAACAGCTTGATTTGATAAGAACATAGTTAGTCTACGGGGACACCTGATTCTTGTATTGGGAAATAAACGTGACTTTTATTTCTTCCTTGCTGGAAAGTAATGCGAGTATTAATTTAAAGTGAGTGTTATAGTTTGTTGTCCACTACGTTATGTTTGTTGTCCACTACGTTATGTTTGTTATCCACTACGTTATGTTTGTTGTCCACTATGTTATGTTTGTTGTCCACTATGTTATGTTTGTTATCCACTACGTTATGTTTGTTGTCCACTATGTTATTTTTGTTGTCCACTAAGTTATGTTTGTTGTCCACTATGTTATGTTTGTTGTCCACTATGTTATGCTTGTTATCCACTATGTTATGTTTGTTGCCCACTTTGTTATGTTTGTTATCCACTATGTTATGTTCGTTATCAACTATGTTATGCTGAGTTTTCCTGCATCATTGTTTGTCTTCAGGGGTGTAAAATCAGTAGCTCCCCATTGATAGGGATCCGAGCCATGGATCTACTAAATTTTAGCGATGATAACTAGGGTAATAAATCTCCTGGTGAAATGCCAAATCTGTTACTAGGGATTATGATAATTTCACAATTAGAGAAATACTCCATTACTATATCGTAATCGAGAACCTGGATGAGATTAGCGAATCACGACCACTCGCGAGTTACAGTTTGCAGGACTTCACTGTCACTTCCAAAACAGCAAGCAAAAGAGATTTCTTCACTAGAAAGTTACAACGGGCATGACGTCATTGACACTTCCAAAAGCAACAAGCAAAAGAGATTTCTTCTGTTAGAAAACACAGACAGCTGCATCTATTGATATTCTATATTTCTATATATATATAGAATCTCTTCCAATATATTACACCTCATCAAATTTGTAGATGAAACTAAAATGGAAATATAGAAGAAAATAAAATTAAAGGAGTCGATGGATACAAAGAAATCTAGACAATATACACACTAACAACACATGCAAACACACACACACACACACACACACACACACACACACACACACACACACAGGTGGTATCTTTCCAGTGTTGTACTCAGTGTTAGAATTAGCAACAGTAGAACTTCTTTGGCTCTAGCAGTCTAATTATAACAGACCAGCGTGCCTACTCTAAATTAGAAATCTTACAACTACTGCCCGCACTACCACCAATCAAAGAATTGCTGACTTTGGTCTGGAACTTTTAAAACGACGGAATTGTCTGATGCTTTGAGCAACAGGCCTGCACTCAAATCAGTTCCAGTTCAGCAATATTCTGGGCAAGGTGACCAACAAGTCCTTTTATACGGTAAAAGTTTTTTCTCCAGAGCCATCAAAGTCAGCACTTTCGCCACCCGGTACCAATACCACGGTCCGACCGTCCCAGTTACATACTCCAGATATGTCTGTTCTTCTACAGAAACCAAATACAAATCAGTACTGTCATCTTAGTCTACCATCATTTGCAAGCCGCTAAAGATTAACGTCTGCTCCATGAATTAAAACACCAAAAGGCAGGACTGTCCTCACGTTATACCATCATCCGATGTTAAGTGGAGGGTTTATTTAATAGTGAGCACTTTGCTCTCAACTGCATACCAGCCAATAAATGTAGTAGCTTTACTGCCCAGAATTAAGCATCAGCCGATATATGTTGAGGTTGAATGAGCTGTGAGTAGTATGGCGTAGAAGTGCGCAAAATGTGATATTTTGATACGTTTTATATATTGAGAGTTCACTGCACTTCGATCACCAAAAGATCGGACTAATGAAAGAAAATAGTATTCACACTCTCAAGGTCACAGTCATATTTCTTAGCATAAAAATGGAAGTTTTTAACGCATAACATAAATTAGCCACCTTTTGAACACCTATATAGGGAAATGTGGAACAGTAAACAGTATAGACATAGCACTGTCACACCACTTTAATATATTCCTCTTTTGACATTCCACAACGATGTACAAAGCAAATGTTAGGTAGAGTGTTCTGTATCATAAGACAAAGAGCAGCATTTAGAACCGATCCCTGCAGTAAAACGCATTGGAGTTGCGCACTCAAGCGTCACAAAGACCAGTCTAAAACGAACGTCACGAAGACCAGACTTACACAAGCCTCACAAAGACTAGACTTACACAAGCCTCACAAAGACCAGACTTACACAAGCCTCACAAAGACCAGACTTACACAAGCCTCACAAAGACCAGACTTACACAAGCCTCACAAAGACCAGACTTACACAAGCCTCACAAAGACCAGACTTACATAAGCCTCACAAAGACCAGACTTACACAAGCCTCACAAAGACCAGACTTACGTGGATTAGAAACAACCATCGCCTCCGATCTACAAATTTGACGTTATTTATTTTTAAACTGACATCTGCACGAAAATGATAAGAACACCTACCAGCTAAATTAATTTTTGTCCTCAATTTTAGGTATAATTAAAATATCACAAGTTAATCCAATCTTAGTAACTCTATGAAAACGAATTTTCCCCTCCTCTGACATTTAGAGTAAGGATCAAGTAAAATCTCCGACAACTATAATACGAAAAAGTATGTTTGGATCCAATGAGGGTAGGCTCAAAATGAAAGATGGGTGCTGCACACTCCTGTGTCCGCTATAGCAAAGTCCGCACGGAGTTCAAAAGTGTATCTCTGCTGGCGCCAGCGGGTCCAATAAAACCTGAAAATTGCGAAAGCCATTGGTAAGCCGGTCCCACTCACGATCCCTTGACAGCATTCGACCTTCCATGCCTGTCAGCCACATCGGTAGGCAGACGTTCATCACATGGAATTTGAAAATCAAAGTCAGTGTAGGACAAGAGGCCTTTGGCTGGGCCAGACTAAGTTACAAATAAATCTTACTCATTGTTCTCTTGTACCCCCAGCGTGCCCGCACACAAGTAACAGGGATTAAAGATAATGTCTTTAACCCTTTCTAGTCTTAAAAGTGATAAATGTTCCCGACGTCAGTATGTTATTTTGACCAATGTAGAAAAAATCAAATTTAAAGAAAGGGTGGCGTGTGTCTATGTGTTGTGTCTATGTGTTGTGTCTGTGTGTTTGTGTCTGTGTGTATGTGCGTGTATCTATGTGTGTGTGTGTGTGTGTGTGTGTGTGTGTGTGTGAGAGAGAGAGAGAGAGAGAGAGAGAGAGAGAGAGAGAGAGAGTGTGTGAGTGAAAACATATTCCATTTCAAGAGAATGTACTCACATTGATAGACAGCCATTTTTTGTCGTAAAAACACTTACTGATACGTATGTCCTCATGCCATTGTTTCAAAGAGAGACAACTATATTCACCTACGACTATGTTCAGTCATAGAGCTAGTACTAACACATTTACTTATTTACCAATTTCTCAGTCATAGAACATGTTTTAAAATTATGTCTGCAACGGTTAATTCAGTCAAAGGGCTAAATGAGCACATTTACTAAACTGCTATTTTCTCAAAGACGTATTTTCTAAAACGTATGTCCGTCTACTTTTTCTCAGTCATAGAGCTACTACTAACACATTTACTTAACTGCCATATTATCACTCAAATGACTAGTTATGACAAATGTCTATTCATTATTTAGTTAGTTATAGGTCGAGACACAAACCATTTACACAGACATTGTGCTATTACCTATCACTTTCCTAACGACCACTAATATATGCAGTGTAGAAATAAATCCTCTGTCACTCAGTTGACTGACTTCTAACTCATGGTGGTAAACGTAGCAAGCAGTCCGTAGGATTAGCCGATAAATGGAGTTTCGTGTGCAATAATACGTGTATACGCACCGTGCCTTGTCAGTTCAAAATTATAAAGAGATGGTGGAATCGTCAACGCTCATCTGAAACCTTTAATCTCCCCTACACACACACACACATATACACACACCCAAGGTACCATACACATATCTCCATTTCAGAAAATCAGTATCTTCCTTGGTGTTTACACCCGTCTACAATCTCAGTGAATACCTTCCTTGGTATTTACATCCATCTACAATCTTAGTGATTGTTGGAAACAGACGTGAAACACAAATAAAGCAAAGCCGTTTACTCAGCCAACGGCAGGCCTGAATTAAATTACCATATTTACCACCATGATGGTTTTATTTCGCACTCTGGTTATATAAATTTACTCACATAGATCTAGTACCAACACGAATGTCTGCCCATCATTACTCACTCATAGATCTAGTATCAAACACGAATGTCTACCCATCATTACTCAGTCATAGATCTAGTACCAACACGAATGTCTACCCATCATTACTCACTCATAGTTCTAGTACCAACACAAATGTCTACCCATCATTACTCACTCATAGATCTAGTACCAAACACGAATGTCTGCCCATCATTACTCATTCAGAAATCTAGCAACAACATGAATTCCATCCCACAATTACTCACTCATAGATCTAGTACCAACACGAATTCCTACCCACCATTACTATCATTTAGTACCAACATGGATGCCTACCCACCATCACTATTTATTATTATTTTTAATTACATGTCTACCTACCATTTACCTCAGCACTGACACATAAGCATACTTATTTAATTAAACCACATTTCAATTGGACTGTATTCCGTCATAATAACGTTCTGCGGTTGTCAAGCATTTCTAAGACGCTCTCTGCTTTCTCTTCAAGAAATGGGTAGTTCTTCAGGAGCCGTTTTCTGAAATGGCGATCGCCCAGCATCCTGTCCGTTAACGATCACTGCCAGGAGTGCGTTTTTTGTGTTCACGTGCAGCAATTGGCGCTGTCGCGATTCTGTTTGGCTGGTAATGAAATCCGGGAGAATATTCTCTCTCTCTCTCTCTCTCAACAGAAGCAGAACGGTGTAAAATCGTCTGTCCCGAGCAGTCCTTGCAAGTGTAATTGTAAGAAATGAGATATAAAGGGTTAAGGACACCAGTCCGTGCCGTATCAGAACTCTTCCCGTATAAGGAGTGCTTATTAATGAGAAAGCAAACGAGATTTATTTATCTCGTCCGTGCTTTTTATTAATCGCAGAAGTGCTGGTGGTTTGCAAGATCAGAGCTAAATCGGCGCTGAGGAAACACACGGATCATTTTGAGCCACATTTCAGTATAATTAATTTGTCTTACGAAGAAATACGTAATATATACATATTAAACACACGGATCATTTTGAGCCACATTTCAGTATAATTAATTTGTCTTACGAAGAAATACGTAATATATACATATTAAACACACGGATCATTTTGAGCCACATTTCAGTATAATTAATTTGTCTTACGAAGAAATACGTAATATATATATATTAAACACACGGATCATTTTGAGCCACATTTCAGTATAATTAATTTGTCTTACGAAGAAATACGTAATATATACATATTAAACACACGGATCATTTTGAGCCACATTTCAGTATAATTAGTTTGTCTTACGAAGAAATAAAGAATATATACATATATAAGAGAAGGAACGAAAGTATGCTCTTTGTAATGAATTTATACAAACTTTCCTATTAAAGCCATACATATTCAAGCATACTTTCAAATACTACATATCTTCATCTCATTGCCATCTACTGCATTAAACAACAATACTGTTTTTAAAAGACGTTATGTAAAAGCCTGTTTTATATAAAAAGAAAATAAAAGCCAGCTTGAAAGTAATTTTTTTAATACTGAAAGCCCTATCATGTTGATGCTGTTAATAGTTTATACATTTTAAAAATGTTTTCTTCAAAATATTTCTTTTATCTAAAGACAAATTACTGCTCTGGCGATATATTTTATTGTTAAAGCTTACAATAAAATAAAGAATTACAAGTTTTAAGAATAGCTGAATGCTTAAAAGCAAAATTGCCAAACACACAATGTGCATTGAACGAATAACTAATTAGAAAAGAAACAAAATCTAAAACAGAAAACATTTAACTGTGAAAATCCAATTTCACAATGGCTTTTAACGATGTCACAAGGAGACTTAATATGAAATATGTCGGTTTTTCTGTTGGTATCTCCTCTAAGAAATGTTGTAGTTAAATCTGTGTGCAATTAATATTTTTGTCAACATGACGTCAGATGTGGCTGAAATCTGAGTAGATTGTAGAAACATTCTCTCTCTCATTCTCTCTCTCTCTCTCTCTCTCTCTCTCTCTCTCTCTCTCTCTCTCTCTCTCTCTCTCTCTCTCTCTCTATATATATATATATATATCAATCCTTCCACCGATCCACCCACTCATCATCCATCCATCCAAGACCCGTCTATCTATCTATCAATCTATCTATCTAACTGTCTATCTATCTATCTATCCATCCATCCATCTATCTATCTATTTATCTATCCATCCATCCATCTATCTATCTATCTACATGTCTGTCTGTCTCTGTCTATCTATCTATCTATCTATCTATCTATCTATCTATCTATCTATCTATCTATCTATCTATCTATCTATCTATCTATGTGTTTATGGTTTGTAGAATATGTATGTGCGCGCGCGCGCGTGTGTGCATGCGTGTGTATATTGTCGTGTGTTGTGTTGTTTTCGTTTGCAACAGCAAAGACGTGCTTGCTACGATTTTTTTTCTAACTTAAAAGAACGATTATCTCCCGCTACAGCTTGCATTTTGAACGGAAGCCCCGAGGGTAAATGTTTGGTTCGTTTAGCTTTCAGCAATATAACATGACCTACAGTTAAAAGAATTCCAATGGATCTGATTTAGGCAGAAAGGGATTAGAGATGGATCACTCAGAGGACGCTCTATTAGTTAGATATGTGGGCGATTATATAAACCAGAAAAAAACCACGTAGACTGTATCTTATTAAAGTCCGCATGTACAGTTACTTATATGAAAAATCTTCCTGAGAGCTTATGTATTTGCATAATCACAGACAATATTTATATTTAAATGAGGGGGATCCAAGAGCAAGCGAGCGAGCGAGCGAGCGAGAGAGAGAGAGAGAGCAGCGAGCAACACGATAAGCCATGCTTAGAAAGAGGGGAACTAAATCGAGAAAGCAAAGAACATTATTTAAAATCAAACTTAAACTTAAAATAAAATGAAACAGTTATAAACATGAGAACAATGGAGATTAGTGATATGAATGCAGAAAGCTCTAATGAAGTTATTGTCTTGATTCCTGCTATGGAGTGCAGCTACTTAGAGAACATTTATCTAATAATATAATATAGCCTAATTAGAACATTTAGATAATAATATAATATAGTCTAATTAGAACATTTAGATAATAATATAATATAGCCTAATTAGAACATTTAGATAATAATATAATATAGCCTAATTAGAACATTTATCTAATAATATAATATAGTCTAATTAGGTCATTTAGCTAGCTATTATACTGTATTTATTATGCTGTGTCCATGTATCGGGCTAATAAATACTTTTGCAAGAAACTGTAATTTGAGACTTGAATAAAAGAAAGAATAGGGTTACAAATTAATAAACTGGAAATTTAGTGTTTGTTCCCTGATTATATTTTACTTTTATGCATCTTTTATTTGTTTTATTTGAATCTCCTGGTTTACTGATTATAAACTGCTACAATCATGGTAGATGCGAGAAGTATCTACTTCAGTGTGTAAATGTAAGGAATACACTGCACTCTATTGATGTATGGTGGTGAAGGATGCTGACTACTTCGAGCAATTTCTGGTACAAGGAAGTACTGGAAATTACTACAATTGTTGCACTGCTTGAGGGAGCTAATACATAGAAGGAGCACCCAGATTAGCCTCGAGAGAATGGCAGCTAATGAGTGCTCTACAAAGTGAGAAGGGAAGCATGTGGAACTGACAGTAATAACATAAACAATGAACTTGTGGCTTTGTTATGAAAAGTGCACGAAAAGACTACTGCAACTTCACCATACAAGATTATATATAAACTATTATCACTTGTCTCAAGTAATTCCATGCTCTTATAAAAAGTATTATGTGATTTGTATTGACATTAATCTATTGAATTGTGTGTTAGGATATAAGAGTGTATGTGTAATAAAATTATTTGAATATGGTTTCATGGAAATATTGATGTCAAGTAGGGCTGTCCTTTTTTTTCTAAAAATGCTGCCCGGGTACCCATTTGAAAATTAGCATAATCCCCATTGCAACTCGCAATCTCTACACAAAGCTACTTAACCATTAAGCATGCACTCTATTTTACACAGTAGCCAAAGATATGCATCTAGTGACTTACTATTAGTTATGATCTTTATATGTACAATGCAAACTTTTATTTTTAATATTATCAATCATTACATAAACTAAAGTAAACTAAAACTAAATAAAATGTCAACAACAATAGCGTATTTTAAAATAGGGCATCAAGTTCAATCACCCTTCGCCTATAGAATTTCATCACACAGATTGCATTTCGCTGTGTCACTATCCAATCACTTGGCGTCTTTCCCATATTAAAACTATTACATTATTATTTAATTTATTTTGACACGTTTGTTTACTGAAGTCTTATTAACATCAATAACATGCTACACTTGCTAATGAGCACAACAACCACAAGCGAAAAGAAAGGGCGCGAGCTATGGTGATTGGTGATCTATGTCGTAAATAATTAGATCTAGGTACAACGACTGTTCAGCGCGTAAGCCAACCCACGGCCTGCACGATGTAGTAGGCCATCTATGGGCGGGATGCTAGTGTGTGACCAGAGGTGGAGTGTGCTAAATCGTGTATAGACATAACGGCCGCATTACCATGGGCACTACCCGGGTATTAGCACGACAAAGGATACCCAGGCACTTGGGTATCCGTTGGCACCACTAATGTCAAGTAATCTTTTTTTAATTAAATTTTTTAATTAAATTTTAATAAATTTATTATTAAATTTATTGACCTTCTTGCACATATTGATAACCTTATGTTGGAGAAGAAAGTAGGTGGAATGGGGCTCACTAAATATAGATTAAAAGACGGATTAATCTCCGCCTTTAGTAAGAAGTTTTCCACCTATGGAAATATTGTGTGACGGTAAATGTTTGTCTTTAATGTTGTGGAAGAGTTGAAAATGTTTACAGTTTCCGCATATCCGCCAAGTGAGAGAGACGAGTGGGTGTCTGCTAGAGAATTTCTAATAAATAAATTACGATTATCATCATTTGTAATTAGTTATAGTTGATTAATTAATAATAATATTCATAAACATTAAATAGCTGGCGTTGGCATCACACTATTAATATGACCTACATAGATTACCTAAAAATAACACTTAATTAGAACACTAAAACAATCGCATTCTTGGGAACACTTTACCTAATAATATCACATGCCTGGAACATTATAGTTAATAATATCATTATACTCTTATTTCGGAAGCTTTTGTTGTTTGCTATCCTAATAGAAACAATATAAACAACAAATAACTTTCACAGTGAATACCTCGCTGATAGCTTTTGATAGATTACGATATCTGACGTTGTAATTCAAGCCTTATATTTACATTCGGCACAAGGCTTAACTGCCGCTTATGCTAATCTTAACGAAAACAGCAGCGGAGTCTCCCAAACAATACCTAAGTCTCCTTAGAGAGAAAGAAAATAACACAAACGCAAAGACCGTAAGCCGAATTATCGAAAATCGATCAAGTTTCCCTGGCCTTTTGCTGTGCACGAAAAAGACGAAACTGTTTTCTTTTTAGCGAGAGTGCTTGGAAGGCACTTGACTCTAGAGCCCTACGACACTTGTGCACGCAACATCATTCTCAGTGAGTGCGTGTCAATATGACGTGTTGCACAGTTTGCCTGCCATGGGTATCTACATTGTTAATTCACTAATATCCTGGAGTCTGAGTAAGCTATTATGTTCAAAAATATATATAAATAAAGAATTATCTTAATTTGTACAGTTCGCAGCTATATTGTTATGTTTGTTTACAGGCTGTTAAAAGCAAACCGGTGTAAAGTTTAACTTGAGTGTCCCACCATGATTCCAAAGGCTACGGATTTGAGGGTTATGTATTGACAGGTGACTCTTAATTCCTTATCATATAATTCTTTCTCAAATATCCTGTTTCCTCTTAGCTGTGGGGGTAGCTGTGTAAATTGCTGGTGGCAGCAGTAGTGAATGAAGTGATGCGCATAGTGCGATAAAAAAAAAATGGCGGGCGATAGAAATGAAAGATGGAAGAACAGAGAAGGAGCAAATGTCGTGGTGCGTATGAGTAGTTCGTCTTTTGGAATTTACAGTCAAACATAAGAAAAACGTTTTTAACTATATTCAGTACGTTATCAATGAGCACGCTGTACTCAGACTATATTCAGTACGTTATCAATGAGCACGCTGTGCTCAGACTATATTCAGTACGTTATCAATGAGCACGCTGTGAGTCAGACTATATTCAGTACGTTATCAATGAACACGCTGTACTCAGACTATATTTACAATTAAATTAAATTCGGTCCACACAAGGCAAGACATTAACTGACAAAGAGAAACATAAATCTGAGAATAAAAAAATTAATAAAAGTGAAATTCAACAATACTTAAGATACGAAATGTAGTACAATGAATACTGAAACAAACAAATCAAAGTAACAGCATCAACAACTAAACATTAACATAATGAAACATAATTTAGGATAAAATAGGAACTGATAAATTAGTGAGAAGAACAAAGACTGAAAACAGGACAAAACAAACACTAAGATAAATTAAAAACCACAATGAAGACAATCACAAAGACAGAAACAGGAGCAGAGATATAAAAAAACCCCAAAGAGTAAGGTTAACAAAAATAACTTTTATAAAGTTTGAAACAAAACCAAAAGAAAAAATCCAACAGCAATAAAAAAAACCCAGAAGCGAGACAAACGTAAGAATAAATATTAAGCAAAAAGAAACAAACTACTCACACCAAATATCAGCAAAAGAAGACAAGTAAAAAAAACGAAACATAGCGAAAAGAACACATAAAAAAAAATAGAATAATGTAAAACTAATAAATAGACTCAAAAGTAAACAACAAAAACATGTTATCGTGATAGACATTCAACAGGTCAACGGATTAATTTAGCCATGAACCAATATGCAATAAACTATTTCTAGAAATGCATCAATCTCTAGTGTCGTGCCTTGGCCTTGTCACAATAACTGATATGAGCACATGAATAGTATTCTGTACTCGAACCAATCAGGATGCTGCCTTGGTAAGCACGTTCAACTAGCACAATCCAAGTGAATGGGTTCTTGGCGAAAAGCTTTGACTTAAGCGCCCTCCATTCCACTCACCGGTCTCAGACTTCTGAAATGACCCCTCCGTAAGCCTCGGATCACCAGGAACATCTCCACATGTCCGCCTTGGTGTTATTTCCTTTCTACTAAGATAAAAAGGCAAGAATTTCATGCCGCTCACCTCTAGCCCCGACCTTACCCTACCCCAAATTAGTGGAGCAAATTACTTTGTGAAATACCAAAGCACTGTCGAGGAATAATCCTGTTTAAAATACCGGCATAATCCTCTTTAAATTACCAGCATTCAAAAAAAAAATAATGTGGAATATATCACAGATTTGGAAATCTCTAGCGGAAAAAAATCTAGCGGCACTACATATATAATAAAGGTGCTTCACGAGGCATAATTCAACAAACTATATACCAAGGAAACTCTGTGATGAGTGAGGACTGCACAATAAAGAAAAACAAACAACTTAACAAGAAAACTCTCTGAGGAAAGAGAACTGTATAGAAAAGAAAAACAAACAACATGACAAGAAAACTCTATGAGGATAGAGAACTGTATAGAACAGAAAAACAAACAACATGACAAGAAAACTCTATGAGGATAGAGAACTGTATAGAACAGAAAAACAAACAACTTAACAAGAAAACTCTCTGAGGAAAGAGAACTGTATAGAAAAGAAAAACAAACAACTTAACAAGAAAACTCTATGAGGAAAGAGAATTGTATAGAAAAGAAAAACAAACAACATGACAAGAAAACTCTATGAGGATAGAGAACTGTATAGAACAGAAAAACAAACAACATAAAAGGAAAACTCTGACGAAAGAGGGATGTACAGGAAAGAAAAACAAACAACACGACAGGGAAACTCTGTGACGAATAACTGCACAAGAAAGGAAAACAAACAACACGACATGGAAACTCTCTGACGAATGAATGCACAAGAAAGGAAAACAAACAACATGAAAAGGAAGCACTTTGAGGAAAGAGAACTAAATAGGAAGGAAAATCGAACAACACTAAACCTCAAGTCTTTGAGAAAAGTTGGAAAGATAAACAAAGAGCATGATAAAGAAACTATCTGACAAAAAAATGACAGTGTAGAAAAACAAGAGCACAACAGATTTCGTAGTTTAAGGTAAAACATACATCGACCTATTGGTGTTTATCACTTGTTGTCTACTCGAAACTTATTCCTTTCTTTTGTCATCCTGTTGAAAAATTATCTATCGAAAACTTTGTTTACAAACGTCTTTAACTTGATTTTAAAATGAATATTCTTACCTAACCACTTGTTTCAAAGTTGTCTATAACAGTGAAAATATATGTCCATCTAAACAAACAGATCAACTACTTAAAAACAGCAAAGATCAAATACTTAAGAACATCAAAGACCAACTGCCTAAGAATAACAAAGATCAAATACCTGATAACAGCAAAGATCAACTACAAAAGAACATCAAAGATCAACTTACCCGAGAACAGCAAAGATCAACTACCTAAGAACAGCAATGATCAACTACCTGATAACAGCAAAGATCAACTACTTAAGTAAAAGCAAAGATCAACTACATAAGAACAGCAAGGATCAACTACCTGATAACAGCAAAGATCAACTACTTAAGTAAAGCAAAGATCAACTACATAAGAACATCAAAGATCAACTACTCGAGAACAGCAAAGTTCAACTACATAAGAACATCAAAGATCAACTGCCTGAAAGCAGCAATGATCAACTACATAAGAACATCAAAGATTAACTACATAAGAAATGTTTATGTTCATGTTTTTTCTTTTTTCTCTAGAACTCTGTGCCATGCTATGAAATCCGTGTGTCAAACATTAAAATGTTGGAGGTGTTTAGTATAGTGAGATACCAAACTTTAGATTGTTTTTGAGTTAAGTTTGTTATGTATATTGTGATACCAAACTTTAACTTGTTTTAGAATTAAGTGCGTAATGAAGTCAAACTTTATTGTAGTGCTAAGTGCGTAATGAAGATAAATTTTGCTTTAGAGCTAAGTGCGTAGTGAAGTCAAATTTTATTTTAGAGCTAAGTGCGTAGTTAAGTCAAACTTTGTTTTAGAGCTAAGTGCATAGTGAAGCCAAACTTTATATAGTTTTATTGCTAAGTGCTTAGTGAAGTCAAACTTTGTTTTAGAGCTAAGTGCGAGATGAAGTCAAACTTTGTTTCAGTGTTAAGTGCGTAGTGAAGCCACACTTTGCTTTAGAGCTAAATTCGTTTTGAAGTAAAACTTTAGACTGTTTTATATCTAAGAAAGTCATTAAATGCACCTTTAACTATTTTTAGCACGAAGAGCGTTATATAATCCGACTTTAGATGATTTACCTCTTAGTGAATCTTCAGATCTCACAGTAACGTCTAAGCCCTACAAGATTAGATTGTTGTAGTTGCTGCTTATGCTTTATTTTGTCCTCTTTTTCTTATTTCTTTCGATAGTTTGTGAGTTATGTGTTTGTAGGCTGTTAGCAAATACTAAAGTAATACACAAATATTGCTGTAGTTATTTTCCTAGAGTTTTATTCACAACACGCATCCAACTGGAAACACTCCCAATTCAAAGAAACAAGTGAAATTAATCGATCGCCAAAAAATAATAAAACCATAATTTTTAGAGGAAATAAAACATGGAGATCACAAAACAGAAAGAAAACATCTTTGAACCTTTGATAAAGATTTATGTTTCAATTTCTGCTTTGTTTGAAATAAAAACAAATGAGAGAATTCTCTCTTGAAAACGTTAACGGGGAAAAACCTCTTTTATAATTTTCTCGCAACGAAAGGCGTTATATCCTCAGGAAATGAGAGAGGATTGTAAAGACACAGTTTAAAGCTATTGCTGTGTTAACCTTCCTGAGGAAATGAGAGAGGATTGTAAAGACACAGTTTTATAACTAGATCTATTGCTGTCCTAACCTTCACAGGAAATGAGAGAGGATTGTAAAGACACAGTTTTATAACTAGATCTATTGCTGTGTTAACCTTCCTGAGGAAATGAGAGAGGATTGTAAAGACACAGTTTTATAACTAGATCTATTGCTGTCCTAACCTTCGCAGGAAATGAGAGAGGATTGTAAAGACACAGTTTTATAACTAGATCTATTGCTGTGCTAACCTTCGCAGGAAATGAGAGTAAGATGGTAAGGAGACAATTTTATTTCAAAAATTCTATATTCCACCCGCGAACATTGGGTGCTTAGAAAGGGATTATTATTTTTATCCTGCACTAAATAATCGGCTGATGACTGTTTTCGATTACAATATTAAGGTCTAGAGAGAATATTTTGAGTGGTTAACTATAGTTCACAAGCAGCGGATAATGATAGATCTTCAATAGCTAACTATAATCTCTTTAGCAAAAGCACTTGGCACCGACAATTTTTAAAATGTCTTTCTGAATTCGCGTTTTCTGACCAAAAGGTTATACGTTTATGGCTGGGTATAATAGAAAAGGAAATAAAGTAGGACGAAGCACGTATGGCAAATGTTTGCATATAATGTGTGAATGCTTCAGGAATCTATCTATCTATCTATCTATCTATCTATCTATCTATCTATCTATCTATCTATCTATCTAT
This sequence comes from Sinotaia quadrata, assembly GCA_028829895.1. Lineage (NCBI taxonomy): Eukaryota > Metazoa > Mollusca > Gastropoda > Architaenioglossa > Viviparidae > Sinotaia > Sinotaia quadrata. The sequence continues at coordinate 37,777,477 of CM054178.1, read as the reverse complement.
CTATCTATCTATCTATCTATCCATCCATCCATCCATCTATCTATCTATCCATCCATCCTTCCATCCATCCATCCATCTATCTATCTGTCTATCTATCCATCCATCCATCCATCCATCCATCCATCTATCTATCTATCTATCTATCTATCTATCTATCTGTCTGTCTGTCTATTATCTATCCATCTCTTTGTATATCTATCTGTCTATCCTCACATGTGTGTTATTGTATGAAAGTATATATATATTTTGTTCATACATATAAATATATATGTAATGTAAAGTGAGCTATTTACTGCATGGCGGAACTAAACACCTATGATGATTATATTTTTATTTCTATTTATGTGCAAAGGGCAATGCACGACTCCAGAATGCAGAAATAAAAAAGCTTATATCGTATATCTTGGATACATTGAGAATGGGTGTGATCAAATGAACACAGAACTTCACCAAGAATTAATCGAAAATATTGACCAGATGCAACGTAAAGGATTAGTATTGCTTCCTAAAAATGTTTCGTAAAATTTTAAAACACAAATTATTATTTCAATAAAACATATGTCGTTTTGTAGTGAAAGAACGATAAATGCACTTTGCAAATTAAAATATATTTTCCTTTATGGACTTTGCCGAGCTAAAGGGTACGGCTCTGAGGAAATGCACAAGCTTGTGACGTCAAATGAGCGGCAGGAAAGACGTGACGAGCAGCTTTCTAAGACGAAGGTATAAGCGATAACGGGGAGATTTCTCGAATCCATTATTAATAAAAAGGATTAGAACTTTATCGAATATGGATAAATAGAAAGTAAAAGCAATTCTTCAGATTTCATTCGGACACATTGACAACTCGGGTTGTAAATCAATTTCAATAGAAGGACATGGTAGGGGTTCAACAAAAGTCACGATTTTTAATTACAACTTTAAATAATAAATAAATAAATAAATAAATATATATAATAGATGTCATGGTCTATACTGGATTTTATTTCGTTTAGAATAGTCTATATTAACCTTCAGGTTTGTCGTGGCTTCCAAGACAACCTGTATTTCGAAAAGACTACAATATATTGATTAGCTTATATTTTATTTATAAAACCACAAACGTTTCTTTTCTATTCCGTGGGTATAATAAAGATCCTTAGGCACCAGCTCATGTATTGTCCTTTATTGAATTCTGTCAGGCAGTCACGGCAAGACAACACCAATTATCGGCAGTTAGGAAAACACGTGTTACTGTTTCTTAAAGACAGGCAAGTGGTTTGTTCCTTGTTTCCTTGAGTTCCTGAAAGTATTCCAGAAGAGCTATTGATATTTTCTTTGTGATGAGCACATCTTCACTTCAACGCGCCAACTGACAGCAAGCGTGAATAATTAAATATTAATTTGTTGTCATAAAGAGTACCGATAATTGCACAAAGAACTAAAGAAATATTTTAGCTATTATTTTTATCAGTCGACAAGATCAAACCCATGTGATAATTGACTTACTCCCCACCCCACCCCCAGTAGTGTTGTTTACTGCTTGATATGTTACGTTTATAAACTTTCTTTATTCATTTATTGGTACATTTTTCATACATATTGATCAAAGCCATGTGATAATTGACTTACTCCCCCCACCCCCAGTAGTGTTGTTTACTGCTTGATATGTTACGTTTATAAACTTTCTTTATTCATTGATTGGTACATTTTTCATACATATTGAATTCAGTCCATCAGTCACCATTACAACAGTTGAACCTTACGTTATTTCTTGATTGGTACAGTTTTCATACACATTGAATTCAGTTCATCAGCCATCATTGCAATAGTTGACTGTGAATACTCATGTTATTATATCATCAGTAACCATTGCAACAGTCGAATGAGAATATTCATGTTATTATATCATCAAAAGTTTGCTGCACGAATATAGGGACGGCCAAATAAAAGGGGTTGTTATACCATTCAAATATTGTTGATTGTTATATTTAATTGATCTTTTCTTTACTCGCACCGTTTAATGATTTACTGATACTTTTGTTTTACACACTGAATATTAATTTGATTGAATATTTCGACAACGATTGATTGCTCTACACTGTAAAATTTGATTAATAACCCTAGCAAAAAACAAACAACAGCTGCATTGAGAACGGCGGCGGCGACGACGATGATGATGTTGACGATACTACTACTACTACTACTACTACAGTAAAAAATAAAAAAATAATAGCCCAAAACCTATACATGGACAGTTTGTACGACAAGCCGACGAAATATCAACAAAGCAATTAACGTACAAATGGTTGAAAGAGGCAGGATTGAAAGCAGAAACAGAAGCACTCATAACAGCTGCACATGATCAAGCACTCAACACAAATCAAACAAAAAGAAAATCATGAAAATTTCAAATAATTCCAAATGCAGACTCTGCACATCCATGGACGAGACAATAGAGCACATACTATGTGGATGTCAGGTTCTGGCTTGAACAGAATACACCAAACGACACAACGAAATGGCAAAACACATACATAGTAATCTGTGTGAGAACTATGGAATAAAATCCCCAGAAAGAGCATGGATGCACAAGCCAGAAGCAGTCATCGAAACAGAAGAAGTCAAAATACTGTGGGACTTCGAGATAAAAATAGATCTGGTGATTCCTGCACGAAGACCAGACATTGTAGCTCTCAATAAGTTCAACAGAACAGCAGCAATCATTGATGTCGCTGTCCCAAGTGATAGAAACATAAAAGCAAAAGAAAGAGGCCGAATAATAATAATAATAATAATAATATAGGAAAAATAATCAAGGTATACTGTGGTACTGGTAAATATTGTAGAATCAAGTTATTTAGAGAATGATTATTAATTATTCAAATTACTCTTTAATTTTTATCTCGGTTATTATAATAGAGTTGATGAGGATCATCAGTCTCATTGCAGTCTGATAGTGATTGTTGAAAGCAATGATCCATTAGTGACGATAGTTGAGTGCTTATGGGATTTGGGGAAAAAAACGATATCTCAATTTTACTGAATGAGGACGATTGATGAAAATAGCTGATATATTTTCTATTGACTGTTGTGTGGGGTGGGGTGTTGAGAGCATTGGATTTCCTTATCTACTTCCAGAATCGTTGAGAGCCAAGACTCCCAATCAGGTTTGCTGACAGTGCTTTCAAAGAAATCCAAATTCATCATTTTGTTGGACTAGGCGTTGTTGATCCCGGGTGGATCCCCCCAAAATATGAGACACACATAAAGAAGAGAGAGAGAGAGAGAGAGAGAGAGAGAGAGAGAGAGAGAGAGAGAGAGAGAGAGAGAGAGAGAGAGAGAGAGAGAGAGAGAGAGAGAGACGGGGTGGGGTGGGGTGGGGCGAAAAAATGTGATAAAAAGACAGACGGAAAATTACAGACAAAAAAAGACGTGCGCTTACACACAGAGTTAGAAGCATTATACACAAAACGACAAGGAGACAAGCAGGCAGTTGCAGAGATAAGGGAGAGAGACAAAAGCAGGGGAGTTAGGGACAAAAGAACAGAGAGGGAGATAAAAGGAGAGACGGAGAAGAGAGACAGAGAGATATTGATAGAAGGAGAGACGGAGAAGAGAGACAGAGAGATATTGACAGAATGTGATGCAGATGGCGAGAGAGTCAGTAGAGGTACAGAGGCAGAGTGAATGAAATTATGACAGTGACATACAGAGAGAATGGCGTTATGACAGTGGCAAATAGAGAGAATGCATTATGACACAATAACAGACAGAAAGAAAGACGGACATTGCGACATATTAACAGAGACAGTGAGACTGATATTTTGACACAGAGACAGAGACTAAGAGGCTGACATTAAAAGACAGTGTCATAGAATGACCCGGAGACTGACATAATGACAAAAAGAAAGAGAATTTAGCATTATAACAGTGAGAGAGACAGAGATTGGCATTATCACAAAGATAGAAAGACGGAAGGAGTGACATTGCAAGAGTGTAACAGAAAGAAAGAGTCTGACATTGACAGAGACAAATAGATTCACATTTCAACACGGTGACTGCAGCAGAAATGGAGATAATGGCATTATGCCAGAATGACAGAAAACACAGATAATGACTTTATGACACATGGATGACAGTGACAGAGATCGGATGCTGAAATTATATGTTGTAAAAGGAAGAAAATATAGAACTTAAAAGTTGCTTAGTAAACTTATATTTAAAAAACAAAATAATACTTGACTTTTTTCTTTAAATAGCTAAAAGAAGTATTATAGAAATATGCGTTTACATATGGATGGAATTAAATTTATACTACTACGGATAACCCATTAAGCATATTCTAAAGCAAATAAATTCTGCAGAAGCAACGGTTCACTGCCCAGAATGTTATCTTATTTAGTAGTCCACTAGGTGCAATCCATCTCCTTATCCTTCCCTTCATTTCGTTCTGGAATTCTATCGAGACTGCGTCCGTTTTTTGGTCGTTCTCACGAGAACAGTGAGATACAGCACTGAATGGCCCCGACGCAGAAGTAAATTCCTTAAACGCAACTGGCTCGTTTAAGTTTGTGGACACTAATGGCCGAATTCAGAATGTGATGAAGGGAAATGAGAAAATAAACAATACTTAATCGAAATGAAACACACACACACACACACACACACACACACACACACACACACACACACACACACACACACAAACGCTCGCGCGCACGCGCACAAGCATAAAAAAAGAAAGAATGGGAAATGAGGAAAGAAAAAGTTGAAAAAGTCGGACACTAGAAGGCTACACGCACGCACGCACACACATACACACACAAAACTTTAAGATGAGTCACGCATAGTGTAAAGTGTTGCTTTGTGTCTCTTCGATTTGTCATCTTTCGACACAATACAGGAAACGCGAGATGGGTAATATGGTTAGGTTAGGCGTTTCCTGTATTGTGTCGAAAGATGACAAATTGAACAGAATAAAACAGTACAAGAGTCTTGTCACAAGAGGGTGAAACAGTAGTACAAGAGTCTGGTCACAAGAGAATGAAACAGTACAAAAGTATTGTCATAACAGAGTGAAACAGTACAGAAGTCTTAATACAGGGAAAACTTCAAAATTAGCCATAATAAGTGGAAAGTAGTACAAAAGCCTTGTCATAATACGGGGAAAACAGTATAAATATCAGACCATAATTTAAATATAGTGGAAGTGGGACAGCGACAATACATAGTTAAGTATACAATGATATGTGCTAATTTTGCGGAGAACACACGGAAGCCACAACAGGCCGTGAAGATTTACCAAAGAAACGGAACGCCGGGACTTTTATATTGCAGTTAACACAGTGACCAACAAAGCCCTGTAGAAATGCAGAGTGAACAGAACACAGAGACCTTATAGACTGAGTGAACAAACAGCGAAGAACGAGCCGTTAAGAATTACAGTAGAAACAAAACGCCGTGACCCGACAGACAGCAGTGTTTCCATAACGAAAAAACGAATTTTGTTAGATCTATCGAAGGAAACATAACATGAAGGCAGTTAAAACAAACGACACTCGTTGTGTGTGTGGGGATGGGGGTGGGAAGGAGAATGGGCGCAGCGAACAATGATTGAAGGAAATAAATGATAATGAAATTAGTTTTTGTCTTCATGCACTTCTTTCTGCCTATATTTTTTGGTATGATTTTTTCTGTCTTGAAATTGTATTGTTAGTCCCAATTAAAATATCTCGCTGGAGTGAACATGCCTTGAGATTAAAAAAAAGACCACGCACCATCTTTCAAAATAAAAGTACAATTCAGTCCAAAATGTCAAGGAGTGCTATGTCTAATGACAAAAGACCATTATGGGATGAGTTTACTTATGCATGTTTCCAGTAATTGGTTGCGTTCTTTCAGGAACATTTACGGAGATGATGACTTGTGCAACATTCCAAAGTATATGCAATAAAAATGCTGATGTTGTTCATAATTATTATGCTAACAGTGTGCGTTGAAATGAAAGCAAGCAAATATGCATTGTTTGAAGATTTCGTTGACATAGTCGCATTAACGACGATGTGCGATCAAGGGAAGGAACTCTAAGGGGGATTTACTGACTACATCGATCTTTTAGTTCCAGACTTTACACAAGATGCACAGGACGCACGATCGAGGCAGTGCCAGCCAGTAAGAAATGGCGACAAGTGGAGAAAAGGGGACAAGGAAAGAGTTGGATGAAGATCGAGAGAGAGGGGAATAGATAAAGGGAATGAGCGAGAGATGGGGGGAGTTCTGACATGATTTTCCACTTCAGCGTAGTCACGGGCACATTCGTGTATTGGACACTTAAATTTATTTCATGTCGTCTATACTCAGCATTCATGACAAAGCACGGGAAAGCAATGCTTTACAAAAATAATAATTTATGTTTTACGACTGCAGAGACATGCCTGGATATGACGTCACTTGATATGAAATGAAAACCAAGAGCTTCACTGCACCCTTTTTGGCAGCGAAATATTTTAGTCACCATAGATCTTCTCTGCCCCCTTTTAGGACTACTGTTTTTCATTATACTTAATTCAATGAGAAGCTGCAGTTATAGCCGGCCGTCAATGTTAAAACACAATGTAAACATATAGCAGTGTTTGGCTATCTAAAATAAGCGGATAGTTCTAGACTCCTCGGAAACATTTCTTCAGATGGATTGAGAAAATGTCAGCTATGTTTAATCGAAGACTGAAAAAGGAATTAAACAGAATGAAAAGAGAGTTAAACAGATTGTAAAAAAGTTATACAGATTGTAAAAAGATTTAAACAGAATGAAATGTGAGTTAAGCAGACTGAAAAGGGAATTAGACTGAATGGGGAATTAAACAGACTGAAAGGGAATTAAACAGATCAAGAAGGTGCAGTAGATGCACGGACTCCAACAAACAGAGGAGAACGATGTGAACAGGAAATGAGCTATATACTAAAAGTAGGAATCAAACACAACAAGAACAGGAAACAAACACGCCATGAGAAGGAATCATAAACACCAAGAGAGGAATCACGCACAGAGGGAATATGAATCAAACATACCAAGAGTAGGAATAAAACACAACGAGAGGGGATATAAAACACACCAAGAGTAGGAATCAAACACAATCACCCACACCAAGAATAGGAATCAAGCACACCAAAAGAAGGAATCAAACACACCAGGAATAGGAATCAAGCACACCAGGAATAGGAATTACACACACCAAGAGTAGGAATCATAAACGCCAAGAGTAGGAATCAAGCACACCAGGAATACGAATTACACACACCAAGAGAAGAAATCCAACACACCTAGAAAAGGAATCAAATACACCAAGATAAAGAATCAAACAGACGAAGAGCAGGAATCAAACACAGCAAGAGGAGGAATCAAACACACCAAGAGTAGGAATCATAAACACCAATAGTAGGAATCACACACACACCAATAGAAGGAATCAAACACACCGAGAATAGAAATCAAAAACATCAAGAGAAGGAATCAAACACAGCAAGAGTAGGAATCAAACAAACAAAATGTTGTATTTTAAAGAAATTTTCAGTACACAGTAAACGATTGGGAACTGCAATAGAATTACTCAGTAAACGATTGTAAATTACAATAGAATTACACAGTAACCGGTTGTAAACTGCAATGGAATTACACATTAAACAAAATTATGTATCTCAAAGAAATCTTCTGTACACAGTGAACGACTGTAAACTGCAATAGAATTACACAGTAAACGATTGTAAATTGCAATAGAATTACACAGCAAACGTTTGTAAATTGCAATAGAATTACACAGCAAACAATTGTAAATTGCAATGGAATTACACAATAATTGATTGTAAACTGCAATGGAATTGCACAGTAATCGATTATAAACTGCAACGGAATTACACACTAAATGATAGTACACGGCAATGGAATTACACAGTAAACGTAAAAGCTAAATATCGGAAAGGGATTCAGTTTGGAGTGCAAATGAACGATACACTAGAGCATAAATGTATTGTTTAGAAAATAATACTCCCATTCTGAGCAAGTATTGAAAGCTAAACTGAATCATGCAAACATCGCCAAAAGGTGCACTCTGAATGAAAAGAATAATCATATTATAAAAGTATGGAATTACATACTTCAATAATGCTTGCAATTAAAGCAATTACCATGAGAACTGAAATTCAATTGATCTGACGAGAGACTAAATATCACGGACTACAGGGTAGTGATTCACTCCAGAGAGTGCGAATTTCATACTACAATGGGAGATTATTCAATCAATGTATGCATGTCATGTTTGAAAGGTCAATTCACTCAGTCAGGACAGAAGATAATTACCCAAATGGGAATTAAATGTTTGGACTTAAATGGTAATCATTCGTTCATGGGAAGAAAACTACAATGCACCAGACACAAACTATTCTACTTTGATTCATGTATTTTTTTGGTGCTGATATCCATTGAAAGAACAGACTGGAGTATTCGATGTATGGACCATGAACATTTGGTTGTAAAAAAAAAAAAAGTGTAAACCAATACAATTATCACGGGGTGGAATTCACATCAAATAACAAAATGGAATTTTGGAATGAAACGAAATAAAAACCAGCACTGTAAGATAGGCAATCCTTCAAGAGGGACTGCTCGGCAACGTCGCAGCAAGTACCTTTTGCTTATCGTAACAAGAAATCGAATGGAGTGTCAGTTTTGACTAATGAATGCCATGGCAACGAAATATGTATCCAATGTGGGCAGAACCCTCTCAAACGCTATACTTCTTATCTCTCAAAAACATGAAGCGGAACTCTTATCGCATAGTAAGGGCTACGGGATGCTTATTGTATATGTATAATTTCTTTACATTCACAAGCGTCAATTGATACAACGCAATTACAGAACTGCCATTGCAAGCAGTTTTAGGCGCGCAGTGCCATACATCTTGACTCGAAAATGTGTTTTGTGTTTTAGTCTATACTTGTGTGTTACTATTGTATGGTCGAGTGTGCGCGATTACTGTACACTGTATGGAAGTTAAACAGTGTTTCTATTGTATGGTCGAGTGTGCACGATTACTGTACACTGTATGGAAGTTAAAGAGTGTTTCTGATGAGGAGTAATCTTATGATGTCACGTCAACAGGTTTCGAATAATTTGTCAAGTGTTATTATCTGTGACAGTAAATCCATTTGCTTCACAGTAAGATCAAATGCGTGTTTGTTTATACGAGGAGAAGTCAAATCAATCATAAGACTAATTTTGTGATGACAGATTAAGGTATGTTTGTGTGATGACAAAACAGATGTTGTCTTTCTTCCCTCATGCGAAGCGCATTGTTACTGGTCAGATCACGTTTCTGTTTCTGTGATATAAATACACAATAATTATGTGTCATTGTATGTGTGTGTTTGAGGGGGGAGGGGTGCGCGCGCGCGCGCGTGTAAATCATAGAAACAGTCAAATTGTCAGTTACTATCACAACATAGAAGCCCAGATATTTGCATTGTAATTACCCCTTCAACGTAGCAATTACATTCATCCAAATTGCTGGTAGTGGCGAAAAAGGGCAGGCATATACTAAAGGCGTTCATAACCCCTCATAGTGCACTGTTCAGATGCTTCATACTTATTGGCTTACTGATGACGTTCTCAGAACTAGTATGTTGGTGTAAAATCCGTAAATACATTTCTGAAAATAATTTTAATAAACCTGATTTAAAAGTCAGGATATCGCTGAACATGGAAGCATTGAGACATAGAAAGGCAAGGAATATACTTTCTTTAAAATTTGTTTTGAAAATATTTAAATTATTGTACTTTATTTGCTGTTTGTAAGGGGATTATAAGAGGATGATTTTATGAGGAACTTGTTCTACAGTACAGAATGTATTAGTCATACATAAACTGATCTGGGCTACATTGGTAATATTTTGAACATTTTCGAAAACCATTTTAAAACATTAACGTCAATTTTTTGGATTTTTCTATCTCTTCCTTTGATTTACAAGCTTGGGAGAGAATGGCATATCTTCTATGAAGTTTGGTATGATAAGATTAAAGTTCGCAGTTCCCTGGGATAGGAAAAGAAGGCAGTTGGTACAAGTGACAATAAATTAAATTGGGCCGATGGCCAATCCAACATCGTTTTGCATTTTTTTGTTTCAATTAACTCTCATGTGCACATAGGCATGCCGCATTTAACAAGTAATTACTATACCAGTGAGTCGACTCAGCATACCTTTATTTCATTGTGTCAGAGGTCACCGTCATCAAACGTGTCCTAAATCTTGTAAGAGAATAATTTGCATTCATTTATTTCATTGTGTCAGAGGTCACCGTCATCAAACGTGTCCTAAATCTTGTAAGAGAATAAGTTGCATTCATTTATTTCATTGTGTCAGAGGTCACCGTCATCAAACGTGTCCTAAATCTTGTAAGATAATAAGTTGCATTCATTTATTTCATTTCCTTACAGCCTGTTAACATTCCGGAACAATGAAAAGAAAAACTTCTTTTAATGCGTATTGAACCTAGGTGATTGTAATATAACCCAATTATAAAAAGTATTGGTAAGTCCTTGTCACTTGTCAAGATCACTGAATGCATTCGAAACTGGGTGTGTCCGTATTCAAACAAACATCCGTTCGACCTCTATATATACCCATTTGGGAATGCGTTCAGTGATCCTGACAAGTGCCAAAAGTCGCTATAACAAAGAAGCGCACAAAACGATTTAACTCTGTGACTTGCAATTGCATTCTCGTGACAGTCAACTGGCGGTGACCGTTCCTTTCATCTCCGATATTCTTTTATGCCCATTGATCGAAAACACAACTATATTCAGAAATGTTAATTATACGACGGGGGGAAACAACCAACATATTCCATATTGCTGCCAGCGTAGATCAGTGGAATATTTTAACCCACTTCCATCTCCCTGGCGTTGTAAGGAACAGCAAACGAAAATTAAAAAGTAAAAACAAAGAGAATAATCTTCTAAAATCATAAAATAACAAGAAAGCAACGAGAAATTACACAAGGTAAAAAAAAAAATCAGTTTAATCTGTAATGGCGGATCCTCGAGCAGCTTCTAATCCCGTGATCCACTTACGGAGCTGTAATGGCGAAATTCGCTTGGTAAGCAAATGATGAATGCATGACAGAAATGCTCCGATCAACAGTTTGGTGATGCTTCTAGTCAGGTTTCCAGCTCAGGGGCCATCGATTATATACGGGCCAGGCTATTTCTCTTGTCCACGTCCCAGTTCTCTCCCCTTTGTCTTCTCTTTCCCTTCCCGCAATATTTTTCTCTCGCTCGTTCTTGTGGTTCCAGTTCTCTCCGGTTTCCATTTATTTGGATAAGTACGCGTTGTGTGCGTGCATGCGTGTGTATTTGTAAGGTGTTTGAAGAAAATTATATCTCTTTAAGAAATCCTTTCCTACCAATTCTTTTGTGTACTCACTCATTTATTTTCTATTTTTACCATATAATTTTCCAATATTTTCTCTGTTGTCTAGCTGTCTATTCTATCAGTGGTTGTTATTTTCCATTTTCGTTTGTGTGTGTGTGTTTTTTTAAGTACTTTTTATCTGTCTGCTATTATTAAATTAGAACAAGACTTTCAATCGCAGTGTGAATGCAATATCAACATCAGTATGCGTGAAGCACACAACTTTAAGGCGTGTTGTATTTATAGAAAGGATGTTAAGTCATAGACATTTCAAGGAAGCATTTGAAGAAGGTGTTGAATATGAAAACCATTCGAATTGGTAGTAATAATAGCACTTACGTTAAATTGATATTTTTCTTAGAAAAAAATACGAAATCAAATAATCTCCCTTGAATTTTAAGCACACTCATATTAACAGAGTAGTGATATCAATTTAATATCAGATCTATTTTGTACCCTTTGCTTTCTATACTATGTAGATAGGAAATCAGCTTCGTAGATCGCGTCCAATTAACGAATCAAAAGTGAAGACCACATGCAGACTGTGGCAGATCTAAGTCTACAAGACTAGCAACTCCAGTGTAGCAAAATTACATTAATGACTTTGTATCTATAATTTTTATCTTGTTAATTTTCTTTATTAAATTTCTTGTTATTATTTTAAACGCGTCTTTGTTAGTGAAGTAATTTCTATCGTTTGTTTCGTAGTCCGAAGTGATGAAAATGTCCCCTTCCTTCACAAGCAGCATGCAACAGTCGCAGCAAATGCTACATACGTATGGGAAAACAAATTAATTGGACTGACTGGTCGACCTAAGGGCCTCAGGCTATATAAAAAAAAATAATTGGATTGACTGGTCGACCTAAGGGCCTCAGGCTATAGAAAACAAATTAATTGGATTGACTGGTCGACCTAAGGGCCTCAGGCTATAGAAAACAAATTAATTGGACTGACTGGCCGACCTAGGGGCCTCAGGCTATGTTTCTATTCTTTTGAATCTGAGTCATAAGATCTCTGTTCAAGTATAAGAATAAGTCTTTTCATGTTAGCCATCTGAGGACTTCTTGAAACAAGGATCAGTCGGCACTGGCCTGTGTTCTAAAAGTAAATTAGTATGAGAGTTTTATTGTTATGAAGCTGCATGATATGACTGCAGATGATTTGTGTGCTTGCTCATTATTATGTGTCTGTAGCTTGCTAAACAGTATGATTACACACACGCACGCACGCACACACACTCATACATATATGCAATACAAAAGAATTAAGTATAAAGAAGTTTTAAAAGAATCTTCAACAAAATAAATACTGTTGAAATTAATTACATTTTACATGCAATTTCTTTCTACCTGTCAAGATTCCATGAAGATAGGGGGAGAAACTGAAGGAAATATATAAATATATTAAATAAATAAACGATTAACTGCAATGCATCACTCAATGTAATGCACAGATAACATAATGCTGTCGGGTGATTCTTTTTCTACGATAAATGGCTATTTCTCCGAGAACAGTTGTGTCGACATTCATGAAATATTCCATTAACAAAAATCTTAACGAATTTATTTCACACTTCATACTTGATCAAACCGTGGACAAACTAAAAGCTTTTATCAAATCAGACAGGATTTGGACACGTGCGCAGGGACAAACAGAAAGCTTTTATCCTTTCTGACCAACATTATCACGCATGGCTTCAGCGTCCGGAGGTGTGACATTGTAGCAGTCGGCAGCGTCGCTTCAAGAAACTTCCACTCTTGAGACTAAAGATTATAAATCAACCACAAAAAAATTAAATCCAATATTTCGATGACTCCACTCGTTGCTCACACACCTAGTTTGCTGTGCACGCTGCACGGGCATCTTCAACTATCACGTTGCTATACCACAACATTAGGCCTCGAGAGAGTTAGGGTTCATCCGGTTTAGATATATATATATACGTGCTAATTTCAAGACTTCATTGTTTCTGCTCATTGTCATTTCATTTTCACAGCTGTTTTGTTGCTGCAAGACTCTTCGACTGACAGGCCGTTAACATTTGACTATGGTAAATTTCCACTTTGGATGTAGTCGTCTGAAGTTTCGTATTCTTTTGCTATGTTCACTGGATCAATATCCTTTTGCTAATGATGTCGCACATATTTCGAGAAGTTTACCAGATTCGTGCTAGACTTTTTAAGTGCCATTGATGAGACAATGAAAGCCACTGGCACTTCTCCAACTCCATAAGATCACTTACAGTTGTCGGTCTTTATCAAGAACAAATAATTCTGTAAATATGATAAGGATCAAAATCGATACTTTCAAACACGCGCGAAAATGGCATAATAAAGCATATGGAACAAATATGTATTTCTATTCATTTGCATACGTATTCATACATAATATACATATTTACGACTCACCTGTATACTCAGTCGAAACTTAATTCAGACACAATCTAAGGAGGTGAGGTTTTTAGAGACGAGACGAATATATCTTATACACCCTACTCCGGGGGTGAGGTTGGGTGGCACATTGAAACATATTTTGGGTAGAAAAACATGCGTTAATGTTATCTTAGGTTATATTACAACAAGCTTATGGTAGAAAGAGATGCGGTTATGTTATACTAGGTTACACTGACAATTTTTTTGGTAGAAATGCACGCGTTGATGTTATGCTAGGTTACACGGAAATATTTTTTGGTAGAAAGGGATGTGTTGATGTTATGCAAGGTTAAACTGAAAACATGTTTTAGAAGAAAGGGACGCGTGATGCAAACGAAGGATGTAAACCATATTTGAAATGTTTTATTTCACATTCGACAACAACTGCACTATTCCGCCACGTAATAAAATCTTAAAAACTACAAATACTGCAATTGAAAATTAAGGAACAAACCTCACATAATTGACTAACCAATTGTTTTCTCTTAAATGCAGGTTTCATAAATGAGTATGTTTATGAGATTATATTTTATAAAGAATTATGTTTGTAAGATCGTATTTCATTAATAATTGTATTTATGAGAACTTATTTCACAAAGAATTGCGTGTGTACATATGTGTTTAATGCATGCATGCATGATATAATTCCAATGTATTGGTATAATTCTTTTGTTTCATTTGTGATCTCTTTAAGATCTCTTTATACATATTATATACACGTTGTAAATAAATTTCTTTAACTCTCATTTTATACGACCCGAAAGGATTACACACGTCAAATGTCACCTCAATTTACAAAACAAAATGGTCATGACATCTTTTATAAAAAACAAAATTTCAAACATGAAAGATGCAATTTCCTCATTATATAATGAACACACGCCTCCTCCTCCCTTCCTCCACTCTTCTACCCTCCCATTCCCCCCCCCTCCCCCGTAAAAATCCCAACCATAAAGAAAAAATGTTTTTCTTTTTTGAGTAGGAATGATCAAAATTGATCAAAAAACGTGTGACGCTATTTCCTTACTGTGACGCATAGCTAGGGAAATGTCAGATACGCTGTAGTTGCTTGATGGTTTCAGAAGACAGCTTACAATCCCTGGAATCAATAAGAGCATTTGTTAACGAGGCTTTTACACAGATTAATGACGAGCCAAAGAAGGAAAAATAATTCAGGTACTTTTATTTCTCATTTTATTATAATCTCCAAATTCTTAAAATAATATAAAAACTTTCAAACTTTCGCCTGACGTTCTTACAATTTGCAGTTTAATGCAGAAACAACTTTTAATTTGTTGTAACACTTTTCTACTGCAGTTCATGCCATAGATTACGTGTCATCCATTATGTTTTCATTTTCTCTCGCCATCTTTCTGTAGAGCTTTTATAGCTTCTATTCTTTCTCTCTCTCGACATCTCTCTGTAGAGTTTTATAGCTTCTCTTCTTTCTCTCTCGACATATTTATGTATCTCCTTTAATTCTCTTTATTCACTCTCACAATCTCTCTTATCTCTTTTAGTTCTTCTCTTCATTCTGTGCACGAGTTTCTCTTATTTCTTCTATTCTTTCTCTCTCGACATATCTATGTATCTCTGATAGTTCTTCCCTTCATTCATCCCATTCTCGCCATCTCTATGTATCTCTCTTAGTTCTTCTCTTCATTCACTCTCATCATCTCTCTTATCTCTTTTAGTTATTCTCTTCTTTCTCTCTCGCTATCTTTATGCGTTTCGTTCTCTTGATTCTGTGTATGTGTATCTCTTAGTTCTCTTCACTGTGTAAATCGTCTTTATCTCTCTCTTTCTCTCGATCTGTCTCAGTTCATACCTTCATTATGTGTATCCTTTTCCTGTTTTAATTTTCTTCCACCCTCTCACTTATATCTTACATTCTGTGTACTCGCTTTCCTTCCCTCCCCCCCCCCCTCTTACATACTGTGTACCTGCTTTCTGTTCCTATTTCTCAGTTCTTGTCAAAATTATGGAATATACTGAAAGGACTAATGTTCCAATGCTTCTTGTGTCGTTTTATCTAGGAAATTTGGCGCAATTCTATTTTATGTAAAGAAAAGTGGACGTCAAATTTATAGAAATATATTAACGAATATATATTTCTATAAATTTGACGTTCATGTTATGTTGGAAAAATATTTCACTATGTAAAAATGTGCTAGAATACCCAAGTGAACGACCTCGTCGGTAAATAAAACCGAAAAATGAATCTTAGTTCTCTTCCTTCTCTCTATCTGTACCTGAGAATGAGCATATATCAGAAACAGGGCCGCGCTCCTCGGCGTGACGTCAGCACTTTTCTAAGTAAACGCTCAGGCAGCGGACAAGTTTAACCACTACCAGTCACGCGAGCCTGAGTACCGCAGTCGGCACTCCCGTAATTGATTCTATAGTTACCTATCTATGCAAAGGTGGTACTTTCGCATGTCTGTTTCATTATTTTGTACTGTTAGAATGTCAATGCAATTTCTAGATGAGCCAAAGAGTAATTCAGTGATGCTATCAACACTGCTCGTGTACCAGAGGGACTATGGTCTCCATAAACGAGATGCGATCTGGTCTCTGGTCCAAGGAGTAATTTTTTTATTTTTATTATTTTTTTTTTTGGGGGGGGGGGGGGGCGTGTCAGCTCACACCAGCGTTTGGTTGCCTGCGTGGTCAGACGCTGTCATCGTGGAGCAAGACCCTGTAGATTTGTAGAGTGTAGACCCTTGAGTGACGGAATCCTACGCGCAGCTAAGTCGCGACGCCTAGCGTTAATTGGGTCGCAATTTCATGCATTCAATCTGCTAAGCGCGACACTCACGCTCTGGAGGTACAAATGCGCGTTACCATGAAGTGCATTTCATCGCTTTCGCCACTCTCGCATGTATACTCTGTGTCGGGGTCACGTGATGTCACCGCTGAGAGGAGTTGTTCCCAGAAGATCGGATCAAAATTAATTAGCAAGAGAACTGGTGGGCGGAGCTGTCCGATGATATTTCGACACAAGCGTAATCGGCGCAGTCATCTGGAAAGTGGCAATATTCTGTGACGTGTGAGTTGATGTCACTTAAGTCACAGCCTTAAATCTAATTCTGAAATGTTGCATGCTGATTAATATAAAAATATAAAATTGTGCACTGGTTTTCTTGACGGTTCCCATTTCAGAGTTAATCATATCTTGCAATTTAATACAATCTAGACGAGTCATATTTAGTTGTCTTATAATGTAGTCAAACAGGACCATCTTTAAACGTCAACGTCACTGTGTCTTATAACATAGTCATAGTGTACAATTTTTAAGAACTATAGTCACTGCGTCTTATCATGTAGTCATAGAGTATCATCTTTAGGGCTCAAAGTGTAACACCCAGAATGCAATGACATCAGTAATGATTTTATTAATTATTTAATTTTCTGAATTTTAATTATTTGTCCATCATTCTCACATTTTCAGATTTCTTTCTGAACCATTGTTAAGTTAGGATACAAAATAACTGTTAAAGTGCTAATTAATAGTCCAGTCTACCGATATCTATACGATTGTGTAATCAGCACTGAGGGTAGTGGGCAGATGTTCACATCTGCACAGGATACAGACGATCCCGCTCACCATGAGTCCTCCCCCCCCCCCCCCTGCTGCCTTGCAGGTTTTGGATAACCAAAGGCTATGGTGCTGATAGTAGCACCCACGAGTGTCTTTCCAGTTCTCAATCAGGTACTGTCAGCACCATAGCTTTTGGTCATCAAAACTCCATGCCAGAAACAAAATCAGCATTGATGCATGGAACATTAAAACATTAAGAACGCCTGGAAAGGTAGAAGAAACGACACACGAAATGAACAAATATCATTGGACCATCCTGGGACTGTGCGAAACACGATGGAGGAACTTTGGTTAAGCATCAACACAGGATGGCCATAAACTATACTACTATGGCAGAGATGATAAACATGAACATGGTGTAAGATTTCTCGTCCACAAAAACAACGTGAATACTGTCATGAGCTGTTGGCCAGTTTCCAGCAGGCACATCACCATACGCTTGAGGGCAACCCCAATCAATATCACCAGTGTATAAGCTTATGCTCCATCTACAAACAATGATGAAGAAATAGAAGTCTTCTAGGACCTACTGCAAGAAATCTTGGACCAGACTCCTAAGAAAGACATTCTTGTGGTGCAAAGAGACTGGAATGCCAAAATAGGAGAGAATGCCATTGAGAACTGGAAAGACACGTGGATGCTACTCCAATGCACAGATAAACGACAGAGGCTTAAGGCTCTTGGAATTTGTCAGCTCTATTGATGTGAGGCTGATGAACACGTTTGGTCCACACAAAACATCCAGAAGATAGACATGGCATGGCCCGAATAGAGAACACCATAACCAGACTGATTATATCATGGTGAAGAGGCATTTCCATACCAGTGTAAACATTGCCAAGATATGACATTTTCCCAGGAGCAGACATTGGAAGCGACCATCACTTAGTGATGATGACCCTTCGATTACATCTGAAGAAATCAATAAACAGGGCCCCCACAAGAATCTAGTTCAACCTTGAAAAGCTAAAAGATCCAGGCAGAAATAGGAGGTAAATTTTCACCACTGCTACTTTTTAGTGCAGAGAACGCAGATGCAGACACATTGATTGACACATTTGACACTGCAGTGACCCAAACAGCTAGTGAAATCCTTGGCAAACATTGACGAGCAAAGAACCCTTCAGTTACAGTTGGCATTCTCAGTTTGTGTGACAAGAAATAGATAGATAGATTGATAGAAAGATAGATAGATAGATAGATAGATAGAATCAGCAATATATAACAGTCACCAGATGTGAATTCTACAGGCTATCCGTCATGCATGAGCAAACACCAATCACCTGTAGCCATTAGTACCCCTGAGTAAATGGAATTCACTTCTCTTAAGTAACTGAAACTTGAAATCATGGACCCAGAGTTGGACAGCATTGTCTATGAGAAATGTTTAGGATTGTTAGTCTGAATGCATATCTTTTTGAAGGAAGATGTGTTCCCTTACTTGAGTAATGAAAATAATAAGAACATGTCTCGAGGCCCCTACATGGGCGAGTCAAGTAAAGTGATCTTTTCTCTCAGTTATAACAATGGAAAGTAAAGATGTATGCATATATAAGCTAACGCAAATTTGAGAACAGACACTGTCTAAAAATACATGTCCTGATTTTGAGGTTTGAGTCAGCAAACAGCTCATTTGTTGTTTTGAAACCTTTGGGGTTTTTCCAGTCTGCTTTTACTTCAATGTTGATTCTACTTTTACTTTATTCTTCCAGTCTACAATGCTACATTCTGCATTCTTCCAGTCATCAATTTCATCAAGCTCTTCATTAAAGACATTTGCCAGTCTTGCTTCAATACAGCTCATGCTATAACACTTCCATCCAGTTGCCTACATGTCAGTGTCTTGTAGACATCTGTCAAAGATCACCTCAGCATACAGAACATACTGCTGATGTGCAAAGGAAGACAACTCTGTCTTCACAGATAAACAGTATTTCAGGTGATTGGCTTCTAAACTTTCTTAAAATACATCTGTGATATAACCTTTCTATTTCTTACTCTTATTTGTATCTGCAATCATTAGTAACTTATATGGAGTTAGATTAAAAATTCATGTAACATTTGCACTCCTCAAGAAAGAGAGATTTGGGAACCTGCATAATGAACTCTACTTAGTCATAAACATTTCAAGAGACAATGAACTATTGCTTAATAACAAACCAGATTTCAGTAACTGATTCCTTTGATTTAATCATTAACTACAGTTGAACAAACACTACTTCTCAATTAGCCTGCATTTGTGACTACTATTTATTGTGTACCAGTTGTTTCTTATTTGATTTTCATTGTGTTGAATAAATTTTGTTATTTGTTAATTTACATTCTGTATTTAGACAAAGAAGGAGATATGCATGCTTAGAGGGGTGGGAGTGGGGTAATTTTAATTTTGTTAAAAGTCAGACAATAGCATATTTTAGGAAGTGTTCCCCTGAGCTGAGGGATAGTGTGTGAGGGCCAGAATTTCTATACTGTCAAGAAGTTTTCAAGCTTGCAAGGAGGGAAAGGAGTTCTGAACCAGTAACGCTCAGAGGCAGGTAGAAATACATTAATTAACGATTAATGTTTCTGATGTCTGACCGAGTTTCTCGTCTGCAAATTATGACAGCCTGTTTGGGTGGAATTAAACAGATTAGGGTTTGTTTAGCTAAAATGTTAAACCACCCATCACATAAAGTCACTTGTATCTTATCATTTAGTCATAGAGTATCATCTATGAGTCAAACTCAGCTGTGTCTTATAATGCATTCATAGTGTACCATTTTTCAGAGTCAAAATCACTGTGTGTTATAATGCATTCACAATGTACCAGTTTTAAGAGTCAAAGTCACTGTGTCTTATAATGCTTTCATAGTGTACCATTTTTAAGAGTCAAAATCACTGTGTGTTATAATGCATTCACAATGTACCATTTTTAAGAGTCAAAATCACTGTGTCTTATAATGCATTCACAATGTACCATTTTTAAGAGTCAAAATCACTGTGTCTTATAATGCATTCACAATGTACCATTTTTAAGAGTCAAAATCACTGTGTCTTATAATGCATTCACAATGTACCATTTTTAAGAGTCAAAGTCACTGTGTCTTATAATGCATTCACAATGTACCATTTTTAAGAGTCAAAATCACTGTGTCTTTAAACGTAGTCATAGAGTATCATCTATTAGAGTCAAAGTTAGTTTTGCTGTACTATTTAGACATCAAGTATAAAATGAAACACTCGTTTCCCTCTCGCACATTTTCAGCCTTATCACTGAGTCATACATTTCCATCCGGACGACATATTCCGGATATACATTATCATTTAGTTAGAGGCGAATAGTTGGTGACAAAGTACACATGAACTTTCAAAAACTCATACGTATAATCAGAATACGTCATTAATATGTGTGCTATACAAAGCAATGGAAAAGACAAAGACACAGATGAGCAACTAGACAAAGACATTTATGAATGACTTTTTTGGGAAGAACCTAGGTAGTGTTTATGGCATACTAGACATGAAATACGATTTGCAATACTGTTTAAATAAAATTTATTCCAGACCCAAATTATGAAACATAAAATTCAAATCGAAGAAATAAGAGAATTAACAGATATTAATATTATTAAAAAAATCACTAGATAATGCATCATCACGTGCAGTGATATGGGGAGGGGGGACATTTAAAAGTTATTCTATTCTGTCTCAGTCTAAAGAAGAAATATTGATACAAGATATACCTGTCTTGTTAAAAATAATAATCACCTTGACGACAGACAGCGCAAGGATTTCAATGCCATTAGATCGCATGTAATAATTTATCTAGAGAGAATGAAAAGTTCGTATTATGATTTTAATTAAAAAAATAGTGTCTACTTTATTCTTTCTTTCCCTTGCTCTGTTTCTCCTCCAATCTCTCCCTCTCTCTACACATACAGATACACACATATAAACACACAGAAAGAGAGAGAGAGAGAGAGAGAGAGAGAGAGAGAGAGAGAGAGAGAGAGAGAGAGAGAGAGAACGAAGAAGTAATTCTACAGTATATTAAGAACAATTCTGAAATCCATTTCATTTGAAAAACGATAATTTCCTGATGACTGGCACTGAAGCTGAGGAATCTAATTAATATCGCTATTTCGCTGGAAGCTGACACCAATTAGTATTCAAGCAAAAGGGAACTCTTTTAGTGGAAATATATGTATATGATTACTTATATTACTGATCGAACCAAATTGAGACCGAGGGGCATTCGAATCCATTGCTGTCCCTAGCTACGCCCACCCCTTTACATGTCGATCTAGAATGGTGCGAAAACGGAAGAGGTTCGTTTTCAAAATTTAGAATAAAAAACTTGTTGCCTGACTGATTTCAAAATTTCTATATAATTTCTGATCAATGTCTCTAGTCGCAGGGGTGTTGAGAAGGCGAGGGGAAATAAGGACTAATGCAAGCGTGATTCGGTGAGATTCGTCTGGAATTCTTGCAATTGCTATGATTTCCGAGTTAAGCTTCTTTGTGTTCCATTATAATTCACTTCAACTCATGCGTGTTTATCAGAGCGCCATGCAACTCTACAAGTGAGACTGTACAGTACGCAGTTCATGTCGTATGTCTCTCTTTTCTGTCCCCCACCCCTCCTTATTCTTACAGTCTTTTCAGTTTTAGACGTTGTGCTGGAACGATGGTCACGACTGACTGATGAGAAACGACAGTAGTATAAACAGCGTTGTGTGCATCAAGACCTCTAAAAAAGAAAAAAAAATTCGATAACGACATCTCGGGTTATAAGAACGAGTAAACCAAATTTTCTCCATTCTAATTCACGTGACCAGTATTTCATTTGCATAAAAAGGTAATGCGATTACGTGTAGCGTTCTTTGGAAGTGGAGGGGGGGGGGAAGGGTCTGTCAAAGAGACTAATTATTTTTTTTTTTTTTTTATTTTCTTAAAGAAAAAGATGATTGGTTGAAAGAATCAGGTCTAGAATTTTCCTTCCATTTGGAAAGTGGCTCGGATTAAAGGCACTGAGAGAGAATTTTGAAACAGTTTTGACATAGATCAGCGGGAGATGGGATGTTTTAAAGAGGTATCTCAGCATGAACTCCCCAAGCACACAAGACAGGATATTAAATGTCTGATGCTTTTCTTTGGATTTGCGTGGAGTCCATCGACATCATTTTCTTTTCGTCCTCGTCTGCCTTTTCCTCCTTAGATTCCGTTCACTTTTTTACTCAATATTCTGCACTCAGAAATTCTGTTCTCTCAATCACATTCCGATTATCTTTTATGTTATGGATATCATTCGAAAGTTGTATTATTAGGGGACGTTATTCTGCCAGGTCACACAGAGTACTTGCCGTTGCATTCCACGTTATTGCATATATTATTAATGCAGGTGAATAATAATCAAAGAGCACTGGGCTGAAAATCTATGTATGTGGACATGCAATTAGAGTTTTTCTTCGAATGCTTAAGAAGAAATGTAAGTCTATGAATCATATATCAACGTCCTTTTTTATTATTATTTTATGTAAATACAAATTCATGGCACTGACCTTCGTTGAAGTATTCAAGGACTTTATGTCTCTGAAGCGCATCGTGTCATCCAAGGAAAGAAATGTGTTGATCATAGTTTCGGTCAAGTAGAAAGTTTTTATACAACATTTGCAGGTCTTTCAGGTTTAGGAGGAAAGTATTTCACTGATACAGATAGCCACATACCAGAACTAACACGTGTTCACAGAGACTTGTCCGAATTGAGTCTCGATCGATCCCGTGTCACTGATCAAAATGTGTATTGGTAGTTACAAATAACTACAGGAGAAATGATTATGTGTAGGCAAGAAGAGCACGGGAAGCTTCTGATAAAGAATGTAACAGCGACTTGTGATAAAGAATGTAACAAGTTTGACACAAGAAACAGATAAACCACGGAGAGCAGTTTGACAAAAGAAACAGATAAGTCATGGAGAGCAGTTTGACAGAAGAAACATATAAGTCATAGAGAGCATTTTGACAAAAGAAACAGATAAAACATGGAGATCAGTGTTACATTAGAAAAGGATAAAACATGGAGAACAATCTTACATCAACAACAGATGACATCTCATTCACCGTCCCTTACATCGAACACGACAGTGGAAACAACCAAACATTGAGTTTATGTTATTTCTTCAAAAGAGGTTGCCGAAACCTATCAATGGGGGCGATTGTAGTGTTTAGAAAGTGTGACGATGCAAGATACGTGTATGGTCCTCTGCATATTTATATTTTAATTTAAGTGAAGAAGCCACTGATAAATTGAAATGCAAATGATTGTGCCCTTTCCTCATTTAATTAAAGCACCGCTATCTAGCCATGCCCAAAGATTCAACACCCCTTTCCCGCCTTCGACTGACCGTGCCGATACTTATATAACTTGGCCAAGCCACTTTAGGCCAAACCATAATACTTAGCCGAATATTTAGCGTACTGTCCACGCGATTTGCGTACGCATGCGCGATCGCGCCAAAAAGTGTCTGGTATATCAGTCATGTTAGCATCATAAGTGCCAGACGCAGGGGAAAGGCATCAAGACAGGAAATAGTAGAAAAATCTCGTTAATTTGACATGCTGAAAGCCTGCTTCGAATTTCTGTCAAGAAATGTTCTCTGTCTTCTATGTACTCTCGATCATGTCAATTAATAAAATGGCGTTTATCAGGTGCGTTCAACACCTATTTCATTCTGTTTGAAACTTAGGGAAAGGAGTTATGTTTCTTTGTGGAGACTCGGCATTTTATGCTGCACATCCGACGCACCTCACTTTCTGGTACTGTTTAATGCCGAACTGTAGGCTGCGTGTTAAGCTGCATCACAATTGCGCCATTTATTACACTAATTACAGTCTAGGGGAAAGCACAGGCCACAACCATCTGTCACTCGTCACCCGCCCGTGGTCAGCGGTTACGCATGATTGCTCATCACGGGATGCGTTGTCCAGTCAAGTCCCACGCACAATGCGTTGTCCCGTCAAGTCCCACGCACAATGCGTTGTCCCGTCAAGTCCCACGCACAATGCGTTGTCCCGTCAAGTCCCACGCACAATGCGTTGTCCCGTTAAGTCCCACGCACAATGCGTTCAAAACTTGTTTTCTGAGTGACGTGGACTACAGCCTCAAATGCTGGGTGCACACCTACGAGTCGTAATGATTCGAAATTAATTTTTTTTGTAGCAGCTCGTGATGTGCGATGATTATTAAAAAGTCCATGAACTTTTTGTAGTATTTGTTTATGTTAAAATATTCGTAACGTCTAACATTTGGCACGTGTATAATTGAAGTGTCGGGAGCCGAGCTATTTGCTAACCATTGAAACCTGCAGAACACGTGACCAAATATTGAATGTGTTGCGAGATGTGTGGACTGACACGATAGAGCATTCATTGATAAATTTGTTAATTACACCAAAACATCTCACTGTCAGCCCACGCGCTACAGACAGGTACATTCATTTAGTTGAAAACATAACCATCCCACCTGACAAAAGAATAATACAAACCATCGCAAACACTGAGTGTAATTATTTTTCTGTCAAATTATTTCGTTTCTATTCTATTTTCTATTAACTGCTGCATCATAAGATGAATATGTCGTGTTAAATGTATAAATTATACTCGGTTGTCTGATATGATCATTTATTTAGATATTTAACACATTGCTATATTAACTGTTTTTATTTCAAGTGAAAATGTTTATTGAATCGCAACCGTTGCATAATGTTGTAATATGTAATTTCGTGAAAAAAAGTAAAATATGAGGATTTGAGATATGCAAATTGCTTGTTGCTTTTATGTCACTTGAGACATATGTTGGGTGGGTGCGAGTATAGACCTTGACATTGTGTGTCATACATCCCCGCAAGCACGTTGCATATTGAAACATGAATCAAAACACAAACTGCGTCCTTGACCGTACTTCAAACAGACATGTACATGAATGACCATATGGCAGACAGGCATGCGATGGATTGCACTCCAGACAATCAGAAATGACTGGTCGCACCTCCTTCCAGATACGCATGCGAATGATCGTAGAATCGATAGGCGTGATTGTTCGTACATAAGACAGACATATGATTGGTCGCACATCAGACAGACATACATAAGAGAGATTTGGTGAATCGTACACTAGACAGGCAGATAACGTGCCCCAAGTCGTATTCAATCGCTCTGAGACAGGTGAGAACAATCGATGGGAAAAAAACCCAGTATGACAACGCATTGGTAACAGTAGGAATGTAATGTAAGGGTAGAGAGAGCTTGTTATTCTTCAGGCACTGGCGTACAAACACCAATTATTTTTTTCAAAGTGGCTGGGTAGAACTGTAGCTTGGTATTCTTTAGCTACTGGAATACAAACACCGATTATAATCTTTTACAAAGTAACTGGATGGGGCGGAATTGAGGAGGAGGAACAACTGCAGTGTTTTCTTGTGCGGAGAGAGCAGTGGAGACAAGTTATTTTATTGAGTTGTCTTGTGAAAACCGATTATTGAATTGAATTTTCGTGCACAAAGTAGAGACAGGTTTTTGCATTGAGTTGTCTTGTGGAAACCGATTATTGAATTGAATTTTCGTGCACAAAGTAGAGACAGGTTTTTGCATTAAGCTGTCTTGATCAGACAATTACACTGAGTTTCTTCCACAGAATGGAGAACAATGGAAAGGGGTTATTGCACAAAGTGCAGAGAACAGTAGTGGTAGGTTATTGCATTTGGTTGTTCTTGAGGAAATTGGAGAGAGTGGTGGAGAGAGGCTATTGCACTGAATTTTCGTGTACAGAGTAAAGATAGATTATTGCACTAAGTTTTCGTTTACAGAATGGAGACAGGTTATTGCCCGGGTTTTCATGTACAGAGTGGAGGCATGTTTTGCACTGTTTTCTTGTACAGAGTGGAGAGAGCAGTAGAGTCATGTTATTGCACTGAGTTTTCGAGTACAGAGTGGAGAGAGATTATTGCACTGTTTTCGTGTACAGAGTGGAGAGAGCAGTGGAGACAGGTTATTGCACTGAGTTTTCGTATCAAAATGGTAACGACACAAACGTATGTTTACTTACACAAAATGGAGTAAAGAGTTATTAGATCCATGAGAGTATATAATTTTCAACACTGGAAATAGTTTACGTTTCCTAGGCGATAGTACATACAGATATCAGACAAGTAAATAATTATTTTGGCATTCAAGTGACTATCGAGAAAGAAATGTTTATCATGTCATTTCCCAGTCTATAACATACAGAGCTTGGCGATTAGGTGGTATCCTAACCATTACTGCCTTCGATAGCAAAGCTATATTAAATTATGTCCCTTTTACAAATGCCCTTTGTTTCTATGTTGTTATCCTGAGCTGATCGCGACAGAAAATCAAACCCATCTCTTCAAGCATGACACATTCCCGCACAATATAAAAGTTTTGCAATTTGTCAGCATTACTGAGACAGTGTCTGACAGGAAAGGCATTACAGCTTGAGGCAACCGACACCCATCACGTGTTCATCCGCTCCAATCAAGAGATAATTGCTTTCGTCAAAACGTAGCTGGGAGAGAAGAGAGAGAGAGAGAGAGAGAGAGAGAGAGAGAGAGAGAGAGAGAGAGAGAGAGAGAGAGAGAGAGAGAGAGAGAGAGAGTGAACAGAGTGCTTGTCTAAATGGCGAAGGTCCAGTTAGTTTTGCACTAATATTATCTGGGGGAAAAGGCGAAAGTATTACAATATACTATAGAACCAAACGAAAAGTCCCGAAGAAGTAAATTCAACAAAATCAAATTTAATTAAAGGCAGAGAAATTGAGAGAAGGGAAGGACCCGATATGATCCATGTTCTTAATTGTGTTGTATGTGCTTGTATGTGTGTGCTCTAGAATACTGATAATATTTCATTTTACTGTCAATTGTTCTGGTACTGTTATCAAGCAAATTATAAGAATTAATAAAACATTTATTTAGTTCCTTTTCCTTACCGAACACAGTAGTTATTTTTTAGTTCTTTTATCACGTTGCATCAGAAAAGAAAACCTGACATCGTTCTGAAATTTAGATCGCAACTTATCTGTATGCCTAGATAGTACTACATTCACAACATCTCTCTACGCGTGTATGTGTGTGTGTGTGTGTGTGTGTGTGTGTGTGTGTGTGTGTGTGTGTGTGTGTGTGTGTGTGTGTGTGTGTTATATAATGTACGCCTAGATAACATTAAGTTCACAATCTTTCTTTAAATAAATATATGGGCACAAGTAAGTACTCAAAGACGAGGTGGAAAACAAACTGTTAAAAACTAATACGATAAGAATTTACATCTTTCAAAATTGCAATGAAACTAATCAAATTTTAACAATAAGGAAAAGAACAAAATAAACGCGAAGCCAGAATGAAAACTAAACTTTGAAATAATACTAAAGTTCCTTAATGTGATACTATAGAAATGGAAGTTTTCAAAAGCATAAGGAAATGGTCTCAATCATCTTTGCCATCTTTCAGTGAAATTTTCTTTTTGGCAGCCAAATAAAATAAATTATAGAAGGCTTCAGACCGTCAAAACAAAACCAATAAAGGTTAGGTACAAACAACATTGAAAACGTTACATGAAGACAATGGAAAGGTAACTCAGACCATCAAAACAAAGCCAGTAAATGTTAGATACAAACAACATTGAAGAAAGTTACATTAAGACAAAAGAAAGGTATTACAGACTGTCAACAGAAAATAACAAAAGTGCAAGAACGGTGAACGCCAGTAGAGCTAACCCACCCACCCCCAAAAAAAACAAACAAACAAACAAAAACCATACTGACTGTTCTGTATAAAACGATGCTGGAACTGTTGTTGTCATCATTAAAGGGGTCATTTGCCTAAGTCAGCCATTCTAATATCAAGTTAGGGGCTATTCTCTAATTTATGGTTAGAGAATATGAAATTCACTTTATGCAGTACTAGCGAGAAGTGCATTTAAATATAGATTAGATTAGATTATAGATAGATAGATAGATAGATAGATAGATAGATAGATAGATAGATAGATAGATAGATAGATAGATAGATAGATAGATAGATAGATAGATAGATAGATAGATAGATATTGCAATCTACAAAGAATTCCACATACAATACAATTTACACTAAAACCTATACAATTATCTTGTAGTCTTCATAGAAATCCATATATATATATATATATATACATGAGTATTGCAATGCAGTGGCAATTCAAAACAAAATTATATTGCAATCTACAGAGAATTTTATGTACAATCGCAATGCCTTCTACAGGGATTACATCCTATAATTATTTGAAATAAATAGAAAATAAAACATAAAATAATATTACATGTCTTAGGAATTCCGCCGTACACGATATTTCTAGGATAAATAGTTGATGTATTGATTGATTGATCGCATTATTTATTAAACACAGCGCTGTGATTTAATTTGTAAAGTTCTCGCCACTGTTCATTAGGAAAAAAATGTTTTTAATACAAAACTAATTTCAGCGAACATGTAAGAGCATTTTTTTTTGTCATTCTGTCAATATATTTTTTTTAAATGTCACGTATGAAAACAATTATATTCTGGACTTCCGTCTTCCTTGTTTTCACACTTACTTTTAAATTTATTAAACACCGAAATATATGATTATCTTTATTTTTATGTGTATGTGTGTGTGTGTGTGTGTGTGTGTGTGTGTGTGTGTGTGTGTGTGTGTGTGTGTGTGTGTGTGTGTGTGTGTGTGTGTGTATTTCTTTTCGTTCCTGAACCCACTCTATACGCGAGACATTCTCATGAAATGATCAGAGTAGAAGACACAGTTGTGAAAAAGAGATTATAATTTTAAAATATGACATTCTCATGAAATGATCAGAGTAGAAGACACAGTTGTGAAAAAGAGATTATAATTTTAAAATATGACATTCTCATGAAATGATCAGAGTAGAAGACACAGTTGTGAAAAAGAGATTATAATTTTAAAATATGACATTCTCATGAAATGATCAGAGTAGAAGACACAGTTGTGAAAAAGAGATTATAATTTTAAAATATGACATTCTCATGAAATGATCAGAGTAGAAGACACAGTTGTGAAAAAGAGATTATAATTTTAAAATATGACATTCTCATGAAGTGATCAGAGTAGAAGACACAGTTGTGAAAAAGAGATTACAATTTTAAAATATGACATTCTCATGAAATGATCAGAGTAGAAGACACAGTTGTGAAAAAGAGATTATAATTTTAAAATGTGACATCGATCCCTCTTAGCCATGGATTGCTATATCTAATTGCGAACCAAAAAACAATAATGGAAATAAACAAACATGTGTTGCTCAATGCCACTTTCAAGGAATCAAGTCCGTCTGAGAACAAGCTGATACCAGGCGAAGACGCCTTTAATGTTTCCAGCGATTTGCCGGTCAAGTCGATAATCGCCCGGCGATGACAGATCCTCTATCATTCGACCCCCCAAGCAAATTTTGACCGACCTGGCAGGGTTTTACCGCTGTCGGAAGTTTTCGGAACACTAACACTTGTCGGATATCATTACATCTTGCAATGAACTTTAGTGTTATCGAACCAGATCATCTGTGTGATATCATTATACTTTGCACACATCTGCAGAACTAAGGAGCACTCTCAGTTGTTGTTTTTTATATCAGTACAATTTGCATAGATATTTAGCACTGCGAAACTCGTTAACACTTTTAATGTTTTTACACATTGCACAAATCTTTAACCTAACAGAATGTTTTCACATCAGTAACAAGTGTATAGGTCTATGTAGCAATGAAATTTGTTCGCATTGGTCTGTATTATGCTTTGCATTGATATTCAACACTCCAACAGGTTGTAAATTTACTGAAACAAAACCTAGTTACTACTATACTTTCAAAGTTTACATAGAAATTGAGTACCATGAAACCTATTCGTTTCTCTAATATATTTTGCAACGATCTTTCGTGTAAAGCAAAATATTTTCAGGCTTCAGACAATATTATGCTGTGTATATTACTTTAATTTGTCAATTTCTGTAATATTGTATTGTTTATAGATATTTCAACGTTCAAATATTTTCTAATATAATTGCAATTTGCAAGGGTCTTTACAACGCTCACTTCACCAGTCTTGAGGAGCAGTTTAGATAAACTGACCATTGACCAATTCTCTTTTCCGTTATAATAACATTGTGCATATGTTTTAAACTGTTTCATTCTTAAAGACCAAGTGAAATAGAATGTAGGACAAACAGTTTGAACGAGATTTCCTCCGTTGCTAAGATACACAATCCCCAAGCCCTTGGGGTAAAAGCAAGCAGAAGTGACTTCAGGCAGAGGGGCCAATGGCCGCCAATGTAATTTTTCCCTGGTACTTCACGTAGTTTGGTCAATACTCGTACTGATGACAGCGAAAGTTCAACTGTTAGTAGTTCGCAAACCATTGATGTTGGAGATACGAGGAAACAATGACTGATGAAGACCATATCTTGTGAGTTATTTTTTTTTATATATAGTCAGCATACAACATACATATGTTTTACAATTTAGTCATCTTTATGTTCATATTTATAAACTATTATTAAAACTAGTTGTGTATGATTTTCTTATATGAATGACAAAAACTTTTTTAAAGTACAGTTTTGTAATTGTCATTTTATATATATTACATTTACTGCCAATATTTATTTCGATTAGTGATAGTATTAACAATCTATACTAACATTTAGAGAATAGCAGTATAGATATGTTTTAAATAAGTGATTATCATTCTGTATATAATTTTAAATTACTTTACTTACTAACGATGAACAATATAAAGAATATCAATAGTCATGTTTTTAAATAAGT
Source organism: Sinotaia quadrata (assembly GCA_028829895.1). NCBI lineage: Eukaryota > Metazoa > Mollusca > Gastropoda > Architaenioglossa > Viviparidae > Sinotaia > Sinotaia quadrata. The sequence continues at coordinate 37,746,143 of CM054178.1, read as the reverse complement.
GATTATTATTGTGTTTTTATTGCGTGACTTTTTTATGTTGTAACTGTGTTGTTTTATGGCTTTAGAATGTTATGAACGTTTTTTTTAATGTTTATGTTTGATGTTTATATCTGTGTAATTGAAGTTACGTATTTTATGCAGCTTTCAATTACAATTTTAATACGGCTTTAATTTTCATTTATTGGTCATGTTTTCAGTAATAATAATCTTCAATAAAAAAAGACCACATGTCGTCACAAAGCAAACATTTTATTAATATGCTAAAGTACTAATTTCCTTCAATAAACAAATACGAAACTCCATCAATTGCAATGCCAAAATGTACCATAATTAAACAATGAATAGAAAACTGAAATACTGAAACAAAACAAATTAATCTAATCAGTTATGATCAACAATTTTCAAACTACTATTATTACTATTTTTTATTTTTATAGCCTAGAGGCCTCCCATTCTCATCTTCTGTCGTGTAATATACATTTTGGGTCTAGTAAAAAGAAACAAGAAAAGAGAAAAAGAGAAACTGTTAAAACATAATTCTCCTTTCTTGGCAGCTTAAACGTTTTAATCGTTAAATATTATTTTAGCAAGTAAAATGCGAATGTATCCTTCGCACATTTAAGCTTGAATATAATTAAAAGCTAACAACATTCTTTGGATATTATATGCTTTCATAATAATTAAAACCTAACGACTGTCTCTGGATATTAAAAGTTCACATTAAGCATATGCTTACATTATTATTTTTTTTAAAACACTATTAATTATCTTTCGAAATTATAAGTTTACATTATAATTAAAAAGTCCACGACTCTTTGAAGATGAAGATTAATCAAACAGTTGCGCACAACAGTAATTACAGATTCAAGGTCATTTGAAATTCATGACACATAAGATAAGAGAATGACACCAAGGAAAAGACACTCAGTCTAGCATTCGACACTCCTATTGACTTTGGACAATCTTCTATGTCTATCAAACAGAAATGCTATTTGAGTCTGACTGTCACAAGGTTCAATCCATGTACGGCAAACCGATCCGGACGATAAGAAATAACAGCAGTGAACGCCAGACAGTCATAGGATTTCACAAACAAGATTGTTCGGACGACACAAAACAGCGGTTGAAATGTCTATATTTATGGAAAGCGTCTTCGAGATCTAATACATATTATAACGAATGTGTGAGCTCGCGAGGTCGAAAATGCGATGCACTGATGAATGGTGATAGTGGGGGGAAGGCTAAATCTTTACCATTTAAATAGTATTATTCGAGCACTTAGTCCAGCATTTCAGATCGTCCAGAAATGGCTTATATCCGGTATTCAAGTTTAACAAAACTACTGTTTGAATCAAAACTCTCTTCTAGAACTTCGTCGTTACGTCAAAATTAATAGAAAGAAAATTCGACAGACACATAATAGATAGATAAATAGATAGATAGATAGATCGATAGATAGTTCGATGGATGGATGGATGGATGGATGGATGGATAGATAGATAGATAGATAGATAGATAGATAGATAGATAGATAGATAGATAGATAGATAGAGAGAGAGCAATAACTGCAGATTTTGCACAAAACCCCATCCCTATGGGTAAAAGACAATGTTTCAAGTTGACTACAAGTGAATGTTAAAGTATTATCAATGAATGTTAACATGTGTTCCTTCTTGTGTGCATGAGAGAGTGAAGTAAGTGTTTCCGACAACTATAATCGGAGCAAATGCAAAAATCACCCCATTTTATAGTAATGTTTTAATAATATTATTGTTCCACACACTTTGGCAGAGTTCTTGCATGAATGATGTCTGGCTGTGTGAAGTACTGATTAACGCTAACGAGGTTAATTATATTCTATGCTCCATACATGATTTTCATGGACAGGAAGTGGGGTTAGTGGAGAAACAAAATAACTGCTTTAAAGCCGTGCAGAAAGGTAATCGAATTCCGGTCTTCTGGAGCGTCTTTATCTAGGCCAAACTGTACCCGGGGGAAGGGGATGGGATAGAATAATATACGTGCTTTATATTCCTTACTATAAATGCCAAATATGTCCTCATATAGGTTTCCAAACTTATTTATTTATTTATTAGGTTTGTTTTTCTATTCTTCACCGTGTTTTATGAAGGGTATTAAAATTATCTTTTAGAGAATGGATATGGACTGAAGTGTGAGTACGAATGTTATGACGATGGCGTCGTGTGTCATTGAATACCGTGACACTTGTGTCGGGGTTTTGAAACGTAATGGATATGTCCCTTACAGTAAATGCATTATTATCTGCAGCGAAGTTCAAATGTCACCAAAACAACTCATGAGGGGTGTATTGCGGGAAAGTGGGTCGTAAAGATGAATTTTCCGAGCAAACACTGGACACTTTTAAATAATTCATTTTAAAAATTACTTTCTATAATGGTGGTATTCTGTAAATCCCAATTAATATTTTTATGCAATTTAATTGTGAGTGGGTACATGTACATTGAAACGTGTGTGCCTGCTAGTGTGTGTGTGTGTGTGTGTGTGTGTGTGTGTTTGTGTGTTTGTGTGTGTGTATCTGTGGGCGTGTGTGTGTGTATGCGTGCGTGCGTGCGTGCGTGCGTGTGTGTGTGTGTGTGTCTGCGTTTGTAGTGTGTAAATAATGAATACAAGCAGGAGTAATGGATGCAACATGCATTATGCATTTCACGAAATGTCATTAATGTATTGTGGATTTCACGAAATATCAATGGATGAAATTGATGGATTGTGCATTTCACGAAATGTCAATGTATGACATGAATGTATTATGCATTTCATGAAATGACAATGGATTGCATTAATGTATTGTGCATTTCATGAAATGTCAATGGATGACATTGATGTATTATGTATTTCACGAAATGTGAATGTATTACATTAATGTGGCAGCATAATACCTTTAAAACGTAACGACATATACAGAAGACTAGTTGCAATGTCTACACATTACTACACAGACTGTGAAATTCAAGCATAGGGATAGCTTTCACAAGAGTGTGTATAATACCTTTTGCAGTTTACTATTATGTACAGTACTAGTACTTAAAGAGAAACCTTTTGACAAATGCACTACACTACAAAAGCAATGAAATTACTTAATGCATCACAATACAAAACAACGTACAAATTATAATTATTTAATTAATTAATTAAACTTTAATATTATCAAATGTACATTGTCCACATTTTAGTGAATGTATATATTGTTTAGTGTTATTTTATTCTTTCTACTAAGAACACTTCCTATCACAGGTTTAGTTCACACCAGTCGTCTTGCTGTATCGTATAGATTACAACAAAGCAACTCGTTACACATTCAAACAAAAAACAACAACAACAAATCCACCACCGACGCAGTCACGACTAATATTATACTTTCGGACGTATAGACAGCATTTGTCACATCTTATTTATAACTAACCCGGATGACTTCTTCTGATTATGTAAATATATGCAGCGACTTATTCACGGGTGAAACTTCACTGCCTAGCTGGTGCGACAACGACGCGAACGGTTTAAGCAACGGGTCAGGCCATATGCGCGACTCAGATTATTTTGTTTGCAGGATTGTTTTATCGAATTTTAATTTTAAAATTAGTTTCAGTTGTTTGTTCATTAAGTATCTTATTACGAATTAATTACGAAACAATTTATATAATATTACTCGACTTGTGTTATTATTTTCCCCATACCTTGTTCAAATACTTATTCTGTTTTTTAAATTTATTTATGAGTAGTACTTTTATGGGCGATACTACCAAATTCTGTTCTCAATTATATTCGTTAGAAATTAACTCCCCATAGACTGTCGCTAAATAGGATCATGTCTTTGATAGAATTGTGAATGTACTAACAGACCTAGCAGCTAAGGGAACATAATTTCTAAATAAGGCAATGGGGTGGAACTCTGCGATACTTTCCATTTGTGTACATGTATAACAAATTGTTTTTTAAAAGTGTGAAAATATAAACAATATTAATAAATAATAAATAAAATTCCTTATTAATGAGATTAAATAAGATAGTGGAAATAAATAAATTAAATAACAAATATTTGTTTTCAAAAAATTTATCAACAGAAATCTTCCAGTATGCTTTGTGCCCGTGAGTAAAGGTTTAAAATTAACTTTTAATGAAAGTATGGAGCGACATTTATTTCGTCCAGTCGGGAACAGGAAAACAGAGAAAATAGAGAAAATAGAGAAAATAGAGACCAGTTTCCTTTATGCTTATATCTAAAAGTACTTCTCTACATGAGAGGCGAAACTCTAATATTTTATGTGTGCTACTGACTGCATAGAATGTAGACTAAATACAAATGTCTTGGCAGAAAAAACTACAATGAAATATTAAAGATTTTGAAATAAAAATAATAGTGGAACAAAAGCAGTGTTCTCTCTGTGGAATTTATTTCTTTACTTCAGTATTCGTTGTTCCCTGAACAATTTAAAGTAATTTAAAGTAAAAACAATAGCACTGTAAAGCTAAGCTTTTTTAATGTCGTGAAAAGAGGTTTTAAAACTTTACTAAGACCATGTAGCTTGTTTCCATTAATGCATTCTTTAATGGAAACCGCGCATTAGTATTTGGATTACGTGCGTCTTGAGCAATAGGTTCCTTTCCTGTACATTTTGCGCAGTTCTGAGGAAAGTGGGCGTAAGTCACAGCAAAGTTGAGATTGGCCAAATTATTTCAGATATATATATATATATATATACCAACATCACGACGAACCCCTTCTAAGGAACTTTATCCCACTTTGTTTACCTCCTTGTAAAGACCTTTCACCCACTTTGTTTACTTCTGAGATGGAGTAAATTTGCCACTCTCTATTTTTAAATGTAATTGTTATATAAGTTTTTAAATTGTCAGAATGGCCCGACTTTGAGCACAGCTAGTCATTGTAGCTTTGAAAGTGTCTGAGTTGAAGTACACGCTGAAGGTAAGAATATTCTGATCTTGTTGATGTAATGCAAACTAGTGAGTAGTTTTTAATTATCCAATGGTTATGATTTATGATAACGAGGCCAGCCAATCAGTTGAGATTAAAGTGTTTACTTGTAGAAAATTCTATTGTCTAATCACTTTGAATATGGAGTGGCAAGGAAGATGTCCAGTTTTGAAAGGTAGCCGTTAGCTTAAAGGTGAGTTTATTGACTGGTCGAGAGAGAATGGACTTAAAATATTTCATGCATTTTCACTATTGATATGCTATACTTGTGTTTTATGTAGAGATTTACTGAGTGAGTTCACTTTTATTTCTACACGTGTTTGAACTAGGCTGCTCACATTTAGTTTGCTAGACTTGCCATTGTTTTGATAGGCTGTATTTATTATGATGTGTGCGTGTATCGGGTTAATAAATACCGTTGCAGGAAATTGTAAGTTGAGACTGGAATGTAAGATAGAATGGAATTATAAACTGATAAACTGGAAAACTTAGTGCTTGTCCCCATATTATGTTTTTCAGAGACGAAGTATGCATTTCACGTGATATTTGAATCAACTGGTTGACTGATTATAAAACACTGTGACCGGGATCATCTGCCACAGTGTGAATAAGTGCAAAAGGAATACACCGTTCTCCTTTGATGTAATGTGGCAAAGCATGCTATGTACATTGGAGAATTTCTAGTACAGTGAAGTTACTAGAATTACTGTAATACGTAGTCATCTATATTCAATGCACAAAATAAAATAAATTACTTTCGGGATAATCACTCACTTTACAAATCCCATCCAAATGAAAGACAGCCATACTTACAGTCTACTCCCCAAAATCTTAGTGCTGAATGAATTAGAACTAGAAGTATTCCTACTTCAAACACCATAGTGCCATCAAAACAGAGCCCATCGCCCCTCACTGGAGTTTAAAGGTCAGCAGATGAATTATCTATCCTTCAATGTAACTTTGACACAGTTAATAAAAGCCATTATATTGTTGAACCGTTAGTGTTACTTACAACCGCTTTCAAGTGTTACTACGACAATTCATGTAATAATACCAAAGATTTACCTTAGAATTATAAATAATATATGATTTTATAGGCTTTACTATATCACTGATGTCAGAGATTGTATATAAAATTCACACACACACACACACACACACACACACACACACACACACACACACGCACACACACACACACACACACACATATATATATAGAACACAATTCTTAAAAATGTTGAACATTCATGTTCAAGTGCAAAATGACACTGATTAGAAAGCTGTCCACAGTCCGCTGGCAAAAACATTTCAGAGAATCAAGAACCAGTTAATGATACACTAACGAAATTTTGGGGCTGATTGTAATTCATCATAGTGCTAATTAACCTAAATTGCAGACAAAGAGAATTCCTGATGTTTGCTTCTTCACATTCTGCTTAACAGAATAATAGAAAAATAATACTACGTCAGCGATTCCAGAGAAAAATAAAAAGCAAAACAATAAATTATTCGATTTGTGAGCACATCAGTTATTTTATCAATTCTTTGCAGGAACCGTTATTTGCCTCATTATTTACAGGAGCGAGATTTTGAGTCATTATAACTCGAAATACTGACCGAATACATTGACTGTAATTTTCATATCTAAATTTTAAACACACAATATTGTTGGTTTTTGATTTTTTTGTTCATATGCTATGTCCTTAAATTAGGGATAATCAGATAATAAGATTGTGATAGAACCAAAGGCATGGTATTAATATTAAACAGTATTACGTTCAGTACTATTATAGGTTGTCCAAGACGAATAAACGTCACTCTGGTTCCACTACTGGCTCTGAGATAAGGTCACCCCTCTTTTGCGGAGTGTGTCGTCTAAAGGCACATTTGCACAAGATCAGTCGGAAACTAATTCTGAGTTCTGAATAAAAAACGCACGACTCACTAAGAAATAAAATTTAATATGACTAAATTAAAACGCAGGTAAATAAAGTTAATCGTGGCCTAACTGTGAAAACAAACAACAATAACGTTTATCGCGTCGTTTATGGCTTGCATACCAATAACATCTATGTCAGTTATCACACACAAATGCAGACCAGTCGATTACGTCCCTTATGGCCTGCAAATAAATAGTCTGTAATGTCATTTATCACACACAAAGCAGTACAGTCGATTATGTCCCATATGGCCTGCAAATTAATAGTCTGTAATGTCATTTATCACACACAAAGCAGAAGCGTTGATCACGCCGCTTATGGCTGGCAAATAGATAAAATCTATATTATCATTTATCACTTACAAAGCAGTACATTTTATCACATCCATCATGGCTGGCAAATCAATAAAGTCCACAATGACATATATGGTTCAAAAGGCAATACAATTTTATCGCAACATATATGGCTCGCAAAATAATGAACTAAGCCAGGATACATGGTTCAAGAAAGCAATGAACTCTGCCAGCGTGTGTGGCTCACAAAACATTGAACTGTATCGGATGCGCGACTCACCAAACCATAAACTATGTCATAGTGTAGAACTCAAAAAGAAATGAAGTTGATTATGAAGTTTTTCCCTCGCCAAGGAAAACGGCTTAGTATGGTATATTGGGTCTTATGAATCACGGTTTAACATAACGTGTGTGACTCACGAAGGCATACGTTTCATCAAGTGCATAGATGCTTGTCTTGTTGAGGTTTATGTTTATCTTGTGTTTGGATCGCTAAGTGTTTATCACGACATGCTTAGATTGCTAAGAGATAAAGGTTATCACGGCGTGTTTTCCCTTGAGAAAAAAAAAGGGTTTATGAAGATATAAAGTGTTTAACTAGTTAAGAGATGATGGGTATCAAGAAATACAGAATTTATTTCGCGAAGAAATCAAGATGTACAAGGCTCGCTAAGATACCAATTTTACCAAGACGTATTTGGCTTGCTAAGATACCAGATTTAACATAATTATAGTATTTGACTCGCTAAAATATCAAGATTATATGACGTATTTGGCTAGCGAATAATTAATTCATCAAGATGTGCATTATCATGACGATTTAAAGTTTAACATGCCACATTGAGACTGCTAAGAAATTAAGTTTACCTGACGTGTTGAGATTACTAAGAAATTAAGTTTACCTGACCTGTTGAGATTACTAAGAAATTAAGTTTACCTGACGTGTTGAGATTGCTAAGAAATTAAGTTTACCTGACGTGTTGAGATTACTAAGAAATTAAGTTTACCTGACCTGTTGAGATTACTAAGAAATTAAGTTTACCTGACGTGTTGAGATTGCTAAGAAATTAAGTTTACCTGACGTGTTGGAGATTGCTAAGAAACTAAGTTTATTTGATGCGCTGAGATTGCTAAGAAATTATGTTTCTTGAAGTGTAGAGATTGTTAATAATATAAGTTTATTTGACGTATAGAGATTTCTCAGAAATTAAGTTCATCGCGACGGCTTTGATTTCCATATAAATAAAGTTATCATTATGTATTTTTCTTGAATAAATATTTTTTTTTAAAATTTAGATGCTTTAATTGCAAACAAGAGAAGTTCATTATGAATTATGACGTCTCTGACTCCTGAAGAAATAAAAGTATAACTATATATAGAGTATATATCTTGCTAAAAATATAAAGTATATCATGACGGAAACTGTGCCATTTCGTATTATTTTTACTTTGAATAACTGACGGAAACTGTGACATTTCGTATTATTTTTACTTTAATAACTGTTGTACAAGGGATATCACCACATTCGTCATTATTAATATCAACATCGTTGCTGTCGCCATCATCATTGTCGTTCTCGTTGTTCTTATTGCTTCACATCGAAGCTTTGAAATCGTGGACAGATGTCGCTCTTAGTCGTGGAGGGAACTGATTGTTTGGCGGGCAAATAAATCAACTCTCTTTCCACAAATCTACGTCTTGCTATGTACAGCAGAGTAGCTTGGAAAGTATCAGAAGACAGGAAGCGGATGACTTAGAGCCGACTCCTGACCATTCCAATTCTGAAGTCAATATTTCTTTATTTTCCTGACATAGATGCAACTGGCAATATTAAGTTTCTTCCAAGAAATGATTATGTAATATTGCACCCGCCTTCGTTGATGTCATTTTAAGTTTAAGAAATCGATTCTGTTACAATTATCTGCCAAGGTACGCGAACAGGTTATTCGTAATTATCTCCCGTAATGTTGCGTGCAGGTTTGTAGAAGAATATATTGTATCCAAAGACAATGACGCTGTCACTTCAGACATGGATAATAGTTACTGATAAACTGCACTGAATCATCAAGTTTTGTTTCCAAGCAACTATTAACAAATGGTATTTTAATACATGTAAATGAATTCGGCTACATTTCCTTTTTCAACACCACCACAGTCACCCTTCCTCACCCACTGCCAAGCAGAAACGTTACAAAGGTGGAATCACAGTTACGCACAACTATATGTGCATGTGTCTTTGCATTAGTGTCGCGCCTGCAGTATTGTAGTATTATTAGTCTGCAGTGTTGTAGTATTCTTAGCCTCAGTGTTGTAGTATTATTAGCCTGCAGTGTCGTTGTATTATTAGCCTCAGTGTTGTAGTATTATTAACCTGCAGTGTTGTAGTATTATTAGCCTCAGTGTTGTAGTGTTAATAGCCTTCAGTGTTGTAGTGTCATTAGCCTGCAGTGTCGTTGTATTATTATCTTCAGTGTATAGTATTATTAGCCCGCAGTGTCGTTTTTTTTATTAGCCTCAGTCTTGTAGTATCATTAGCCTGCAGTATCGCTACGTGTTTCACTTGCAATATCGATATGTTCTTAGTTTGCAGTGTTGTTATATTTCTAGTTGTAGTATCATTATAAGTTTAAGTGTGCCTTTACGTTTTTAGCCTTAAGTGTTATTATGTGCTTAACCTGGATTGCGTTATGAATTTCGACATCAGTCTCGCTATATTCTTTTAGCCTGCAGAGTCATTACATTTGTAGCCTTAGGTGTCATTCTTTTAGCCTGCAGTGTCGCTGTTTGAGACTGCAGTGTCACGTTTTTTTATATTACAGTGATGCTATGTTTATGCCATTAGTGTTTAGCCTGCGATGCCATTACGAATTCCTCATGCAGAATCTCTATGATTTTAGCCTTTAGTATCCTTCACTTTAGCCTGCATTGTCATCTTCTTTCTAAACTGCAGTGTTCTCATGCTTCTTAGATTGCAGTGTTGTTATAGTTTTAGCTTGCAGTATTTTCATATTTTTAGCCTGCCATGTCGATTCTTTGTAGCCTGAAGTATCGTTATGTTTTTAACTTGCAGTGTCGTTTTCGTTGAGTCTTTAGTGTCATAGGTTTTTATTGTGTTGCAGTGCCATTTTATATTTTAGCATGCAGTGTATTTTCCGTTGTTTTAAATTTCCATTGTCTTTGTATTATTAGAATGCAAACAATGCCAAATGCATTTGTAACAAAATGAAATGTTATTTTCTTGAATAAAACTCTCATGCTGTCTTTATCTGATGTCTGAACATGTAACCTGATATTTAAAAATGTAGCTTGATATATGAAAATGTAAGCTGCTATCTGCCTTACAAATTTAAAAGTTACATAAAGTGATGGAATTTGTTATGCAAGCTCCGGTTTGTTAATATTTTGTCGTTGTTGTTGTTTTGGTTTTGGTTTCACCTCCATTACCAACTTTCGCTGGTTTTTCAGTTAGGTGCCGGCACTGAGAGAGAAATGTCTATTTTAGAAGGAAAGAATAGTTTCACAAGAGAGTACTTTTAAATTTTTCAAAGGATGATTGTTGGTGCAGCGACCAAACGACTAGTGGTGATTCCGATTTTTCTTTCGGTTATCTTCCAAATACGCGAACTGCAGCACACGGAAATGGATCTATTGTCCATCTAATGTACTAGACATTACTCCCACCAACTCGTGCGAGGAAATGGTTAAGAGTCACTGTACATTCTGAATGCACATCGAACCAGTTTGTCTTGAACGTGCGCTTAGTGTCTTGGCTTTAGTATATATGTGACCTGTCACCACAAAAAGAGACTTAAGTCGCGCAAGGCTAAGCCGAGAAAAACGGCAAAAACGAAGGTGGGGGTCTACATGGGTGAAATTGAGATTTTCATTTTAGCGTGTTCCCAAACCATCGAACAACAAATTACTAGCGTGTTTTTCCTTAATTCGAACTAGAAATAGCTTTATTATTATTTTTTTGTGACCTACTGTCTAACTTCGAAGGAAAAATATGGCCCAAAAGTGCTATAATCTGATGATCGTAGACGGTAGTATCCCTGGCTGAACCTCATCATGTTGTATATCAGAATGCTCAGGAAAAAGCCTATTTTTATGCTGACGACACTGGTTATTAATAACGTGTAATCGGAATGTTTTATAAGGCTGTGCTTGGCGTAAACAAAGTGAAAAGCGTCAGCCAATCCGCAGACAGTTTATCAAAGCTTACTATAAGTTACCAAGCATGCTCTCATAAAAAGACGGTCGCGATTGGTTGAAACGCACACAAGGGGAGACAGTTTCGTCCTGTAATGCGCAATGCAAACATGGAGAAACGAATCGCTAATTTGTTGAATTCATGTAAAGAAAGCAACATCTTAGAAAAATAAAGCATTCAGATTAAAGATTTGATATCTGATTATTTTGCTAATGAGGATGTAGCTGATGGATTTTCTTCTGAAAGTGACACGGACAGCGAATCGCGTGATCGAACAACGAAAAAGACGAAGCAGACGACAAATGACGATAACTGACTGTACACTGAAGTGAAAGGTGTGCTATAATTACTGGATTATTTAAACGATATTTTTTTTAAGAATGTGAAAGTAATGCAGCTTTAATCTGTGATTTATTTAGTGGAGCTAGTATCAGATTTAGAAAGAGGTATCAATTCAATATTATGCCTTAATTTTAGAATATTCTGTGAGCCACAATAATCATTCTCGCATACAGAAATTCTAATCGTTATGGCTTAAAAAGACTGTTGTCTGTAAATGATGTAACAATATATTTGTTGTTTATAGTTATTACAGTGTTAGCTATTGTGTCTTCTTCAACTCTGATTGCAAATGAAGCAGATTAATATATGGTTGCTAAGGAAAAACCTCTCAGAAATGTGTTCAATCTTTGAGGCCGATTTTCTCAAAATGGCCGTCCGGACAGTAGTGCACTTCAAACAAACATAACTTTTCCATATTTTGTCCTACACTCTTTATTTTTATTTCAACAGAAAGCCCTTTCAATTTTCTTTCTATTGATATATATATCTCAATACCCCCAAAATCCGACTTAAGTATCTTTTTGTGGTGACAGGTCACATATATGTGTGTGTGTGTGTGTGTGTGTGTGTGTGTGTGTGTGTGTGTGTGTGTGTGTGTGTGTGTACGCATTTGATAGAAATGGAGAGAGAAGTGATAAGATTATGTGCGTGAGTGTGTGCATGCAAATAAGATCTAAAGATTTACTTTGGACTGCAAAAGATCGTACGACATTGTTACATTATTACTAACGTGTATATATTGGGGAGGGAGGGAGGGACAGAGTGAGAGAGAGAGAGAAAGAGAGAGGAGAGGGAGTGATATAGGGAGAGAGGTGATGATGGGTGGTTATGGAAAAATAGATACATGTATATTGAAATTATCGTTATCATATCAAAACTATGCAAAATAAAGTGCACAACAATTTTAAGAATTTTTATTTTATTTTAACATTCAATTACTTGATGAAGTACGTCCATTATTTTAAGAATTTCTGTTTTATTTTAACATTCAATTACTTGATGAAGTACGACCGTTATCTTTTAAAGTGTATGTTTTCATTTCTTAGTTTTCCTAGATAATTCTTGAAATGACATAAAACATGTAATATATTTAAGGCACAAAACACATTTTAAAATTAAATATTTAATACATGTAGTTACGCTTGAGAATGGAAGGTATGTAAAAATTTTAAGAGCGGATGGAGTGGGTTGAGTGGATCATGTGACGTCATGTTTTAAAGAAAAAAGAAAAGAAAAAAGAATAAATTTAAATTACACACACGCGCGAACACATATATTTTCACACAGCGCACGCAGAATAATATATATATATATCCGAAATTTTGCAAATACGGACGTCATACTGCATTGTGACCATTCGTGACACTGAACAACAAGCAACACGACTTCAGGTGACAAGACAGCTACCTGCAAATTCCAGCCCTATTTCATGGCGAAACAAGCGATCGAGGTCCGGTTTGTTATCATCTACTCGATACACGTCTTGATGCATGAGTGAGTCGATCTCCTTCAGCGAGTAGTGCAGGGCCTCGATGGCCAGATGGCAGAAGCCCCTCATCACGTTCTCTAGGCCTTCCTTGTAGTAGACGAGCTTGAACCTATTCCAGTTGAAGTAGTGTAAATGAGCGGACACGACTGATGTCAGAGAGTAGAAATTGGTCGGCCCGACACGGGTGAGCAGTTGGTAGGAAGTGGAGCGGGACACTTGGTAGTCACGAGCCATGGCTCCAGTGGAAACTATGGGAATGTTCCAGAACACCACCTGGCGAGCCACCGGGGCCACAGCTAAGTCGCAGACAGGTCCCACAAAAACGTCGACCTGTACAAGAGTTGGTGATTGTAAACAAATGTCATTGTCTGGTTTATGCATTTTCTACATAATTATGCATAATTTTGTGAAAGATTCGAGTATGAGTGTGTTTGTGTCTGTGTGTTTGTGTCTTTTTGTTTGTGTGTGTGTGTGTGCGTGCGTGGAGAATCACACATTTACATTCCATACAAGTACAAAATCATGCTTCATAACTTGGTAAAATGGTAAACAATTACAGCTGGTATTCATTCGTAAATAGGTAAACACACATTGTTTATCTTTTTAATATACATATGACCTATACTATGTTAATGTTACTAAAAATAAATAAAAGATAACTATGCAATTATGATTAAAATACGCACAAGATTTTTAACTGACTGGTGCTGTTTGCTCAGGCAAAATTAATGTGCATTGTTTTTGAAAGAGGAAAATAACATATATATATATATATATATGTGTGTGTGTGTGTGTGTGTGTGTGTGTGTGTGTGTGTGTACTTCTGTTATGCATGAAGCCACTCCAGAGAACAGGATATTTACGAAACGTGATCAAATTTATGAGAACTTCCATAAACCAAACCCATCGATTATTTTCTTGTTGTACCGAATGAGATGTTGATAACGACTAATACCGAGTACGTACCATCTGTTGCAAAGAAGATGTAGTAGTAAATTGAGACGTAGGATTAAATAATCCGGGCCGTGTCTCATACGAAAATAATAGGGGGTTTTCCTTGAGAATGATAATAATCGATTTCGTTTGTCAACATGATACTGTTTTGTAAAATATAATGATCGGTTCTTTTTCTCAAGCTAAATTTAATCAGTCACATTTTTCAAACATACTAATCGGCTATGTTCCTAAAAATATCACTGGTGGGATTTTATTTTCAAGCAACGAGTGCTCGGTCTATTTCCCGGTCATATAGTGACAGATTAAAATGGTTAATGTTCTCACTCTGTGTGTGTGTTTGTGTTTGTGTGTGTGTGTGTGTGTGTGAGTGTGTGTGTGTTTGTGTGTGTGTTTGTGTGTGTGTGTGTTTGTGTGTGTTTGTGTGTGTGTGTGTGTGTGTGTACGTGTAAAACGTTGTAGTGACGGATCTTATAAAATGTTAGTCATGTCTTTGGAAAAGAATGAGACTGGGTTGTTTTTCAAGTTTATAGTAATGTTATGTTTGTTAATATTTTCTTTCATTGAGTGACTGATATTTCCAAATTGTAATTTAATCAGACATTTCTCAAACTTAAAATGATCAGTCTTTGGGAGTATTTCCGAAGTGAGAGTGAATGACTTTTTTTTTCTCTTGTATTTAATTTCAAAAGTGATACAAGATTACTCGAAATTCACCAGAGTTCAATTAAACAGTTTATTTCGCTGAACGGAAATTCTTGTATCTATTTTTAGCGTATTTTAGTATTATATATATCGGATTTCTTTCAAACAGCGACTGAATTGTTGTACGCTTTTGTGTCATTTGTATTTTTGTTGTGGGTGTTTTCATTTCAACTCCTTTATGGCCCATTGCAGCGTGTTAACTTTGCAGCGAATATATATATTAGGAAAAAAATCATCATTGGACAGAATTAATTGCGGCACGTGTACGTATTTTAATTTTACATTTGTTGGATTTCATTAACGCCCAATCTTATTAGCTTTCTCATGGTGTTAAATTGCTAATATTTCTTTGTTAATCACATTTTAGATTTTCTCTGTAAAGTTCAGTCAATAATTTTAATTTTGACATCACAAGACCGCCTCACCGTTGATGATGGACCATGGCTAACAACAGATTCAGGGTGATATATTTCAAAACTGGATGCACTAAACATATTCAGAAATGTCAATGTGACAGAAGTCTGTGTGACTTGGTCATGGCCGCCATTAGAAATGGGGTAGACCTGATTGTACAATAATGTATACAGAGTGTGCCCTTTGAGTTGCAATTAGAAATGGGTAAACCAGGTTGAACAAATATGTCTGCATATGTCGGCTTCCTGATATCAGACCTATACGTTTCTTATACAACCGTACGTTACTCATTTTTAATCGTTAACTTCACTTGTGCATAACCAGTTATCTCCTTACTTTCATATATATAAATTTCCATGCTTTACTTCTGTATTCTCACAACTCTAAGTCGCCATGCTTTACTTCTCTATTGTCACAACTCTAAGTCGCCATGCTTTACTTCTGTATTGTCCCAACTCTAAGTCGCCATGCTTTACTTCTGTATTGTCCCAACTCTAAGTCGCCATGCTTTACTTCTGTATTGTCCCAACTCTAAGTCGCCATGCTTTACTTCTGTATTGTCACAACTCTAAGTCGCCATGCTTTACTTCTGTATTGTCCCAACTCTAAGTCGCCATGCTTTACTTCTGTATTCTCACAACTCTAAGTCGCCATGCTTTACTTCTGTATTGTCCCAACTCTAAGTCGCCATGCTTTACTTCTGTATTGTCCCAACTCTAAGTCGCCATGCTTTACTTCTGTATTGTCACAACTCTAAGTCGCCATGCTTTACTTCTGTATTGTCACAACTCTAAGTCGAGATGCTTTACTTCCTTAGTTTCATATTTTATATCAGCAGATTAAACTCTTCACTTCCAATCATTATGTCAACTAACATGACTAGCTGAGTGAGAATAGACTTAGAAATATTTCATGTACTTTTGCTATTGATATGTTATACTTGTGTTTTATATGTACAATGTGAGTTGACTTTTATTTCTACATATGTTTGAACTAAGCTACTCACATTTAATGTGCTAACACTTGACATTATTTTGATATGATGTATTTATTATGCCATGTCCATGCATAAGGCTAATGAATATCATTGTAGGAAACTGTAAGTTGAGAGTGGAATGTAAGAAAGAATGGGGTTATAAAGCGATAAACTGGAAGCTTTGCATTTGCTCCCTAATTATATTTTGCAGTGAGTAAGCAGCATTTCCACTTGTCTATTTTTACATGTTGTTTTGTTGTTACTGGTTCACTGGCAATGGGCCACTGCAACAGTGGAGATGGGGAACATCCGCTGCAGTGTGTGTAAGTGTAAAGAGGATACACTACACTCTATTTGATGTATGGTGGCAAAGTATGCTCATTATATTGAGAACATTTCTGGTATGGGAGAGTACTAGAAATTACTGTAATTGATGTTCTGCTTGAACGAACTGACAAGGCAGAAAAAGGCTCATGTTGACTTTGGGAGAACAAGTGGAAAATTCATGTTTCAACATGAGAACAAAAACACATAATTTTGAAATGAACTTTAATTAGTGGCACTGTGGCAAAGTGCATGAAAGACTGTTAAGACACACACACACACACACACACACACACACACACACACACACACACACTGAATCAGGTTATGTAAAGACTATTATTGCTTATCTCTAATGACTCCATTTCTGTTCTCTGATAAGACAATCCTGTGATTTGTAATGGCTCTATTGTTCAATAGTATTTTATGCATAAGACAGTAATCATAAAATTATCCGAATGTGGGATCATGGGAATATCAATGTCAAGTAAACTATTTCATTGTATTTGTCAAATGTATATTTGATTTTTTATTTTATAAATTATTGTTAAATTTATTGACCTTCTTACACATAATGATAATCTTATGTTGGAGAAGAAAGTGGGTGGGTGAGGGCTCGCTAAATATAGATTAAAGTAGGATTTGTCTTCTCCTTTAGTAAGACGTTTCCACCTATGGAATATTGTGTGACACTAAATATTTATCTTTAATGTGGTGGAAGAGAGAAAACATTTACAGCGCCCAAATGTCCGCAAGTGAGAGGGACAAATGGTGTCTGCTGGAGGATCATTAATAAAATAAAATGAAGATTCTCATCAATTGTAATTAGATAAGAATGATAAATTAATAATAATAATCTTTTTCATTTGGCGTTTTATTTCCTAACTTTCACATATTTTTGTAACCAGATTTTAACTCCATTCTGGCACATCCCTCCATCGCTATGTTTTATCTCCTAACTTTCACATGTTTATGTCATCAGATTTTATCTCCTCACATTTCTAAATAGCCATCTTATAACTTCTTATAAACATTACGTTTTACGTCTTACTGCTACGATTTTCTGAATCATTACTTTTTGCGTCTTACTTCTACCATGTTCCGAATCATTACGTTTTCCGTCTTATTGTTACCATTTTCTGAAGCATTATGTTTACTGTCTTAATTCTTCCATAATCTGAATCATTACATTTTACGTCTTACTGCTTCCACAGTTTTAAACTATTTTCGAATAGCACCTATGAATCAATAATCTTTACTTATTGAACCATTAATCTGTACTCAAGTTTTTGAGCCAATAATCTTTACTTATTGAGCCAGTATATGTACTCAAGTTTTTGAGCGAATAATCTTTACTTATTGAGCCAATAATCTTTACTAAAGTTATTGACCAATAATCTTTACTAAAGTTATTGACCAATAAGCTGAACTCAAGTTATTGTGCCTTAGTTTCTCCGCCGCTGAAGGAATTACTTTCGTATCTTAATTTTATCATAATAGTTTGATCTAAACCATTTCCTCTCGCTGTAATAAAGTTTTCACATTATTTCTATATCTCAATGGTACAAACTTTGACCACGTTCAGACATGACACTTTTCACGTTTAGATCTAAGCGTTATCGCACATTCATACATTATTTACATGTCTCGATGCTGTCGTTGAAATAGGAACATTACTCTCACACGTGAACACCATTTCGTTCTTTGCAACAGCCGTATTTCTATGTCTTAGCATTACTATTTTGTAATGAATTGCTTTCACACGACAAGCTCTCGATTGTATCAAAGTTTTCATCAAACCAAGACGGCACCGACAAAGTGGTGGTCTAGTCGACTCTAGTGTATGTGTATAAGGCGCTTTGCGCATGGAAGAAGCGATTACATTCGCTATAAACTCCGGCTTCAATAACTCACAGAAAAAGAAGCGCCTAGAGAGTCCAAGGGATTGGCGAGACTGGCTTCATATGCATACGCAAACCTTGATATCTGGGCCGCAGTACCTCATAAGTCCATGTTTATGGAAGGCAATCATCCGATTTCTTCATGTGTCGCATAAACTGATGACACGGGATTATGGGGCCTTTCTCTTACACACACACACACACACACACACACACACACACACACACACACACACACACACACACACACACACACACACACAATCTAACGCACTTAAGAGATGCCCATGCTTGGGCAGACGCTTTGTCAGTTGCAAAGAAAACGGCTATTAGGCATATATGACATTAACTATTCAATGCGTAAAAAAGATTTAATACTACTACTACTACTACTACTACTAATAATAATAATAATTTGTTGAATGACAAATTTTCCTATAATATTTTTTGTGCATAAGAAGATTTTAAGAACTAAAGAATGAATGTCTACAGATGTATAAATAAAATTCAGAGTTAGCTTAACGTATAATAAAACATAAAACCAGCACAAACGTTTAGATAGATACTTTTATCAAAATATTTAAAATTAAATTATGTAACACTTTAATAGCACTAAATACAAAAATTACATTAAATGGATTTACAAACGCGACACAAGCCAGCATAGGTTATAAGATTAAACATTAGGAAATTTAGTAAAGTACTTGAAAGAGAAATCTTAGTTTTAAAATATGAAGACTAATTTACATCACAAAGAAAGTGACATACATCAAAACAAGAATGAAATAGTGTTATAAAGAAGTAGTTAGAATCAAATGAAAGAAAAAACATAAGGTGTTAAATAAATAAGGAAGATATTCAAAACAAAATGTTTGATTTAGACACAATGAAGAAAGAAAATGGGCGTGAAATAAAGTGAATTCGAAGGAATGAAGTCAATACAAAGGAATGAAGTCATTACAAAGGAATAAAGTCAATACAAAGGAATAAAGTCAATATGAAGGAATAAAGTTAATAAGACGGAATAAAGACAATATGAAGGACTGAAATAATAAATAAATAAGACAAAACAAGAAATCAGGTCTAATTAAAATGACTAAGTACGTCAAAAACAAACAAGCTATGTAGTCCAATCGAAATGCTAAAGTTCTTCAAATCGAAATAGAGAAATAAGGCAAATGGAAATAGTGAAAGTACGTCCAATGGAAATAGTTAAAGTATGTAAAATCGAAACGGCAATTAAGATCAAAAGACCAAAGGAGGTTGAAGTGCTCGAGAAATGATAAATGAAGAAAAAAAAATAAAATCCAACGTCAATAATGCAAGCAATTAATATCACAGCGAAATGTCAAAACTGAACAAGGTTATGATGGACAAGTGGGAAAATATATTTAAACGAAATAGTAAAATATACATGGACATTAAGACTAAATAAAGTTACATTTATCAAAACACTACATTACAAAAGCAAAATGAAAACCCATAGAAGGACGGAAATAACACCGCTGTAACTAACAACAACACAAAACAGAATATGCATAACGTATATAAGACCACATTGAAATCAGGCCAAAGGATACCTCTGTTCATAGTAATGAAAAAGAACTAGAAAATAAGGACAGATCGAAACCATGACCAACATCAAAGAGAATTATGAAACAAGATCTAAACAAAAAGAGCAAAGGTCAACAGCGAAACAGGAAAAAAACTAATCAGGCCAAAGGATACCTCGGATCATAGTGAATAAGACGAAATGGAAAATAAAGACAAGTCGAAAACATAACTAGCATCAAAGAGAAATATGAAACAAGATCTAAACGAAAAAGAGCAAATGTCAACAGCGAAATCTTTCTGTTTCTAATAAGACTACGGAGACAATCTTCTCACCTGTTTTTTTATGTAGAAGTTGATTGCCCGATCCATGCTCTCTGAAATGCTACACTTAGAATCGCCATATTGAACGTTCAGTTGGTGGTACCGAAGGTGTGGATCCTGCTTTAAACGCTTGATGGCGATCTCGATGGCGGGAACAACCCTTCGTTGAGAAAACAGGTAGTTGTCATTGTAGGGTAGAAGGACCGCTATGTTGACGACCACAGCGGCGCATCGTTGTAAACTAACGAACACAACGGCGCTAGTCAAGATCGCCATTGGCAAACGGACAGGCCAACGACCTTGTAATCCGAACTGCGGGCTTGTCATGTTTTTAGTAAAAATAATGCCTTAGTTTCGAAAGGATGAGGGGAAATTTCAAGGAATTTCTGTGAATTCAACAAATATAGCGTGTTTTATCGTCTTGAGCTTTCATGCTTGTAACAAATATCCACACCCATCCTGTGCTTACGTTCTTCGTCAAGGGGGTTTTTCGACGTTTGGATAAGCAAACTGTTGTTTATAACACTGCCTGGGTGTGCATTCATGACACGATACACTCACAAATGAATGCAGTTTTGTTGGGTGTTTCAGCAAACAACTATTTCTGAAGGCATTAGCATACCATTTGCAAGACCTTATACGTCAAACTTTTATGTGTATATATGCCATACATGCAAGAGATCTAACGTCAGCCTTTTATGTGTATATGTCATTCCGTTAAGCGTTGGTCTCTATCAATCTTTTATGCAGACTTACTCTAAATCCTTCGAGGTATCAAGTCAGATTTATGGGTGGATCTGTGTCAGATGTTTGTGTGTACCTACGTCAGTCTTTTGTGTGGACCTATGCCAGTCCGTTGTGTCTAGACCAAAGTCAACCTTTCTATGGAAAGGCTTCTTTAAAAAAAAAATAATACAAATGAAATAACTAAAATGCAAAGCGCTGTAAAATACTCTCGCGCAGATAAATACTTCGAGGAAAGAAATAATCGAAAGCCAGGTGAGAGTCTGGTAATTCAAATTGCATTATTATGTTCACAGCCGCTTTTCTTTTATTGTCTATTTATGGCTGGAAATGTATGTGTATTTAGGATATCAGTTCTGTGCGTCGAACCGATGCAGTGGTACACTTAACATTTAAATTCCTCGTGCCCTTGAAAACCTATAGGTACTTTTGTTGTAAACTGTCAATAAATACATGGCGCGAATGAACACAATTATCTGAGCATTGTACGTATTACAAAACCTGATCGATCTAAAACAGACCAAATCGTGTCATATTAACATATACCTTTCGAATACCGATGTAATGCTAGCTGTCGTCTGTACAAAGTTTTATTATTTCTCTAGCAGGCAAACTTGTCAAATGATCGCTCTTCTATAGTGTTATGCAATTTAAAATAAATAAATAAACTACTGCAAAGCACGCTACTTTATTCTGTAACCTGCTCAAATCAAACCGAATTATTAATTCTTGCACAACTGAGTCCAATATAATCCTGAACGAGCACTATCGTATCCAACGAATGACAAGCTCAGCAATGGGGGGGACAGACATCAATGCTCGTTATCCGCGGTGACGTCACCACAAACTCTGAACGCTTCTCTCAACGCATCAAACAGTCGTCAGCGTGAACTGCGGTGGAGATGCATATACACCATGGGCACGATCACTCTTACTCCGACTGTCGCACAGGTAGCGGCGGAGCCAAGTGTGCGGCTCGAGTCTCCGGGCCCCGCAAGTCCAACTGCTCAGCTCGTCCGCTAGCAGGATTCTGCAGCTGTTTGCGTAGTGTTCGGGCCGCGTGCTTGTGAATAAGAAGCTAGCTTTGTCGTCTCGGTATTTCTTGTGTTCGTCATCGGCATTCGAACGCGGTTGACGCTGATGACGATGAAGTCATCGTAAGCTGAGGTGGTAGGTGAGGGAAGAGGAGGGTCCTGTGAGTAGGGAGTTCTGAGTAATCCGAGCGAAAAAAAGACGAAATGTCTAGCTCAGTGTTTCCCAGACATCGACCCTGAATACAGCTTTTCTCGCAGTTTGACAGCCCATAGAGCTCTTTACCTGTTAATATATATTTTACAAAACCCACACAGCTAACATGGGTAAAGACCTTTTTTTTAATTGTGCAAAATTAGAATTGTAAAGTTTTCACGGTAGTTTTCATGATGCCGCTTCAAACTTGTTTGTGAGTTGTGCTAAGATCGAATCGGCTCGTTACACTTGAGTGGTACGGTCTGTCGACAACGATCGGGCTATATTTTTTTTTTTACCACGGTCATCTCGTCAAATTTCGAGCGCATGAAAAACAGATAGGTCAACTTTTCTTGTTATTCCTTGGCGATCTTTGTCTATTTATGAGAGCAAATATATTCCTCCCCACCCCCCACCCACCCCCCCGACACCGTCTTGCGACCCTCAGGAACCATTGATCTAGCCACTAATTAGATAGTGTCACTTGTAAGAAATGTTAGGTTAGTCCATCGCGACCATCAAATTAAGTGACTTGATCCCAAACTAGTATTTAAGCTTGATTTTACGACTTCATCATTAGGCAGGATATCATATATGTATACAGTAGTAATAACACAGTTCTTTTTCAGCTTACACCAAAACATCAGAAAAAAAATCAATAAATGACTGCGTTTTTGTTTACATAAATATTTGAATCACACACATCTATTTTAAAGGTAAGTCCTATGTGTGTGTATGATTCCAGTAGAAACACTTCGTCAGCTTTAATCTCAAGAATTCACCGTTTCTGACGGCGTAGGTGTGTTCGTAAATATAGCTCGAAAAGTCTCCATTTCTGATAGTAAATAATTAAAGCATGGAACATCTACATTTCTGATCGTGAGGTGTCATTCAATTACACTATGACATTTCTTACAAATCTAGCAGCATATAGTTACAGCATAAAAATTATATAAAGATACTTAACTCTTAACGTACACGGGTTTTTATTTTTTTGCTACCATCAAACGAGCAAAAAAAAGAACATCTATAAATTAATACTAGCAAAAGAAATTCAGTAACAGCTGGTACGTTTGCTTGATGACGGCCATGAAACGAACGTACAGTGACGTCTACAAATGATTTTTAACAAATACTAACAGCTGCAGTGCGTTCCCTTTGCATTTACGGAACGTGGTTGATTTGATACGTGTGAGTTAAGGATGTATACATAGACACTAAATTTATATATATTATATACAAAGACCCTTGCTTTAAGATGTGTAATGTTATAAACGCAGACACTTTACGTATATATAAAAGATATAAAAGCAGAGACTGTCTTGATGTTACACAGACACTCATTATTATGATGTCCATATATTTATGTTCGATGCACAGACACTTAATTAATGTTATATACACGGACACTTTATATTATATCGCTAATATTGTACATGTAACTATGTATAAACGCAATCACATCGCGGACACTTAAGTTATATACACAGTAACCTTATTTCTGTTTTATACGCAAGCCTGGTATTTATATTATATACGAAGTGTGATAAAATTATTATTGTAGCACTAATAGCAGTTATTTTGTCTCTTTTTAATTGCGATATGAATAATATTTCTTATGCGTATGCAAATTATGATTAACTTTATTTCTTTATTGAGTTTGGTAACTTTGTTTCAACGCCGTAGTGAACACCGGGTATTTGTACTCTTTGTTCATTTTAAAACAATGTTCACTTGGAAAACCGTCTCCTTGCTATTCTCTTAATTTTATAGAACTGTTGTTTGTGAACACCATTCAGTTTATTCCAGTATTACAAGATGCTGGGTGACTATTGAAAGCATCAAGACACCTTTCCTACAGACGCTATGTGAGTGTACATGATTTCTAATGACGGTAAGTAAATCACTGTCCCTTGGGATATGAAACAGTAGTTGGTGGACTGATGACCAATAGCCACGACGTGCACGACCAAACTGATGGCAGATACAAGTCATTGATCAAAGCGGCTTATTGTCGCGTAGGATAGGGGACGGACGGGTACATCGTGTCACGTGACGAGGGCGTCGTCGAGACTTTCATTGTCTATGATGGGGTTTGATAAATATGCGGCCTCTACTGTAGGTGAATTTGGTCCAGAAGAATGCATAAGTAAAATATACAGTTATACACCACTGGGCTTAAAGTATGAACGATGGACAAGCAGATAGCTTTTTTTATCAGCAGTTGCGACAGCTTTCCTGGAAAAGTTCAGCACCTATAAAATAATACTTCCCCATGGGCCGGTGGAGTAGACAAAGTATTTCAAGGACAATAAGACAAGGGAGTTGTGTGAATGGATGGGATTAATGATTAATTTTATTTCAGATCAGGATTCGTTAGGTGTATGGATTTAAAAAAAATAACATGCTCTGAGTATGATAATAAATAGTATATAAATTTGTAAGAATGTTCATGATAACATGCATAAATCTGACATGCTTGTAAAGTATAGGATTGAAAAGCTGAAGGAAACATACAGTTTGTACATTTTGCAGTAATATGACAGGTTTCATTTATCTTCTCCTGAGATTTCGTCCTTCAATTTTCACGCTCAGTGTTTAAGGTCTATGTTAGATCTCTTGGCAAACGCATAACTCTGCGCGAGAGTGGGGGTCGCCAATCCACTGGGGCTTCCTCTTCGTGACCGGTACAGTCAGCCTACTTCGACGCGTAGTCCGACCACTGAGCTCTCCTTCTTCTTTTTCTTCCTATTATTACTACTACTACTACTACTATTATTATTATTGCATCTTTCCACGACTTCTGTTTGACTGTCAGTTGTGATCCAAGGTCTCGGAATCTTGCCAAGATTCTGGGAGATCCAAGGTTTTACGGAGGATGTGGGCACTTCCGAGGAGTGCTGCTTTGAGTAGTGGAGGGAGTCTGTGGTTGCCAGGGAGTTTATTCAGATAGCTTTCCAACTCAGATGTTATCTTCCCCAAGGCTCTTATCACTATAGGTATCACTTCTGCTTTTACATTCCAGTCTCTGAATTTCTAGTCTGAGGTCTTGGTATTTTTCTTTTTCATTTTTTCTCTTTCTTTTGTTTTATGTTTCTATCACTTGGAACAGCGACATCAATGATTGTTGCTGTTCGGTTGGACTACAATATCTGGTCTTCGTGCAGGAATCACCAGATCTGTTCTTGTCTCGAAGTCCCACAGTATTTTGAGTTCTGTTTCAGTGACTGTATCCATTCTCTTTCTGGGGCTTTTATGCCATAGTTCTCACACATATTTCTATGTATGGTTTTTGTCACCTCGCTTTGTTGTTTGGTTTATTCTGTATTTATTATTATTGGTAGTAGTAGTCAGTAACTACCACAGCAGAAAGAAGAGAGCCCAACTGCCTTGCACAGACACCATATTTGTTATATTTGCAGACATATTATTTATATTATGCTGTATTGTATTTATGTTATACTTGCAAGCATTCTAAATATGTTATAAATGCAGACATTGTATTTAATGATAGATGCACAAATACACACACACAAAGACACATATACACATTGTATTTATGGCATATGCACACACACACACACACACACACACACACACACACACACACACGCGCACACACACACACACACACACACACACACACACTTCATTTATATCTGCAGGCATTCTATTTATGTTATAAAGATAGACACTGTATTTAATGTTATACGCACGCACACGCACACGCACACACTGTATTTATGTTATATTTGGAGACACTCTATTTAGGTTATAAAGGAAGACACTGTATTTATGCTATAAACTCAGGCAGATATTTTATGGTATATTGTATATGCATATTATTTTTTTAAAATATACATGCACTTTATGTTATATATGCCGACACTCTATGTTTGCAGAAGTATAAGTATGTCAGTTAAACAAATATATAAATGTAGCAAATAAAACTCACCTTGAGTCTGCTTTCTAATAATTAGCATATGTTTACTCCTTAACTAAATGCTAGAGAAACCGATGATTAAGTCTCTCTCCTCTCTCTCTCTCTCTCTCTCTCTCTCTCTCTCTCTCTCTCTGAATAAGAATACTTTATTTAAACATGTATTTTAATGATAGTTATAATGAAACGCATTATAAAGTGACGTGGTACAAGATATATCGGGTGATTTAATTTTTATATGTACGCAATTTATTTCTTTATATTTATGCTATTTATTAGCAACGACAGTACTGCAGACTGAGAAATGATTTGTCTTTGCCGTCACACTGTGTGACACTCAATCTTCTTCACTCATTTGTCAATGTCCATCGAGAAATCGAGATTCAAATAACAGTCAGTATCCAAATCACTGATAGAATGCTGTTCGATTACACACTGACCAAAAACGAAATTGAGAGACAAGACATAGATGAAAAGGAAAAGTTTGAGAAAAGAGAATGCACCTCATAGTTAATGACTAAGTGAAAGGAATATAAAAAATAGAGAATGGTAAGGGGAAGAGAGAGAAATAGAAGTCAGGGAGAGAGAGAAGCAGGGAGGAAAAGAAAGAGAGATAAAGAGGATGAGAAAGACATTTGAAAGAGAGAAGGCGAAATGAAACTACGAATAACATCAGTTGATTTCATCGTTAACATTAACCTGAAACAGACTTCAGTTGAAATCAACATTAGTAATAACACGAAACAGACTTCAGTTGACATCGTCACTTATAATAAAATGAAATCAGTCACGTGATATTAGCAAGAAAATCAGTCATTATTAACAATGACATCATTTGCAGTCAGTTTTGTTTATCTTTGACAGTACCAAGAATCAGAGTGAGTGGATTTCACCCTAAACAGTATTAGGAATTATACAGTAAGCTGACACTATAATCAACAATGATATGAATCATGCTTAGTTGGCGTAGTTGTCTTTGAGTACACCATGAATCACATTCACATGTCGCTGAGTACACCGTGTGTGACGTAGGCCCGTGGTTGGTTATGATTATGATTATATTCTAATTAATAATTAATAACTAAATACAAGTGGCTGGAATCTTAATCCATATATTAATAATAAATCCCAATAAGACGCCCAACTTGTCTCCCAATTGGCGGATCACCTGGCACTGAAGAAGTCTACCCCTTACTCACAACATTTAGACAGAGATTAAAAATAAGAGATTCTACTGACTGACACATAATTTCTTTCACAGGTGGAACTGAAGGAGTAATTAGATCCGACTTTTAAATTATTTTAACGAGCGCCCATCCACCCACTATTACGCCAAACATATGATTTATTTTAGATAATATACGTAAGAAGGACAAATAAGAAACATCAAAAAATTTATTAAATCAATAATCAAAACATACAAACGAATACAATTGAAAAAATACAAACTAAAAGAATATTACTACTGAGATAAAATGTTCAGATAATGTCCACCACATTTTCAGTTTCTACCCTAAATAAAATAGTCAGGTTAGTAATCAATAATCAAATTGTGAGTCTATTTCTCATCATAGAAATCAGAATAGGAGTAAAAGGAACCAAGAGTTAATTTTACATGACAAGCTGTCACTAATGCAGATTTCACAACAAAGTCACAGGCTCACTCTACCAGCATTGAATAATGGGTCTAATGTGCGCCTCTAGACTCGTTATCTGGACTGTTCCAAGAATATTGTGTGCAATCTCTCCAGACCAAAGCTGGACCCAACTTCTGCCATGTGGTTCTGGAATGGAGATTCACGTAACCAATTTGAAGCAACCCTGTTGCCAGCAAGTGTAACAAATAGTGTTAGACACACATACTGATGTAGCTCTAGTAGAGTATAGTGGGTCACTGAAGTCTGAAGCCGATAACATAAACAAACAAAGGTGCGCTCTTTTCAGCTGACAATCAGCCATTAAGACCTATACGAAATCTAAGTGATAGGAGCAAGGTATTTTTTAACCTCTCTTCCAAAGCTCGGTGTAAAAGATGTTTTTACTTTGTCTGTGAGTGTGTGTGTGTGTGTGTGTGTGTGTGTGTGTGTGTGTGTGTGTGTGTGTGTGTGTTTGTGTGTGTGCGTGTGATTGTAATTTAAAATAATTTTTCTCTTATCTCTCCGACACAACTCACACAGTAAATTAGATTTAAACTATAACTACGTGTGACCCAATGCTGCAAGTGTAATTCAAATGAACGCCAAATAACTACGCTAAAATAATTTTGATTCAAGGCGTTTTGCATTGTGGTACTAGTTTGCTGATAACACTATTCAGACAAAGCATCAATGGGATCAATGCGGTCAATTACAATATCCATTGCAGATCAGTACCTTTGTTTTCTTGGTCTATGTTTTTTTTTAAATATACAGTATGTGTCTGCTTCTTTTGTTTATGTGTGTACTTTGATGTGTATATATTTTACGCATGTTGTGCTTTAATGTATACTTGAAGGCATACATGCTTCTGTAAGCATTATGATTCTTCATATGAAGTATACTTCTTCTGAACAATAGAGATGTCTTTTAACAATGCTTTGATTGCATAGACAAGGAAGACCGCTTTATGATCGTTTTAACAATCGCGCATTACTGCTCTATGCTGATCTCGTCTATATGACCTCTTAGAACGCATTACTGCTCTATGCTGATCTCGTCTATATGACCTCTTATAACGCATTACTGCTCTATGCTGATCTCGTCTATATGACCTCTTAGAACGCATTACTGCTCTATGCTGATCTCGTCTATATGACCTCTTAGAACGCATTACTGCTCTATGCTGATCTCGTCTATATGACCTCTTAGAACGCATTACTGCTCTATGCTGATCTCGTCTATATGACCTCTTATAACGCATTACTGCTCTATGCTGATCTCGTCTATATGACCTCTTATAACGCATTACTGCTCTATGCTGACCTCTTATAACGCATTGAAATGTGCGGAAAAGAGTCCACCGCTATCCACATGCACGCCTCACAGGCGGTCTATCGATTCTGCGACAATTAATAGTCTGTCACCAACACATGTCAATCATCGCTCCAAGCAGGCACTGCGTATCATGTCGAAGTGCAAACTTCATTAAGACTAGGAAGGTTTTGGTTACGGCTGTAGAAATACACTCTCAAGAATTGGAACAAATACAAATTAAAGAAGTTCCCAGGCCAACTCATTGGATCTGTGCTTGTGTCACTGAAATCGCGCAGGTCTCTCTTCAGCGATGGCCCACAACGCTCTGCTCATGGCGATATTCGTAAATGTATTCTTTAGCTCTTGGTTAATTTGATCTAAAAACACTGCATCACAAATTGTGTGCTTGCGTGTGTGTGTGTGTGTGTGTGTGTGTGTGTGTGTGTGTGTGTGTGTGTGTGTGTGTGTGTGTGTGTTATTTCAATGTGGGTAGAGTAATTCTGCCAGGAGAAACCTGCTGGGAAATCATGAGGCAATGTTGTTGCCAATGCTCGGGCGAGTCTGATCTACTATCCTCTGGCACGCTCCTGCCATTGCTAGTTGCACAAATGACTTTCGTTACACTAACTGCATTCTGTCTTTCCGGCTTGTGCCTCGAATCGGAAGTCAGCGCATCCCTCACAAAAATCTCAGCTTCTGTCAAGGGAGACAACCTTTCTCAAGCAAAATGACACAACATTTAAAAATGCCATAAATTGAAGGAGGAAAACTACAAAGGCATCTTCGTATCGTCTTGGTAAGGAAATTAGCTGCATTGAATGAATGTATTAAAAAACGCTAGCGCCTGGGTGTCGGTGAAGTTGGAAAGAGGTGTAAGGAAGCTTCGTACAGACCACTTCCGAGTCATACGCCTATTTTTAGTAGAAGGCCATGCAATTATTAAAATTAATTGTGAATTCCAACAGGCGCAACATCTGCGTCGGGTGTAGCTATCAAAATATTATTAAATATGTAATTTAGAAATATTCACTGTCAGTAGACTGAGTGATTTCCCCTTTGTTTGGACTAAGTGCAACTGGCTTCTGAACACACATAATGCGAATGTTTTCTCTCATTGTCGTAAACAAAAAATGTTGATAGTGGATGTTTAATATACATTCTCAAACCTTTTAATTCGTGATATCACCCAAATGAATACCTTACGTCGCGACATCAACAAATAGACATGATATGAAAGTTTGAATTGGCGACACCTGCAGCAGGCAAACAGTACTATGAGCGGAATTTGGTTTTCCAAGGTCAAGTTATGTGTTCAGTGCAATAAAATGAAAAAAAACACACTGACAACAGGTGTAGGAAATTAGCATGTAGTGACGGTGAATGTTACACAATGACGACACATTCTCAAAGACATGTCACGTCATAAAATACGAGCTGAAAGCATTGTCATAATAAAATTGATATATAACGCCACATATTACAAGTTGAAGATATTTACAAGAAATATATAACGCCACATATTACAAGTTGAAGATATTTACAAGAAATATATAACGCCACATATTACAAGTTGAAGATATTTACAAGAAATATATTCCTTACACATTATGATCAGTAAAATAATTCCTGCAACACTCGCCATGGATGCGTCTCGTTTACACTCTGAACATATTGTTACACTAATTTTAATTTATACAAAAGGAAAATAAGTTGATTTTACAAGAATTTACAATTCGCCTGTTAAGAACACTGTCGTAACGAGCGTTCGGAAGATTGTAGAACTTTTAGCAGGTCCGCGAGCAATGATTTAATTTTTTTTATCAGAAGCAAACTCCATACATGTAATCATTTTTAGAACCGTATGACTAGTAGTAGACACCATTAATGCATTACACTGAGATAAAGAAAATGATGATTTTAGGGCCTTTTGATGATTAATATGGAACAACCTACATGCATATATATTCTCCTGTGTACTGGTTCATGAAAGGTGTAAATACACATTTTTCGTTTGTGTACTTGTTATAATTTCACAAATGTAAGCAAACGACATCTCACGCAGTGAAGAAGAAAACGCAAATTGTCCAGTGTTTGTGATCAATTATAACCCAAACAAATAAATTCTTTTCTTCTGTGAAACATTTTGACTAACATAGTGAACATATGAATCTGTCTGTTTCTTGGTATATACTCTAATCAACATAAACAACATAGGAATCTGTCTGTTTCTTGGTATATACTCTAATCAACGAAGACAACATTTCTGACTCTTTAAGGACATGTGACAAAAGTAGAAAGCAGACATTTCACAGTTCACAATTTAAAAAATATAAATTATACATCATTGTTCCCTTGTTAGAATTAGTCCGAACTAGATATTTTTATTCTATCTTTTCTTCCGTAAATTCCGATGAAAGTAGGCCAATAACGTCGTATCTTTTGTACTGTAGACAGTTTTATCACTGTAGAAAACATTTCTTCCCTCGGGTGTGAATTCCAACCACTGTAGACAGTTTTATCACTGTAGAAAACATTTCTTCCCTCGGGTGTGAATTCCAACCACTGTAGACAGTTTTATCACGGTTGAAAACATTTCTTCCCTCGGGTGTGAATTCCAACCATTGTAGACATTTTTATCACGGTAGAAGAAATTTCTTCCCAGGCTGTGAATTCCAACCACCGTGCAGAAACACGTATTAAAACTTGTTGCATGTTAAATTTACGTGTATTGTTTTTCATTACCGGTCTGAAGGAGACGATTTGCCTGCCAATAACTGGCCTCATTCAATTCACATGTTTGGCCAGTCAATGGCGATCAAAACTATGCAGCGCGTTGAAAACAGGTATCCACTGATCGATTAAAATACTATCTATTTTTAAAACAGTTACACACTGATCGATTAAAATACAATCTATTTTTAAAACAGTTACACACTGACTCATAAAATACATTCATTTATCGCTCTCATTATCTTTACTGTCCTCACTCTGTATGTCTGCGTTTGTCTCTCTTTATCCCTTTTTATTCCCACCCCACCCCCAATCCTTCAGTCTCTCTCTCTCTCTCTCTCTCTCTCTCTCTCTCTCTCTCTCTCTCTCTCTCTCTCTCTTCTTTCTATGTCTTCTTCCACCCCTCAGACACGTGCGGTTCTAATTTAAGTAATTACAAGTCATGAAAGGTTTATTGACTCATATAATTTAAGTAATTATAAATCATAACAGGTTTCTATATATATAATTTCTATAAACATGAGTTTATGTAAACTGTAGGTTTCTTACAAATAACAATGTATAGATGCAGAACCCTTAAGTGAAAAATTGCGAGAGGAAACTAAACGTAGCAACTTTGATAAAACATGGAACAAAATGCGTACTTTGTATATATTGTTAAAATATCATTTCATTCCCCCCTTTAATAGAGTGCGTTATTTATTAATTTATTTATTTCTTTAACAATCACACCTGAAATACATAAGTTATAAAACCAATGTCAATCCTTCCCAAAGTCGCAAATATTATAGTCAGTCATTAATTACCATAAACATTATTTTTAAATTAGTACAATCAGAAGAAAATAAACAAAACGTTAAATGCATTTATGATACAGAAGTCACACATACACACACACACACACAACACACACACACACACACACACACACACACACACACACTCACACACACACACACTCACACACACATATATATATATATATATATATATGGGTGTGTGAATAAATGAGAGAGACGTCTAAAAAATATTGTTTACAAAATTTGAATGAGTTGTTATTCAGTGTCATCTTTAAAAAATCAACTGTTCTCTGACAGCCTATTTCATACGATCATTTGACCATTTAACCATCAACTGGTCGTTTTTTTATTTTGTCATCTCACCGTTCTTTAATTTAATTTAACAGTTACAACCAAAAGTCGATCTCATATTCAACAAAAACAGTGTTTGCTATTCGCTTTCATTTCTTTTTGTACGGAAGCCAGCACATTCAGGCAAAAATTGAAAGAAAATAAAAATGAAATCAATTTGGAAAAACAAATTAGGCAACATATGGTACGTGGTGACAGTTAATTAAATAAAACAAAATATAATGGGAGGGATAAAATAACCGGTCGTATTTCGGCCGGTCCTAAAATCTTATGAAAGGGGATGTTGCGCTAATCACAATTATGTAATTTCGGTTTCCGAAAACAAAGTTCGTATACGTCGGTTCAGTCTTCTGTCTCGCAAGACAAGACGCAATAATGTATAAATTGTTCCAAATTGGTTATTTATTAAATGTATTTATATCTCTGGCACAGGATTCTTCGACCTAAAATGGTGTGATGGGTCTTAAGTTTAGATTGTTGGGACTGGTCCTCTATACAAATATTGAGGTGGATTCTTGATTTAAAAATACAGAGATGATGGGTCCATTTAAGAATGAGATGTCTCCTTAAGTATAGAGTGCAGGTACTGATCATCGATTTCAAAATGTTTAAGTGCATCCTACATTTAAGAATTTTGAAATGGATTTTTCCTTTAGGGATACTTAGAGGAGTCCATCATTTGAGAATATTCAGATGAGTCTCCTCCATTTAGTACAAAATGTCCATTCTAGAATACTAAAATGGATCTTTCGTCTACAAATATTCAAACGGGTTCTTAAGTATAGAATACTAAGATATATCGTCATTTTAGAATACTGAAAGGAGGTCTTCACATTTGTGCGGAAGACTGATCACGTGGCTTTCTGTGGCAATGGCCAGCAGGACACATTGGAGAAAGTGCCTGCTCTACGTACCCAGATACACAGTCGGAAGTAAGTCAAAGTAAGTTATCGCTCAGTCGAGAGACATATTTGAATTCATTTCTTTCTAATGCATGATATTTGGATCAAACTTACAATGTGTGAAGTTCTACAAACATGACATTTCATTAAAACGCGAAAATAAGGGATATACAGTATGAAGAAAACCTGTTTCACTGTCGTTCTTTTTTCCTTTTCAAATTATCATCACTTTCTTCCGAAACGTCTTTTCTGATCACCATTGGTTTCGTCGCGCCTTTACAGTCAAACATAGAGCATTTCTTAACGAAACAGTCTGACGTAAAACATTCTTAACAAAACAGGTAGACGCATATCATTCTTAACAAAACCGTCTGACGTAAAACATTCTTAACAAAACCGTCTGACGTAAAACATTCTTAACAAAGCAGTCTCACGTTTAGCATTCTTAACAAAACAATCAGACTCTTTGAACATTCCTTAAGAAAACTGTCAGACGTTGAACATTCCTTAAAACTGTCAGACGTTGAACATTCCTTAACAAAACAATCAGACTCTTGGAGCATTCCTTAAGAAAACTGTCAGACGTAAAACATTCCTTAACAAAACAATCAGACTACATCATTCTTTAAAAAAACAACAACAGTGAATAGATTGTACAAGACAGGCAACAACCCATTTTATCGCATATGATTATCCCTCGATTTTCACAAATAATTTGGCATTTTCAGTTGTATATGATATTTCAACTATATGATACTATTTATCTGCACGCCCACACACATACACACGCACACACGTACACACTCATTAAATGAGACGTTAGAGACAACGTGGTGCACAATAACAGCGCAATGCGATATATAAATAATTGTGCCTGTGCAAAATGAAGAGGCAGTTGGATGGATTGCTCTATTACATAAAAACTCCTCTTCCTCTCAGCTGTCGGCACACTCAGGTAGGACATCTAGGTTTGAAATGACAACTGTCCAACGCAAATAGTCGCCATCAATAATTTCTGCCGTTATCTTTGGACCAAGCAATTGCGAAAATTAATCATAAGTTGGTGGAGGGGTGGTGACAGACTGCCGATAAAATCGCTCCGACATCTAGCATTTGACTCAAAAACAAGGCCCGCAACTTATAGATGCGCATCCAATCACGTGACTTCCACAATGTGAGTGTGTTCGTGCGTGCGCGCGTTTCTTCCCGCAGTTAGTGAAATAATGTGCAAGAGTGTTTTCACAAGTGTTTCATCATAATCTTATAAATTGTGTGTGTGTGTGTGTGTGTGTGTGTGCGCGCGTGCGTGCGTGCATGCGTGCGTGTGATAGAGAGAGGGAGGGAGTGATTATGAATGTGTGCGTGCAAGAATGAATCTTTAAATGTGCTCATAAAACATAACAGTTTTGAAATGAGTTGCGTGTATCATTTACAATTCGATTAAATAAATTTAATTATTTAAATTTTCATTTCTCTTTAAAATAGCTTTAGCATGTCTAAATCTATATTACTTAACAGCATAATTGCCTACCATTTAATTCCAATCTCCTCTTGTTTAATTCGAATCATATTCACACTAAATATTTATTTATGACATCATTTGATACAGGGGAGCTGAATTAGGAAATGGCTTGAAAACCAAGGAGACTATTACGTGACTGGCTGAACGGCCCTAGGGGGGGTACTCTTTGTACGCTTAGCTGAAGATTTGCGCTATTAACGTTTTCATGAGACGTCCGCAGTTGCTAAGTGGATCCCAAACTGTGCCATAACTTATGTGTGGTCTTTCGCACCACTGCTTCTTCAGCACTAGGGGTGGGGGTGGGGGAACGAAAGAGCCACGTCTGAACAATTTATAAATGGAGAGGACATCCAATGAAAACAAGCACTGCGATGTGTCGCTAACGGAAGTTTCAGTGCGACCATTTTGAGAATACCAGCCTAATGTAGCAGTGCTGAAGACTACGTGTTCGAAAGCATTCATTAGTTTGAAATATACCTTAGTTAACATTGTAAATTATATAACCATATTAATTTATTTTATTAGACATTCATTCATACAATTCTATATTTTATTATTATTTGTAAGGATAATGTCTTTTATATTTTAATGCTAAAATAAATGCTTTTGAACAATTAATTTGTAACATTACCCTTACAGAATACAATCATTAAATGACTTCACCAGTAGTTTGCCATCACATTAAAAAAAACTTTGTTTGACCAAAATTCTAATCAATGCATTTGATTTGATTTGTATGTATTCAGGTTTATTATTTTCTCTTATTTATATATAGGGCAAATTTTGTGTGCACTTAGAAAATTTTAGAGTTTAGTATTTCATACTCTGAAACTCTTAGTTTGAATTTGTTAAAATTTGTATTATAAAGTTCAATTTTCATGCTCAGACTCTTAGTTAAATTTTATAAATTTGTATTATAAAGTTCCATTTTCATGCTTTGAGATGCATATTTAAACTGTCATAATTAGCACGTTTTAGTTGCAATCACGAAGGCCCGTATGGGTAGGTTTAAGTAGGTTAGGGTTTGTGTAGGATAATCTGTTAAACCACCCAGTACACCATGGATATCAACTCTGGTTTTTCACTATTAATTTTTATTTTCCTAGCTTATTAGCTTGGCTGACATATCACTAGGTAATGGTAGAACTTAAACCACTATTCAGTTACATAGATCTTATAAGATAATTAATTTTTTATCCAGTATATAGTGGTAGCCTTTTCATGAAAATGGCAAAACATTTTTGGTTTAAAATATTTATCATATCTAATGAATTTTATTAGACATTTCTTATTAGCTATTTTGTTTTTAACATTAAGAAATAAAAACATTTAAAAAATTTTAAATATTCATATTAAACATTCTTGAAATTATTTGGTACCTTAAACTTACAGTATACAATCACTTAATATTATGTTAAGAAAAGATATTTGTAAATAAAAATATTTACACAATTCTAGTCATATTAAAAAATAATTGATATATATATTTAAGAGAGTATCCGGTATATTTCAAAATCAAAGTACATACTACACAATCTTTATGATAATTACCCACGTGACTTGATCGTGATGAGTATGGAAAGGTAATATACAAAACTTGCAAAATATCAGTACACAGACACTAGAACAAGAGAAAATGCTGGTTAAATGAAAATGGTTCATTCTGAACATGGATGAATTTTGACAACACTAACGTAGAGTTAGCTCTCACAATAAAGATTGTTCCATAAATAATACTAATTAAAACCTCTTCAGTAGATCTCGCTCTACAGCCTTCAATACAAAGTTTAACAATAACTACAATATAATGAAATGGGCTATAAATAGGTCGTTTTGGTTTGTCAAATTCAGACAAGTATTGCAGATGCGATGTACACATAATTTAAACAAGTTTCCCAAATCTTTCATAAATATAGAACTCTTAAGACACCAGAGTAACATTTTCTACAAGGTTATCGCTTTAAAAACATGTTTATATTTCATTGATAATTATTATTTAAGTGACAGGCCTGATGAACCTTTCCCTTCATGTTTGTTCGTATTGTGTTTTAAATTTAATTCTATTTATAGAATTATAGATTAAATAAATTGGGCATAAATATTTCGAAAACGGTCGATGCCAAACGCTACAATACTTCGGTCCTTCAATATGGCGGAAATTTGGCCACAGCAAATTTGCCCTTGTGTCAAATGGTCTGAACCCATGAGAAACTCGAACACAAGATGTGGAGAAAATGCGCCATACGTTTGAACCATTGAGAACATGAACAAAACAAGTTGTAGTAATGTACTTATTCATGTTAAACCGAGATAACGATTGACTATTGATTGATTCTTTGCGCATATTCTGTTCAGTTTATTCTCCCAAATAATCTCGACCACGTGTGACTTAAGCATAATAGATACTCTTGAAATAAATATATTTGAGAATACGTGTGTGTGTACTTTTGTACAGAGGTATTGTATGAGTTAATTCTATAATCACGATTACAACCAGTCTATACAGAGGCTTAAAACCCTATCAGGGTTCGTCACATATAACCGGTCTTTGACCCTATCATTGCTCGTCACATAAAATCATTGTTCGTCAAATACAAACAGATCTATATTGTGTCTTTAGCCTTATCAGTGTTCGTCAAATACAAACAGATCTATATTGTATCTTTAGCCTTATCAGTGTTCGTCAATCAACCATTATGTACTGAGTCTTTAACTCTATCAGTGTTAGTTACATATAACATATCTGTATTATTTCTTTAGCCCTGACTATGTAACTTACAACGTGAAGTCATTGATTCTTCAAACTTAACATTATTCATCACGCGATCTGTTTGTATTGGTTGTTAACCGCTAGCCATGTTCTTAATACACGGCCTGTTTGTATTGGTTGTTAACCGCTAGCCATGTTCTTAATACACGGCCTTTTAGTATTGGTTGTTAACCGCTAGCCATGTTCTTAATACACGGCCTTTTAGTATTGGTTGTTAACCGCTAGCCATGTTCTTAATACACGGCCTTTTAGTATTGGTTGTTAACCGCTAGCCATGTTCTTAATACGCGATCTGTTTGTATTGGTTGTTAACCGCTAGCCATGTTCTTAATACACGGCCTTTTAGTATTGGTTGTTAACCGCTAGCCATGTTCTTAATACGCGATCTGTTTGTATT
Source organism: Sinotaia quadrata (assembly GCA_028829895.1). Lineage (NCBI taxonomy): Eukaryota > Metazoa > Mollusca > Gastropoda > Architaenioglossa > Viviparidae > Sinotaia > Sinotaia quadrata. The sequence goes on along the minus strand of CM054178.1, from coordinate 37,707,410 downwards.
GGTTGTTAACCGCTAGCCATGTTCTTAATACACGGCCTGTTTGTATTGGTTGTTAACCGCTAGCCATGTTCTTAATACACGGCCTGTTTGTATTGGTTGTTAACCGCTAGCCATGTTCTTAATACACGGCCTGTTTGTATTGGTTGTTAACCGCTAGCCATGTTCTTAATACACGGCCTGTTTGTATTGGTTGTTAACCCCTAACAATGTTCGTAACACACGGTCTGTTTGTACCGGTTGTTAATCCCTAACAATGTTCGTAATACACGGTCGTTTGTGAGTGTGTGTGTGTGTGGGGTGTGTGTGTGTGTGTGTGTGTGTGTGTGTGTGCGTGTGCATGTGCATGTGTATGTGTGTATCTGTGTGTCTGAAGAAAGCCTGTAACTATGAAAGAAAACGTAAGAAAGGCCGCAGGGATTTCATGCATCAGAGGGAAAGATTTTAACCTCCTACATATTAAGTCTCTGTGATTGCTAGGACCCGCAAAATTTAACTGAATTCAATTGCGTGTACGCTTTTTCAGTCTTGGGGATCGATTATTTAAATTGCATGATTGTATTTCCATTTTGCATAGCGCTTGAATTCCCCTCCGTGCGCAGACACGAAGCCAAAACAGAGTCTCTTAGTGCTGGATTATCGGAGACTTTACAAGACAGATTACTGACATTCGAAAGGAACGGATTAGAGTCGCGAAGTGGATTCAAATTGGCTTGGGTTTGATCATCGAAACATTTTGGTGCGTACTATTTTGCTATGCAGAGGAATCGATTGTTTGAGCTATTAAAAGTCTCTGTTGCATCGCACGGGCCTTTGGGCCTTCAGAAGCATGTACAATTTGAATTTGGACACTCAGCGAGTTATTTATAGCACTACATAAAAACCGATTCAGTTGGAAAGGAAAGTCTGGACACTTTCATCGAATTTTTTAGTCAATATATAAGACGGATATAGTAGGCATGGACAGACTGGACGTTTTCATCTAATGGTGAGAATAATATATAACGACTATTGTAGCAGACATCGACAGACTGGATATTTTTATTTAATGGTGGGGATAATGTCTGAAGACTGATGTAGCAGACAACGACAGACTAGACATTTACATCTAATGGTGAGGATAATGTCTGAAGACTGATGTAGCAGACAACGACAGACTAGACATTTACATCTAATGGTGAGAATAATGTCTGAAGACTGATGTAGCAGACAACGACAGACTAGACATTTACATCTAATGGTGAGAATAATGTCTGAAGACTGATGTAGCAGACAACGACAGACTAGACATTTACATCTAATGGTGAGAATAATGTCTGAAGACTGATGTAGCAGACAACGACAGACTAGACATTTACATCTAATGGTGAGAATAATGTCTGAAGACTGATGTAGCAGACAACGACAGACTAGGCATTTACATCTAATGGTGAGAATAATGTCTGAAGACTGATGTAGCAGACAACGACAGACTGGACATTTACATCTAATGGTGAGAATAATGTCTGAAGACTGATGTAGCAGACAACGACAGACTGGACATTTACGTCTAATGGTGAGAATAATGCACTAAACTAATGTAACAGATACCGACAGACGGACATTTTCGTCTTGTTTAGAGAACAATGCATAAAGAGTGATATGGCCGGTTTCTACATCCACAGTGTGTCAACACGCGTGCCCTGTCAATAAGCCGGTTCAGTCACATGTCTCAAGGATTAAATAGTCACATAATGGAGTCTTGGGCAAACACGAAACGCGAACTAATCCGTTTAAAATCATCATACACATTACTGCACACTAATTTGTACGTCTTCTGTGATCTCCGGCTACGGTTAAAAAAAAATTAAAAAAAAACAAGAGCAAAGCATGCACCATACTCGCCGCTCATTCAAGTCATTTCAGATTTCCTCACCTTCAGTCAAAACAACCTCATCTGTATCCTTCTGTCTATCTTAAATATTTATTAATGTAGTAATTTGTAGTGCATTTAACATAGGAAATAACTTGTTTCAGGGTGTAAGTATTGACTTATGGGCTTGGGGTGTCTATACTGAAAGTGTTCATATGTAGTGTAAGTGTTGAGAGTCTGTCAATTTGCTATATTGTCCATAAGATTTGCAAGTTAAGTCTTTCATGGAAAGTTATAGGCGTGCGCAGTCTTATAATGACTAAGCTTATAAAGACACTAGTTAGTGTGGAATATTTGTGATGAGAAAATAGGATTAAAGATGTATATAATTTTAAAATATTGTTACACGTTTTCTTTATTAAATTTTTGTTAATTGTTTCAGTTTAACACATCAGTCCTAGCGTAGAATAACTTCATTTTGTTTGTTGTTTGAAATTGTAGCAATAGCCTAATTATAACTGACAACTATTTTCATTCCTCTTCTATTTGTTACTTATTTCTATATACATTCTATTATGAAATGTTTCATTATAAAATTGTAATGTATTTTATGTATGTTGCTAAGACCTATGTAGTGAAAGTTCTAAAGCAGATATCGTTCACTGCACGTTAAGAGTAGCATGCAGTGATAAGGGTAAGTGCTCTCCCACACGTTAACTAGACGATACTCTGAGGTAACAGAATAGTAAAAGGATATTCTCAGTCACTCTTTGTAAATTCAGCGGTCAACTTTCCATTGAAGTAACAAAAGCCAGACGGCCAGGCATTGTTTCTAATAAACGAATTATCTGTGACACTAAATGGTTGCAGTCAACAAGTAAATTGCGTGATACATTATAACTGACCAATGAATGGTCTGATACTGGCCAACCGTAACTGACCCATGACTGGCCTGATATTGGCCAACCGTAACTGACCAATGACTGGCCTAATACTGGCCAACCATAACTGACCAATGACTGGCCTGGTACTGGCCAACCGTAAGTGACCAATGAATGGCCTGTTACTGGCCATCCGTAACTGACCCATGAATGGCCTGATACTGGCCAACCGTAAGTGACCAATGACTGGCCTGATACTGGCCAACCATAAGTGACCAAAAGGGGTTAGGGTAGTGCAGAGAGCAAGTAACTTGTAAGAAATATTCCTCGTTTCCTGACACTCTTTGAAGCATCACCCAGACTTAGAAACGTATTTTTCGAGTGTCCCGCTTTTTAGTGCATTTGTAGTGAATGCCTGTGTGAGAATTCAGAATTGTAAACTTGTAATTTGTATGCTTTTCTTTCAGCTAAATAGAAATGTCATTTTTATGATGTCTTATAATTCTAAGATATTTTCTTATGTACGTTTCATTCAGTAGAAGACACCATGTGGTTTAACTCGATATTAATGTATTTATTCAATAGAGGACCACATGTGGTTTAACTCGATATTAATGTATTTACGCAGTTAAATGAACATAAGCTTCTGATTTTTAAACCAGTAGTAAGTCTGACACAGACAGGCTTAGGTCTCTGTAAATTATCCTCTTATGATATGGATACTATTTTGATCTCCAAATATGACTTCATTTAATCCTAAATGATGGTATTTTGGAAGCATACATAATTTTAATGAAGACACATAGTTGGAACTCCTTTGTTCACTTGTAGTGAAGTAAACAATTGAATTTCTTTATCGTTAAAATAAATCTGATGTGCTGTTAGAGAGAGAGGGAGAGAAAGAGAGAGTGTGTGTGTGTGTGTGTGTGTGTGAGAGAGAGAGAGAGAGAGAGAGAGTTAATATCGGCCCAGCCAGAATCTTTACACAAAGAAACACTGTTATTTTCCAGAGTATATTGGCGGCACTTCAATAGGTTCCTTATGTTCCAATTTAATCACCTCATCCCATTTGGTTTGATGACGCCTGTGAGCAGCAAGAGAAATACAATCCTCTGCCTCTGAGTCAAGTGCTGCCAGCCACAAAAGTTAAGAGAGGAGAATCCTGACTCATGGTCCTGTGTTTGAGAAAAGTAATGACAAAACTTTCTCCGTATCTTGTGATGTAATAGTGCTGTAGTCTCAATGTCAATAATTGAAACATTTTCAGGAGTACACTGTGAGAGAATGTAATACACATGTGTAGGATATATAGTTAGTTCTAAGCTATGAAAAACCATCCATTTACAGACAATTGATAGGCAAATCATTGGACTTGAGAATAGATTGATTTATATTTCTGTATGTAAGTATGTATGTCGTGTACGTCCTTACTTGTGCTTGATTTAAATGCTAAATTATATTATGTAGTGTGTAGATCATTCATATTGTTAATACATTCTATTTATTTTATTAACACTCTTGATCTTGTTTAATTAATTGGGTAAATGGCTAAATAGTGATTGTAGCTTAGCATAAAAATTAATATGGACGTTTGAGGCCTTTTTAAACAGGGGTGTCCACCACATGTTGGATAACCTGCGGTGCTTATCCACAGGTTAACGCTGGATGGGGGTAGAAGGGGGTAGATGAAGATGATTCCTTTGATCCGATGTCCACGATTAATGGGTGTAATATATCATTGTTGGAGAAATTGTATTCCCATCATTTTTAAGAGGTGCCTTTCGATGTAAAAAATGTCTTCTTCTCTATTTGGATATATATCTATTTCTCAGACTGTTACTGAGTGGGGTCCTCTTCTTCTCTATTTGGATAAATATCTATTTCTCATACTGTTACTGAGTGGGGCCCTCTTCTTTCTCTATTTGCATATATATCTATTTCTCAGAGTGGGGCCCTTGAGTAAAATTGGTTGGTGGCACCACTCTAACAGTTGCTGATACATTTATGTTTATAACCTGTAGTCCATACACTGCATCAGCTCTTGTAGATGTTTGATATCATTAACTAGTAAATATTTGGTTTAGTACAATATTACAAAGTCACCGCTGGGTACCTGGAGGAAGATAGAGATAGACAGAGAAGAAACCAACAGCCAAACAGACAGAATAAGAGAGACAGGAGTGAAGCCCGAATTGAAAAAAAAAATATGAGGAAAGAGCAAGAAACATAGATTGTTGTGGGTATGGAGAGAAAGAGATTGTAGTGTTCACTTGTATTGTGCTCTCTTTCGTATTATTTCTTTTAAAGTAAGAAGCAATGCGACACTTTATGCAGAACAATATAATATATATTAAATAAAGCATTTCATAAATAATTACATAGACAGATAGAGATAGAGAGAGAGAGAGAGAGAGAGAGAGAGAGAGAGAAAGAGAGGGACAGACAGACAGACACATAGACAGTAGACATAATATTTCAAGTCTCAGCTAAGCGTGGGAGGTCCGAATCATGATTCATGTTAGATAGATAGATAGATAGATAGACAGTAGACAGACTGATAGATAGAGAGATAGATAGATAGACAGTAGACAGACAGATAGATAGATAGATAGATGGATAGATGGATAGATAGATAGATAGATAGATAGGTAGTCAGGCTGAAATGAGCTCCTGACACGTCTGTGAGGTGAAGGAACGTTCATTTTCAACGTAACTAGTTTCAGTGTTAAAAGCTTCCACTGTGCTGTGCGTATCGATTGCAGAGATAGCAAGTGCACGTCCAAATAGCGCTCCCATCATAATCGCATTTGAATTGATCATTAGGTTCAAAAGCATTATTGAAATATTAGATATATTTGTTGCTGCTTTTTTATTTGGTCGGAGAATTTAAACGTAGCCATAACTTATATAATTATTTAGTTAAAGAAACAGTATAGCCGACTGGATTACGAATTCAAAAGAGCCGTATAAGACTTGTTAGCACTACCTCTCCTTGCAAATAGCGCTATTTAATTATATAAAAAGACTGATGAACGAATAGAAAGACAGAAAGTGAATGGGTGAAATAGTGATTGGATGAATTGGTGATTGACAGGATCAATCGGTAAATGATTGGATGGGAGAGTGTTGGTATGAACGAATAGCTGTTTGATTGGATTGACAATCCAAGGCGTTGTTCAACTCGTTGTGTCGTGTAATAGATTCGTAAAAGAGTAGACAGGGAATGGTTGAGAACAGATAGGCTAACGAGCGCTACACGTGAATATTTTAGAGATGGATTCGTCAATCAACAATGTGTATTAAACATTTATCAAGAATGTATAGGCATGGAATGTACCAAGTGTGCACTAATGTGAGACAAAACGTCTAAAGAAATAAAATCAAATTTGTTCCGAAATATTTCCCGGCTGCCACTATCGATATCCACAATATTTCAAGTCAGCTAAGCGTGGGAGGTCCGAATCATGATTCATGTTAGATAGATAGATAGATAGATAGATAGATAGATTGATTGATTGATTGATTGATAGATAGACATACAGACAGATATACAGACAGAGATATAGACAACCAATCAGCTGACTGACCGCCAACCAGCCAGATAGATATTCAGACACAACGCCACCCTAGTTATTGGTTATGATTATTATAATTAATTAAACATCCATAACCAATTACAGTTATGAGAATCTTAATTTATGTTATTAATAATTCTGCAGAAGAACCCCTTGTCTATCTCACTTGGCAGATATAAGGTTTCTAATCAATGAGCAATTTTTAAATAAATAATAATAATAATAGATTTGAATAATTTAATCTCACAATAGAAAAGAAAATATTTAACTGATGCAACAGAATGCAGGTTTACTGATGCGAAAACATACCCACAAAGCTTGTCTAACGGTATGTCAGTTTGCTATGCTACTGAGTATAGTATTTTTGCATTTTTCTCATCGTGAAATCAGCCTGTAAGTCTTTCTCTGCATTAAGACGTCGTATGTGAAAACCTGTCTGCAGAAGAAACTTAGTCTTTGAATTGCCAAGTCGTTATTAGGTACTTTGTCTAAAGAGGGATTTAGTGAATAGTTGTATTTAAAGATGGATATAGGTGAAAATATTGCTTATAGATATAATACAAGTGAAAGGGAGAGAGTATATAAACATATACAAATAGTTGTTAGGTGAATATATTGCTTACAGATATAATACAATTGAAAGGGAGAGAGTATATAAATATATAAAGATGGTACTTAGGTATATATATATATTGCCTATAAATTAAATACAAATAGAGATGGAGAGAGCATGGTGACTGACTATGAACAATTGTACATAATAAAATACAAGTACAGAGAAAAAGAGAGTGAAATAGAGATGATTTTATGTGAAAGAGTGAAATAGAGATAGTTTTATGTGAAAGAGAGAAATATAGTTTTATGTGAAAGAGTGAAATAGAGATGGTTTTATGTGAAAGAGTGAAATAGAGATGGTTTTATGTGAAAGAGAGAAATAGAGATGGTTTTATGTGAAAGAGTGAAATAGAGATGGTTTTATGTGAAAGAGTGAAATAGAGATGGTTTTATGTGAAAGAGTGAAATAGAGATGGTTTTATGTGAAATAGAGATGGTTTTATGTGAAAGAGTGAAATAGAGATGGTTTTTATGTGAAAGAGTGAAATAGAGATGGTTTTATGTGAAAGAGTGAAATAGAGATGGTTTTATGCGAAAGAGTGAAATAGAGATGGTTTTATGTGAAAGAGAGAAAGAGAGATGGTTTTATGTGAAAGAGTGAAATAGAGATGGTTTTATGTGAAAGTACTAATTATAAATAAAACACAAGCAGAGTAAGTAGAGAAAATAATAAATTAAAACTCCATTCAAACTATTAGTTGTTTTGTAATGTATTTTTTATATTCTAAGTTTAAAATGTTTCCCCTCTTTTAGGGGAATATCTTTTACGTGGCTATTGCTCATAAAACAGAGAAAACATCCCATTGAATGTGACTTAGCACGAAAATAGCACTCTTCTGCCTCGAGTCTACACATGGTAATGCTAGCTATATATATCCTTCTAAAAGGCTTTTTAAAGATGCCTGACACTGACAACCATCATTAGGAATGTGATCTCGAGTCTACGAGTCATTGCAACGGACAATACAGACATGAAAAAAAAGATGTATTGCAATAAAAATAAATGAAAATAAAAATGATGTATGAATACTGCATATAATAATAACTAATGAATTTCAGCCATTTTCACGTTAGGCTGGTGTTCACAAATCATAGTGGAACCATATGAGATTTATATATAATTCATTATTTATTTAAGATAGATGGATAGATGGATAGACAGACAGACAGACAGACAGACAGACAGATAGATAGATAGATAGATAGATAGATAGATAGATAGATAGATAGATAGATAGATAGATAGATAGATAGATAGATAGATAGATAGATAGATAGAAGGGATGAATTGTAAAATGGACGGGTGGTTACCTGGATGGATTGATAAATGAGAGAGAATAAAGTATCGGTGACGTCGCTTGTAACACTAGGCGTCTAAACATTAATGTTGCATAATCAAACTATACATATTTAGTGGACTAGATATTATAACATTTTATTCTTTTTTTATAAACTGGGAAATAAATTTCTTTTCCTAAAAATAAAATAATTCACAAACTATCTCCATGACCTCACACAGGTATTCAATATTTTATTAGAAGAAAATCAGTTTTTATGGGTGAGAGGATTGCATTTGTTTAATTATTAATTAAGACTACTTATTTGTCAATCTTCTGTATATCCATTGCGAGAGTGAAAACAAACCATTCCTTGCGGACAATGTACACAGATATTTGTACATATATCTGCAGCATTCCATTAATTGTCAGTAGAAAATATTTTATTTTGCTGTGCTTATTTATATGTGTATGTTGATTGTTTGGTTATGTATGTCGATGTGTATGTTGATTGTTTGGATATGTATGTCGATGTGTATGATGATTATGTGGATAAGTATGTCGATGTGTATGTTGATTGTTTGGATAAGTATGTCGATGTGTATGTTTGCATAAAAACAGAAGAATCAAATCATTTGCATTGTTCATGTACATTTCTCCATGCGTTCAATTTACAGAAAGCAGTTGGTGATGACGGAAGAGGTTTGTTACGGACCAGTAGTGCTAGTAACAAATGAATTCACATCCATTTAGCGTAAATCTGCTTAAAAGCAAGGAATATCCTGATGAATTTGGCAGTATTGTGTCTATTCATTGCTAGGTGTCATTAGTAACGATTGAGTGTGTCCCTAGAGCATTTAGCATTCATTAATCTACCAATGTGTGTGTGTGTGTGTGTGTGTGTGTGTGTGTGTGTGTGTGTGTGTGCATATTATTATACTTGTGTGAGTGTGCTTGTGTGTGTGGTGCACACACACACACACACACCCCACACACACACACAAACACACTCACACAAGTAGAATAATGAATGCTGAATGCATCTATCTATCTATCTATCTATCTATCTATCCATCCACCCATTCATCTATCTATCTATCCATCCACCCATTCATCCTTCTATCTATCTATCTATCTATCTATCTATCTATCTATCTATCTATCTGTCTGTCTCTCTGTCTCTCTGTCTATCCATATGTCTGTCTGTCTATCTATCTGTCTATCTTTGGGAGTGATTGTGTGTTGGGTATGTCCTTGTTTTTCGCCGTAAGGTACACTCTGTAGAAATTTTAGATCTATCTATCTATCTATCTATCTATCTATCTATCTATCTATCTATCTATCTATCTATCTATCTATCTATCTATCTATCTATCTATCTATCTATCTATCTATATCTCTATATATATATGTAAACATTGTTCGTGATTCTCACAACGTTTTATGCTGCATCAAACAACAGGTGCATGCGACATCACTGTTAAAGTTAGACACACATTGCAAGTTCATGTGCAGTCCTTCTGTGTCCAGTTATGAACGTTTTACCACAGTTTTGTCGAATTTGAAGTCTTTCTGAAGATGTATGATTTTCTGCTAACAAACAACGCCACTTTATGTTGAATGCAAGATAACATGTAGAAATACAAACCGAAAATCCATAACGGCGCATAAGAAAATAAAATAAATGTCAATTGCAAACTCTGTCTCACTTCATTTGTTTCTAGCATCAGTACTAGGTCAGTGCTCACCACTTCCCGTAATCCCGGAAATGAGAATGTTGGGAAATGTCCGACTTAAAATGCCAGCGGAATTCTCCGAAAGAAGGATAAAAGACGACGAATTTAAACGCACGGACGATGAACTGTCAGGAGTTTCCAGTAGAAGTGTCAGAAGGCAGCAAGCCCGATGAGCGATCGCCTGCAAGTTTAAACGACTACAGCAGCAATCGCCAGCGATCTGAAGTGGGCCACAATAAGGTGGCGAGGCAGAAAGCTGACTAGACGAAACTAACTGGTTATTGATGTTCTTAAAGGCCTGTTCACACGAACTGTAGTGTGCGGCATTGATGCAGGAAGGTCTAATTATAGCTTGCTTGGGCAGGTATGATGTTAGGGACCGTTTTCGCGTTATCCTCTAAATCTTTGTTTATGAGATAAATATTCTGTGACGTGTACTTAGCGTATGTGTTACAGCTGAACAGATACAAATTTTGAATGTTTAACTTCATCCCATTAAAACTATTTACATCTTACTTTGTTTATTCGAGGCAAACATAAAATACTATGTGAAATAAAAACAAATTACTTAATTGTGCTATATGAATAACTTCCAATACAAGAAGATTTCATAACTAAATATAATGCGAAATTTCAAACACAATATTGTATCAACCATTATCTTTTCTTCATCTTTGAACTTACGACAGTACTTGTGGACTTCACCACTTGTACTCTCAAAATCAACCTGGGCTTTTTTCCACCTTACCAGGTCATTCAAGCAAGTGTAGTAATTTCTAGTACCTCCCCATACCAGAAATTTTCAAATTTTCAAGTAGTTAGCATACTTTGCCACCATACATCAAAAGGGTGTAGTGTATTCCTTTACACTTACATGCACCATTTCAAGTGATTCCTGCGTCTCCCGGTTGTAGGGGTTTACAATCAGTGGACCAGTAAATTCATACAGCATGTGAAAAGAATGCTTTGTCTCTAAGAAACATAATCAGGGGTGGAATGTTAAGTTTTCCAGTTTATCACTTTATAACTTCACTCTATCTTATATTCAAGTTTCAACTTACAATTTTCTTCAAAAGCCCGATACACACGTACAACATAAATACAGCATATCAATACAGTGTCAAGTGTTAGCACACTAAATACGAGCAGCATAGTTCAAACATTTATAGAAATAATAGTCTACTCAAATTAAACATATTATTACAACACAAGTATAACACATCAATAATGCTAAGTCCATTCTCTCTCAATCAGACAGTAAAGTTACCATCAAGCTAACAGCTGCCATTCTTGACCAGACTCTTGCCACTCTAAATTCAAAGTGATCAGACACTAGATTTCTTTACAGCAAGTAAACTTGTTGGATGAGACAACAGAGCACATACTATCTGGATGTCAGGTTCTGGCTGGAACAGAATACACCAAGCGACACAATGAAGTGGCAAAACACATACATAGAAATCTGTGTGAGAACTATGGCATAAAAACCCCAGAAAGAGCATGGATGCACCAACCAGAGGCAGTCATAGAAACAAAAGAAGTCACTGTGGGACTTCGAGATAAGAACAGATCGGGTGATTCCTGCACGAAGACCAGACATTATAGTTCTCAATAAGTCCAACAGAACAGTAACAATCATTGATGATGATGCTCCAAGTGATAGAAACATAAAAGCAAAAGAAAGAGAAAAAATTGAAAAATACCAAGACCTCAGACAAGAAATTCAGAGACTGTGGAATGTAAAAGCAGAAGTGATACCTATAGTGATAGGAGCCTTGGGGAACATAACATCTGAATTGGAAGGCTACCTGAATAAACTCCCTGGAAACCACAGACTCGCTCCACTACGCAAAGCAGCGCTTCTCGGAAGTGCCCATATCCTCCATAAAACCTTGGATCTCCCAGAATCTTGGTAAGATTCCGAGACCTTAGATCACAACCGACAGTCAAAACAGAAGTCGTGGAAAGAGGCTGAATACTACTACTACTACTACTACTACTACTACTACTACTACTACTAATCATAATAATAATAATGATAATAATAATCATAAAAATAATAATCATAAAAATAAAAATAATCATAACAATTAATAGGGCAGCATTTATCACAGATAGAGGCCAGATTGACCATAAACCTAGTACATAAAGTGCTAGGTTATCTGCTGGTTCTGAAGCCAACATTATCACTGGCTGGGTTGGAAGATAGAAGACATTATTGTTCACCTGGGTTTAATCCTGCCCTACATGCTTAATAGCTACTAGTCTTTTTTATTTGAATAATGGCAATGCACTCTAGTTGTATGTAGAGCAATCAACGTATTGAATATTTGAGTCAAACTAATGTCATCGATGCAAATTTTAAAATTTCTACTTATGACTGAAAAGGCCACTCATAGTAAATCATTGTTCTACTCGGTTTACCCATGACGTCATGTACATGTATTCTTATGTCAATTTATCATGTCCAGGTGTATTGAGTGCACAGGCCTTTCAAGGTGACATTTACCTGTTTTTAGGTCAATTATATATATTGTCTTATCAAGGATTCAAGGTCATGTGATGTTAAAATTAACATTAATGATGGATGAATACGGAAAACTGGTGTATGGTAACATTCACTAAAATGTGCTTTACAAATAAATATATTTAGTTTTTCATATTTACATTTTCCATGTAGTTACATGGGAAAGTTAATATGACTGGGATTTAATGAAATCTAACAAAATTTTAAAAAAATCATGCGGTTATTGACCCTCCAAATGATGGGTTTCTTTCTATTTATTAAATAATTGTGGAAGTCAAGAATGGAGAATTTATATTACCAGCAATGGGAATATGGGAACATATTCATTACATGAACAGTATAATTTCTACAGTCGTTTTCGATATATCACTCTTCACATATAGTCAAGCAGATTGAATCATCAAACACGTCGATTAATAAGGTAGACGGACTCTTAGTATACACTGATTTTTTTCTTTAAGATAAGTAACAACAGCTGAAGTGAATCATAGATTATATTATTGATGCAACGGCTGCAATAGGATGAAGGCATTATCGTGGTCCTGCGCAGTCCTACCGAGTAGATTAAAAGAGAAGACACTTTCCACGACAGGCCATTTTGTATGACGTCATATTCAGATGCTGCTGACGTCTATTATTTGAGCAGACTGAATCCAGACTTTGGATTAGTTTAACCTACATGAAATCAGTATAATTTGAATAATTAGGAAACATTGCGAAGAGTGGGTAAGGGTATGGGTTATGCGGTATGAGGTAAATTATTGTAAAGATGATTGGACCCCCCCCTCCCCTCATATATATATATATATATATCCAGCGTGCCTGCCCTACATGCTTAATAGCTACTAGTCTTTTTTATTTGAATAATGGCAATGCACTCTAGTTGTATGTAGAGCAATCAACGTATTGAATATTTGAGTCAAACTAATGTCATCGATGCAAATTTTAAAATTAAAGTATACTTGGTAGGAATAGACTGGCTACACATTAACAGACCTTATACCAACGATTTTAAATAACTGAATTTCTTGCCTTTAAATTCCAGTTTGTGAAGGTGTGCCGATGACAGCTGTACATAATCGGAACCGAACCCTTCGGCGTAAATGTGCACACGAGTGCGAGTTAATGGGCCATGCAAGTACCATACTTAGGTGTGCCGATGACAGCTGTACATAATCGGAACCGAACCCTTCGGCGTAAATGTGCACACGAGTGCGAGTTAATGAGCCATGCAAGTACCATACTTAGTGTTCTTTGCGGACACATACGTCACCACAGTGGCCATGCATAATGTTCTTTGCGGAAACGTACGTTACCACAGTGGCCATACATTTGGGGATCTTTGCGGACACAAACATTATCACAGTGTCGACACATAGTGTTCTTTGCGGACACATACCTTTACTACAGTGGCCATACATAGTGTTCTTTGCGGACACACACCTTACCACAGTGGAAAAACAAAGTGTTATTTGCACACCCATACGTCACCACAGTGTCGATACAAAGTGTTCTTTGCAGACACATATGCCACCACAGTGGCCATACATAGTGTTATTTGCAGACACAAACATTATCACAGTGTCGATACATTATTGTTCTTTGTGGACAAATACCTTACCACAGTGGCATACATAGTGTTCTTTGCGGACACATACCTTACCACAGTGGCCATACACAGAGTTATTTGCGGACGCATACGTCAGCACAGTGGCCATACATAATTATATTTGCGGACACACACGTCACCACAATGTCGACACATAGTGTTCTTTGCGGACACATATGTTACCACAATGACCATACATGGTGTTATTTGCGGACACATACGTTGCCACAGTGGCAATACATTTAAGGGATCAGTTAGGAACGCCTTTTCTCAGAGAACTATGCATTAGCATTAGCGGTATCTCACTGTTCTCTAGAACAATAAATTGACTGAATGCAGGCGTACCGCGCAGTAATGCTTTGGGTTTTTGAAGTCAGTTCTTACAAACACAAATGCCAAACATTAGCAAAGTCAGCAGACACGATGTCTGAAGTGCCGCGATCTCTTAGACAGCTGCTTAAGGCTCAAGTGATCGACAATAAGAGCTTAATTAAATAGGAAATGATTGAATATGTGTTGCTATGGCAGCTTTCTTTTTCTCTCTCTCTTACACGCACACGTAGAGACACACATGTATAGAGGGGCACACAAACACAATTTTGTGCATACAAACACACAAACAGAGTGACAGAAACAATTTCGTTTTTCAGTATGTAACACCGCAATAAAATTCAAATGCAAACAATGGTGGGTCTGCTTCTTGTAATAAATGATATTTGATGATGTGTGTTGGAGGGGAATGCGGAGAACGAGAGAGCAAGATAAATAAAATAATAATTCAACTTCTTTAGCATGGAGATGGGTCTTGATCAATGGCTGAGGCCTGTGGGCCAATACACACACTACAGGACTTAGGGCACAATTAATTCCTTTGAAGAAGCTAAGAGGTGATGGAGGTCTTATTAAACAAACTGAACAGTCTGTTTGTATTTTGCCATACCATAACTCTATGAAAGCTGTTTTATTAACATCGCTCTGCAAATGCAAACGTTGATCAAACATTGCCAGGGCTCAGAGCAGCACAACTAGTTGTATATACCATGGTCTTTAGAAGTCACTTTTTTTTAATAACCCACTAGCGTGTCTTTTCTTCAATGCGTGCTACTTCAATCATTATTACTCGGATGTATCTGATTGTGTCTTTATTAGATGCAAATTTTTATGAGTTTTCAAGGGAAACAAGACAACGCAATACTTCAATATCTAACAGAAACGTGATATGTGATACATGTCGTCTTCCTTCACAAGTGATCATGAACATCACGGCGAGCGTGGGCGTGTCCTCAGGCGATTTGCCTCAGGTTTGAAATTGACAATAGCGGGTTTGTCGACTCTCCTGTAAATGGTTATCCGCTGGATATCACGTAATTCATTTTACAAGTAATACTCATGTTATGATCTTGATACGAACCTTTCTCCTTTATAGTAATCAGTTTTCCGGACCTTGATAAACCGACAATGTGTTCATATGTGGATCGATAAAAGTAATATTAACACAGTGTCTTTCAAGTCTTTCACAGCTTGCTAGAATTTATTCAGTGTGCGCGCTCGCGTGTGAGTATGTATGTATATTGTATGTAATCATGTATGTACGTATGTATATGTATGTATGTATATTGTATGTAATCATGCATGTATGTATGTATGTATATGTATGTGTGTATATTGTATGTAATCATGTATGTATGTATGTATGTATATGTCTGTGTGTATATTGTATGTAATCATGTATGTATGTATGTATATGTATGTATGTATATTGTATGTAATCATGCATGTATGTATGTATATGTATGTGTGTGTATGTATGTGTATATATGTATGTGTATATTGTATGTAATCATGCATGTATGTGTATATGTAATCCTATATGTATGTATGTATATGTATGTTTGTATATTGTATGTAATCATGTATGTATATATATTGTATGTATGTATGAACGTATGTATATGTGTGTGTATATTTGTGTACGTGCGTGCGTGAGAGAATGAGGCTACTCAGTTGGCTTCTGTTTTCGTCGATATATTCTCGTTAGTGACATATGTCCATTAATTCCCACCTTAGGTTTCCGTGTGTTTGCTTTTCTTATTGCTTGTTTGAATGCACTTTATTCTCTCTGTATGTAGACACCTTCTCACTTTTCTTGTGTTGTCCGTGAAAAAATCTCGATAGTGACATCTGTCTATTTCAATGTCAAATTGAGTTTCACAGTATTTGAATGTTTCTTTCAAGTCTGACTTTATTTGTAGAGTGTTGAGGGGCCGACTCAGTTTACGTCCGTTTCCAAGATCGATTTTCGCTGATAGTGTTGTTATAATCCAGCATTTGTTTAAAGACCCTGTCTCAGCATGAGGATTTAAGGATTTTAATGTTACACCTATGCTGACGACAGACTGTTTGACAGACTCACCCTTCAGTCTCCTTAAATTAATTCTCTCAGTCTAGATATTAATTATAATGGCAGATGAATCTGTATAATATTGTGTGAATTGGGCACATTATCCAAATAATGATTAATTATGCCAATAACATCACTCATACATAGCTCCACCCCCAACCCAATTCATTTTAGTCTTTCTCTTGCTAATAGTCAATTTCCAATAACAAAAATATAAAATTTTAATATTTAACAAAATAGTGAATCCATAAATCAATGCATATAAATATGAAGGTCTTCCTGACCACCTATTCTGTCTTGGAATGTTTATATGGATCATAACACAAATTCCTATCTCAGAGTCTGTCAGATGCCCACTTATCTGTATCATCAGTTGGTGGAAGGTCCTTCGGCAACTGACACATCAACAGTCCATTGTTGAATATTTTGGCCAATCTTGGACCTCACTCAACTCATCTCTCATGAATAGTGCATCTCAGCATTAGGTTCTTAGCTCAATAGCCATAGAACACAAACATTGACTGAAACGCCTACCGAAATGCCAACTGAAATGCCAAAAACCACACTGAAACA
This sequence comes from Sinotaia quadrata, assembly GCA_028829895.1. Taxonomy (NCBI): domain Eukaryota; kingdom Metazoa; phylum Mollusca; class Gastropoda; order Architaenioglossa; family Viviparidae; genus Sinotaia; species Sinotaia quadrata. Next base: position 37,690,367 of record CM054178.1, on the reverse strand, counting down.
ATAATAATTTCCATGAGTGATGAACCTACAGTTCACCAATCCATATGCAGTGGCAACAGACAATAGGTGTCCTATTACAATATGACCTCACTTCATATTTTTAACAATGAAATTAGAAATGGACTAAACTGTGCATATGAGTTTTACAATTAAAATTAAAATGTGTCACGCACATGTGGGTTATGATTATTACATCAAGCAAAATGTTTCAAATATTCACTGGTGTTTTACAATTGTCAGATTAATATTTACTTCTGTGGAGATGAAATAGTATCCCACAACATCATTAAACATCTCACTGAATTATTACAATTTATGGAACATATGTTAACATGGTTTCAGTCTATTCCCTGGCCACAGGAGAAAATATCATTCACAATACGAAAATACAAAATCATGGTGCAACATTCTTAATAGAATACAGTTAATAAGTATTAAGAAATTGATGTGTTACCTTGTCTGAATATTCAGCAGGTTTATCTTCAATTCATGGAAATAAATGCAGCCTCTGTAAGTTAGGCAAAGTTTTCATTGTGAATGAATTCCCAATTCAAGTCTCTCAATATTTATGGAAATCTATAAATCAGCAGTGGGAAAACTATGTTAACCAAGGTTATCGAGTGTTGAGTTTGAACACACACACCCTCCCTACAACCATTTGAGCATAATTCGTAATCTGCTTATAGTGACCAACATCCCGTTTATCATGCCTGTGACCTTCTAAACGTCAGTAATCCACTTGTGGAATGACATATGGCATTACATTGCCAGCATAAAGAAATGCATAGTACAAAAAAATGAAAACATTAAAGAGTTTAATAAATGGATGAAGATAAAACTTTAGTTAGTAAGACAGGCATAATTTCCCCTGACTCCATGGCAAAGTGTATATACATGATTAATTTCCAATGTTGGTTTTAAAATGTACTGTATTTGTTATACAACTTGTTGTTCTTGACATATTAGTGCATGTCCTGTAAAGCTTCCTGTGCTTGACATCACAGTGTGTGGGTGTATTCTACAAGTTGCTGATTTTTACATTCTAGTGTATATTTTATACAATTTGCTGTTCTTGAATGAAGAGCATTATATCAACTTGTTAATCTTTACATCTTAGTGAATACTTTATACAACTTGCTGTTCTCGACATCATTATATTAGTGGGTTGCACAAATTTGTTCCTTAATGTTGCATTCTTTCACAAGACCAACTGTGCCATATGGCAATTCATTTCAATTCATAAGTATTTATAGATTTGATTGTTTCCGTGTATACGTTTCATAGTGGCCAGTCCTGAATCGTGTTGGGGAGGGGCTTGCTTGTAAGTCTGGTTGATTTTCCTCGTATAATTCTATGATATTTATCTACTTACTTCCGGTATAGGCTTGCCTTTTATGAATCCTTTTATATTAAGGGTGCTGCTAGGTCAATTAATTCCATGTTTCGCGTTTGGTTGTAAGCATTCGTGCCTGTTCTTTTTCAGTTTCTTTCTCGTAATGGCGCATAATGGAAATCTACGAAGCAGTTTGTTTCTCGTAATGATGCATAATGGAAATCTATGAAGTAGTTTGTTTCTCGTAATGGCGCGTAATGGAAATGTATGAAGCAGTGTTTTTCTCATAATGGCACATAATGGAAATCTATGAAGCAGTGTGTTTCTCGTAATGACGTACAATTTGAATTCGACAAGTTTAGTTTGCAGCATTTTTACTCTCGTCCTGCTGAATGGACCAGTTTTGAAATTGACTACTGAACATATAATCTCATCCAATAATTTCATCAATTATATAATAACAATGTACAGGCATTGCTACTTAACATACACGGCCGTTAAATAAAAGTCCTTCACATTTAGTTTTAATCGATTGAAAGGAAGTTCAAAGTGTGATAAATATTTTGGAAATTTCTGCCTGAATCTTCATACTACAAACAATTGATTACAACACATGCATCTGCATTTTTCAATAGAAGGAGATTGATGAAAATGTCACGTAAGCGTTACGTCTTGCTGATTTAACAAACTGAAAACTAAATAAAGACGCAGAAGCAGATAATTGGAATGTGTTCAAAAGATTCTCCAGCTACCAAGTGCATATTTCTTGAATCTCCATCCATTACACACCACATCTACTCGGCCTAGCTGCTCACCTCTTTAAATCAACCTCACTAATTTGTTTCTAAATATTAGATGACCGTTGGTGATATATGGGCATCTGGTTTCTGGCATCTTTCCAATTTTTCCATCCTTCTAAGCTGCTTTTAATTGAAGTGATTTCCACGGACCAGCGAAGAAACGAACTCACCTTTTGCTAAGCCCAAATTAATGAAGGTATTTAAAGAATTAATCAGCCACCTAAAAAAAAAAACTCAGGGCGGCGAGTCCCATGATAGTCGAAGACGGTGGACAAAGCAACAAGGGGAGTAATCAAGCTATGTCGGATATGATGGTCCAAAGCAGTCTATTTAACTAAAAGGACGGAACGGATGCGACCATGCATAATTTACAAAGCTTGACTCTCCCCTGGCGTGAGTAGGACGTACGGTCGAAGAGTAATAAGCAAGCCCTAGAGAAGCTTCAGGCAGGACGAAAACCTCTTAATCATCTTCTGGTCCCTTGATGATGACAACTATCAAAATTCATGGCTTTACATTGCAACGATGGTTGTGAAAGAGGACATAACTCATACAAACAATCCTTTCTTATTAAAGAATTTAATATTTCTCAATCGCATTTTATGCAAATAATTTCTTCACTTTTCATACTCGTTAGTCTTACCTGACGTGGCTTCGTTTTAAAGGTAAAAAAAAATGCAAACAAATTATAGAAACAAAAGTAGAAAGCGAAAATCCCACCAATACATTTTGTATAAATGTATCGTTTTAGCAATCGCCGCTTAGTCATCCGCTCAGTCTCGGCTCTCTCAATAAGGACATGGGCAGACAATCGTTCAGTCTCACAAACAGCCACTCAGTGCACGGAGATATAAATTTTGTGTATTGCATTATCGATTTTGCCCAAAGCCAGAGAGAGAGAGAGAGAGAGAGAGAGAAAGGGACGGATACAGAGCAGATAGAAAGGAGAGATAGAAATGGAAAGAGAAATAAGACAAGAAAAGAAAAAGATAGAATTGGAAAGAGAGACAAGAAAGACTGAATGGGAGAGTGTGATAGACAAAAAGAGAGAGATACAGAAGAAAAAGAAAAGAGAAATAGACATGAAAGGAAAAGGACTGATAGAAATGGAAAGGAAATAGACAAGAAAGCATGAAGACATACAGAACTGTTAGAAATGGAAAGAGAAATAGACAAGAATGGAGAAAAAAACTAATGGTAAAAGAAATAGACAAGAAAGGAGAAGAGAAACTAATGAAAAAGAAATAGACAAAAAAGGAGAAAGACAGGCAGAAATGGAAAGAAAAATAGACAAGAAAGGAGAAAGACAGTTGGAAAGCGAAATAGATAAGGAGAGACATATATGAAAATGGAAATGGTAGACAATAAAAGAGAAAAGCAAAGATAGTAATGGAACGAAAATAGACAAGAAAGGAGAAAGACAAACAGAAATAATAAGAGAAATAGACAAGAAGGGGAGACACAGAAAAAACTGGAAAGAGAGGTAGGCAAGACAGGAGAGAAATAGATACGAAAGGAGATAAACAGACAGTAATGAAAAAGGAAATAGACAAGAAAGGAGAAAGAAAAGGAAGAAAACAATGGAAAATAACAGACACTATTAGACAAAATTAAGCTCATCTAAAAGAAAAAAGACACATACTGGTAGAAAGAGAGACAGAGAGAGGCAGACAGACAGAGAGAGTTACCAGAGGATGATAGACAACGCTAGATAAGAAAATGTATGTAAGTAAGCGTGAGATTGACAGGCAGACTAACAAAAACAGAGACAGAGATGTTGGAACGTTAGAGATGAAGAACGAGTGAAACATGTATAGATAGAAAGGGAAATGGCGTGTTATTGAGAGAGAAACAGAAATGGAAAGAGAGACAGACAGAAATGTACAGAAATAAACAGAGCGTTTAAGATAAACTGAAAGTATGAGAGACATAAAGAGAAATTGTGTAAGAGAGAGAATTAGAGAGAGAGACAAAAAGAGTTAACAAAATACAGATACAAATTGTGTGCATGTGTGTGTGTGTGTGTGTGTGTGAGAGAGAGAGAGAGAGAGAGAGAGAGAGAGAGAGAAAGAGAGAGACGAACGTGTAAGATAGAAAAAGAGACAGGGAGAAAAAGAAAGAGCTATAGTGTAAGAGCGAGAGAGACAGAACTTCTAAAAAGACAGTGAAGGGGAGACAGACGGATCAGTTGAAATAGGAGCTGTGAGAGAGAAGACATGGATAAACACACATAACAACAGTGATGAAGTAAGGGGCGGATAAGTCAGACGAGACACTTTCACCACTCTCTCGAAAATGAAGTTAAGGGCATCCATTCAATCTGTCTCTAAACGTTTCCAGTAATAGATTATGATTAATATGTCGCTATGCCTAGCACACTGCAAATGTTGAAAAGAAACAACACACAACATTTCAGCACAACAAACAACAATTTAGCACAACAAATCAGTACAACAAACAAATTCTTATTGATCTGGAATATTTTTCTGACAGTTGAGTGTAGTTATTAAATAGGCAAATGTGAAGACAATTCTTGTACATATTACCGGAAGTGCAAGATTACGTCCCTTTGTCTTTCATTTACTGTTATTATAATATGCTGAAATAAGCATATAATTTTCTGTGGATATCCAATGCAGTCTATCGCCATTTCTAAACTATCGTCACTTATATATCTCGATCCGAAAGTTTTCTTCTAGTGTATGTGTAATGTTAACGCCACCAAGTTAATAATAATGATTATTATAATTATTTAATCATCCTTAACTAATTACAAGTCTTGAGAATCTTATGATATAAATAATTCTCCAAAGGATACCACTCATCTCTCTCACTAGGCAGATATGTAAACGTTTTCTCTCTTTCACAACGTTAAAGACAGACATTTACCATCACAAAATATTTCGATATATAAAAACTTCTTATCAAAGGAGAAGATAAATCCATCTTTTAATCTATGTTTAGAGAGACCTCTCCACCTACTTTCTTCTCCAACATATGGTAATCAATATGTGTAAGAAGGTCAATAAATTTATTAAATCAATAATCAAATATACATATAGCAAATACAATGAAAATATTTTTTACACCAATATTTCCATGAATCAATTTCAAATATTTTTTTTATATATTTGTAGTCTTATACCCTAACACTTACTTCAACAGATTAGTGTCAATATAAATCGCAGGATAGATCTTATCAGAGAACAGAAATGAAGTTACAGAGATTATAGCAATAATATGTTGTACATAACCTTATGTAGATGAACCTGCTATTAGTTTTTGTACACTTTCGTAAAAAGACAATTTTATTGTCACAAGGAACTGTTTGTTTCACTTGATTCTCATGCACAGTATAGGACACTGATGAACCACTATTCTCTCGAGGCTAATGCATGGTTAGTAAGAACGGAGGCAACTATTTAAAAGCAGACTGCATTTCTAATTTGTGAAAGCTTTCTTTAAATCCTTTTGCTAGGTTTTTCTTAACCGTGTACAGACGTGTATTTGTGAAAGCTTTCTTTAAATCCTTTTGCTAGGTTTTCCTTAGCCGTGTACAGACGTGTATTTGTGAAAGCTTTCTTTAAATCCTTTTGCTAGGTTTTCCTTAACCGTGTACAGACGTGTATTTGTGAAAGCTTTCTTTAAATCCTTTTGCTAGGTTTTCCTTAACCGTGTACAGACGTGTATTTGTGAAAGCTTTCTTTAAATCCTTTTGCTAGGTTTTCCTTAACCGTGTACAGACGTGTATTTGTGAAAGCTTTCTTTAAATCCTTTTGCTAGGTTTTCCTTAACCGTGTACAGACGTGTATTTGTGAAAGCTTTCTTTAAATCCTTTTGCTAGGTTTTCCTTAACCGTGTACAGACGTGTATTTGTGAAAGCTTTCTTTAAATCCTTTTGCTAGGTTTTCCTTAACCGTGTACAGACGTGTATTTGTGAAAGCTTTCTTTAAATCCTTTTGCTAGGTTTTCCTTAACCGTGTACAGACGTGTATTTGTGAAAGCTTTCTTTAAATCCTTTTGCTAGGTTTTCCTTAACCGTGTACAGACGTGTATTTGTGACTTCGAGTCGAGTGTCACGTAAATGTTAAGATCTCTTGTCTAGATGTGTTACTATAGTTTCACAATTATTGATTGTGATTTAAAAGAAGCATCGTTCTCTCCGACAGAATTGTAAACAAATCTAATGTACATGAAAGTGATACATGTGAAAGATGAACAAACTATATATAGTGTATCTGTTCATATTTTGTTAAAAATAAAATGTCAAAATCACCAAATGATTTAGTGATTCTGGAATATGTACGTCGTGACAATATTTTTGTGATTACTGAATGCCGTAACGTTAACAGACTGTATGTCACAATAGCCAACGGGTTACATTACCCACAGATAACTATATGCCACCACAGTTATAGGGTTAAATTACCCACTACAACCAATGGGTTATAAAAGTCATCAGATAATCATGTACTACCATAGCAAATTGTAATCATCAGATAACTGCATAACAACACAACCTTTACAGTATTCACCAGATAATATGTACCATCACAACCAATCGGTTTCACTAGTCACCAGATAATATGTACCTCCCACAAAACAGGTTATAGTAGTCAACAGATAATATGTACCATCACAACCAATCGGTTTAAGTAGTCACCAGATAACTATACACCATCGCAGCAAACAGCAGGCCAACAACTTACCCATCAGATAACTGAGTACCACCGCAACCAACAGGTCACAATAGTCATCACATTAATATATCCCACCAGAAAAAAATAGGTTACAGTCGTCGGCAGACACCATCAATTTAGCAATCCCTGGGTAACTATGCACCACGACAAATGACAGGTTACATTAGTCTCAAGATACGTATGCACCACCACAGCAAACGTCACCAGATAACTGTGTGCCACCACAACCAGCAGTAGTCACGAGATTACGTACCACAACAGCCAGTAGTCACGGATGAACAGGCTATTTTACTCGCCAGATAAGTATGTACCACCACAACCAATTGGTTCCAGTAGGCACCAGACTACTATGTACCACCTTAGCTGTCATGTCGCAGTAGTCACCAGAATACTACGTACTACTACAGGCAAGCGGTTACATTCCCTAGACAAAGCCGACTGTCGGCACGACACATTCACATTTCCACCACTTTCTGCGCGCCATCGACCAGATTGCAGACCTTATTAAAGGAAGCCCGAAAGGATCCGGGAAAGAGCTTTAATCATAATAACTGAATATATGAGTCTTACACTTCTGTTCCAAATGACCTCTGAAGACTAAAAAAAGCGAGCTTCGATCGGGAGTTCCCGTCCATCTAGCCTGCCTGTCCACAAATATGGAGAAATTGCTATCTGTACCCTGCACGTCCATTCGATTTTGTGCGCCCCAGACAGCAAAGACTCGCTGTCACGCGTAATTACATATATCTGAGCTATTAGTTCTCTGACAATCAAAGCAGGACAACCACAAAAGACCATCAGAATTTCAGACCACTTAAACAATCATTGACATGAGCAAGCTAAGCACTTACGTCTACAAATTTCATTACCATAATTGTACAGAATAGTGAAAAAAAGTCTTCTTTCCAAATCTTAAGAAAGGTCAGCATTTTGTGTTTATCCAGATTTTGGTTATTGGGTGGTGGAATATTTTCTCTGAGTCTTATTTGATCCAAACTAAAATATGGTATTGGTCTTCATCTTCATCTCAAATTGTATGTTTATTATTAACACGTAGAAGAAATCATATGTGAAATAAATAGAAACAAAAATATTTGAACACCTTTTCCGGCTGTGGTATAACTATGAAAGCTTTATATTGAAGAAGTAAACACATAATCCTATAATTGAAACTAATTATGATTGCTTATGAGTATGCCGCAAACTACTTTTAATGTAATGTTTTGAGAGCTTAAGCATAAAAGTCTTACAGATGACGTAAAAGAAAGATAAAATGTCGATTATTTAAGGCCGTGAGCTAAGTAACAAATAAATCAAAAGTTATTACAAGCCATTTTGATTTTTACCTAAATGTGAGAACCAGTTTTATGATTAATCTTGGATTTGCATTCCTTAATCCACGTGTCTTTGATCTGCATTCCTTAATCCACGTGTCTTTGATCTGCATTCCTTAATCCACGTGTCTTTGATCTGCATTCCTTAATCCATGTGTCTTTGATCAGTATTCCTTCATCCACGTTTGATCCACGGTCTGCAGTCATATCTACAAATCAGTTTGGTGGTGCGTTATTCCTGCCTGAGGGAGAGGTTGCCGACGTGACGTCACCAGCCAGACAGAGGACACTGCGAGCAGACGTTCGTCCAGATGCGACCTCTAGTTAAATAAAGAATCCACCCGAACTAACAATATGACTCAATATAAACATTCAGTTCAAACAATCAAGGTGAGAGAGTATAGATGGACTCGATCGTATGTAATATTCGGATTTGATGTTCTTTCTTTTTATTATAATTTTTATTATTAAATTTTGTGGTTGTTATCTTGACCCATATTTTGTTTAATTTGTTAGAGTGACCGGGAAGAGCTGGCTGAGGGGAGGAGCCAAAAGTATTAATATCATAAGGGGAAAGATAACGTTTGCCAGCTTCGGCACATCAGCTGATTTGTCTGTTAATATGTCTTATAAATAACAGTCCCGAATATTTGGCAGAGGAACTGAAGGGAAGGTCAGGCCGTCTGGCTGCCGTTAGTATTAGCGATGATATAATTTGGATATTGATATTGATATTGATAATGTGGAACCTGATACGGGGGCAGGGTCGATACATATAACCGGACATATGACAACTGTATTTTTCAATATTTCTTCATTGAAATACAGTTTGTTTTGTTGGAAATAATAATGAAACTTTATCTGGTGCATATTATTAAAAACTATACCAAAATCAACTATCACTGAAAATACAACCCGTAATTAAAATACATTTTGTAGAAACAGATTTCTACAATGATATCACTAAGAAGTCTAGACTGCAATTGTTGTATTTTTGTGCAATATATGAAAAATTAAATAATGCCAAAAAAATCATAAGAAACAACTGTATTTGCATGTGCTATGGAATTGGATCATATTGAATTTATAGGAACGTGACACAAACTCAAATTAATCATCTGTCGTCGATTCGCAGTGCTGCAACAGGATGAAGAGAAAGCAAGCTTTTGCTTCTCTTGTGCTGAGCACTAGAATTGCCTACCGGACACTCGTCTGGGTACGACAGAATAAAACACACCGGAAGGTGACTGTTGTTTCGATCTGTTTCGAACCTCTGCAGAGGAAATGAAGCGACAGATCCAGTACTTCTCATCCATTATGGCATCCAGTCAACAGCACAATGCGATTGTTTGGTGCGTGCCTTTTCTAATCCGCTGACCACTTTCAGCTTCCTGGCTCTGCGCGTCTGTCTGTAGATTGGCCATTATTTCTCACAAACACAGTGGGGGCACCACGAACAGGGAAACACGCGCGCGCACATGTTTGAGGAAAATTAAGCACATCACGCAGGCAAACACAAGTTAATAAAGACATAAAATAATGGCAATAGAATGGGCGACTGCAACAAAGAAACAGAAGACAGGATAAATATAAATGTCATTGAGCAGAGCTCGGAAATACTATGTTTAAATCCCACACAAACTCCACACACAAAGTCTGGTGTGCACAAACTTCACACACAAAAGTCTGGTGTACACAAGCTCTACACACAAAAGTCTGGTGTATACAAACTCCACACACAAAAGTCTGGTGTATACAAACTCCACACACAAAAGTCTGGTGTACACAAACTCCACACACAAAAGTCTGGTGTACACAAACTACGTATATATTCAAGTGATACTTTTAGTTTGCACCGTTTTAGTATGCGACTTAGAAGTAGTTTAAAAGACTAAAACCACAGATTTCTATTTTTATAGATCGTATATGTGACTCAAAACACCAGGGCCTGTAAACAGAAAACGCTTTTCATGAAGGGAAATACTGTATTTGTGCCGAGGTCAGACCGATTCCGACAGTGGAGGTAATTTATATAAATTTTAACCAATCGAAAGATTATTTCACATTGTGTCTAGAAAATATATTTATTGATCCTAGAACAATTTTTAAAATGCAATGACACGTTTGCAGTTCCGAAGGAGAGTAACTCATCATAGTGAAGGACGCGAAATATGATACTGCTCGGGGGAAATATTAGCACACAAGGCAACCGATAAAATTATATTTTTCCCTGAAATATCAAGCAAATATAGTCGAGAAAACGTACAAAATACATAAACAAACTCATATCTAATCTAATTTTACTACAAAGTCAAAACACATTTACAAAAGTTAATGCTGATTTATTTTAAATATTGCCAGTTTTTTTTCATACACAAACACTTATAGATAGATAGACAGATAGATAGATAAATAGATAGACAGACAGACAGACAAACAGTTAGACTGATAGACAGATGGATAGATGGATGGATGGATGGATTGATGCATAGAAAGATAGATAGATAGATAGATAGATAGATAGATAGATAGACATATAGACAGATGGATAGATGGATGGATGGGTAGAGTGATGCATAGATAGATAGATAGCTGTATACGCGTACAAGTGCATACACTAAATATATTTGATTTTTAAAAAATAAACATTCATTAATGTTAGTATTATTTTCTTCATCCAATTGTTGTATAATTATTTTTATTTATTGTATTAAGGAAATTTACTTATTGATTTTATTTGTATATTAATGTTGTTGAAATATTTCTAGTATTTAAGTATACTTTCTATATATAATTTTATTGATTAAACTAAGTGTAATTAATTATTGTAATATTTTTCATTTAAATTACTTTTTAATTTATTTGCATTTAGTTTAATTTAGTTCAATTTCATGTATTTCTTTATTATTTGATTAATTAATCTGCAATGCTATCTTAGAAAGCATAAATTACTTCGTTAATTGACAACTTGGTATACATGGTTTAACATTCTACTTGCCCACGGATGGTTTTTACTTATTTGCAGTATATAGAAATTGAAACCAAGTGATTGATGAGCATGATACACACAAAAAAACCTCTGCTTGGTCAACACTACATATCCAATGTTATATGATGAGAAATTTTCCCATATATTTTATAAAAATGTTCATGATGTGCAAATTTAAATTGAACGTTATTTGTAATTCAAATGACGTGGTCATTGCATAATGCTTGTTTCGGAAGCGAGGTCCTGAATGAATGAGTCATGCATGGTAGCAGATTTACTGACCAGTGTTTGGTACTTGCATCAATTAGGTAAGCGAAGGTTTTGTTTGTTTAAATTTGCACGACCAGTATACGTGACAAGTGATTAATGTGTGTGTGTGTGTGTGTGTGTGTGTGTGTGTGTGTGTGTGTGTGTGTGTGTGTGTGTGTGTGTGTGTTGGGGTATACAATGGGAAGCATTGTTACCGGGCAGGCAGAAGTGGTCGAAGTTCTTAAGAAAGTGATAATAGTATTAGCTCTAGGTAATTGGCTGGATCCAATGTGTGTCTAGCAGAGACAGGTGTTATTTCAAGGGGAGATAAAAGTGATAGAGAATTTACCTTCTACTCTTTGTCCAATCGTCTCATGGGTGAAGTTTTGAGACTGGGTCTCTCCCTATTTGGGGTTGTACATGGAGTAGTAAACCCTGGCTGGATAAGGGTTTTTGGTTTCATCTTGATCTCTATCTTTGATTCCAATGTGAGATTTGTAATATGTTCCTTAGGTGTGATGTTATGTCCTATTGCACGTCTACCAGCGTGTTGTATGTCACTCCAGCGCATGAGATAAGTTGTGATGCGAACATGACTACAGTGTGGCTTGAACTTGCTCTGTGTGGCATTATGATGTAAACTAGGACATAATATATCATTTATTTTTCTAAATATTGTGAACTTTTCTTTTATAAAATTCTTGTTATTAACTCTTTAATCTCGTGTATTAGTTAGTGAAAAGTAATTTCTATCGTTTGTTATCATAGTATGAAGTGATAATCTAATGATTACGTCTTGTTCTCTGTTCGTCTATTATTCATAATTGTTGCACATCCATTTCATAAAATTGATTCTCAGCTTATAACTGAGTGGGGGCCGTGAGTCACCTTGGCGGCGTAACAGTTGCAGATATACATGTAACCAGTGACCCATACTCTGCATCGGCAAATGTAGATGTCTTGTATCACAACTAATTACCAATATTTGATATAATTCATTATTACAAAGTCACCCCAGACTACATCGGCGACATCCAACATAAAAATCTATGCACTGTTTGATCAGCATGACACACTCATCAAAGAAATATCTGATTGGTGAGTAGATACATCCAACACAAAACCAACAGATTGTTTGATCAGCATGACAAACTCGAGAAAAGACCACTGACTGATCAACACGACAAATCCAACACAAAACCCGTTGATTGTTTGATCAGACTGACAAACGCTTGAAGAACCCTCTGAATGGTCATCAGGACACAGTCCAACACAAACCCTCTGATTGTTTGATCAGAATGACAAACCCGACAAAACCATGTGTTTGGTCAACACGACATATCCAACACAAAACCCACTGATTGTGTGACTACGATGGTATACCCGAAACAAGACCCACTGATTGTGTGACTACCATGATATACCCGAAACAAGACCCACGTATTGTGTGACTACCTTGATATGCCCCCAAAACAAACCTACAGCAATTTACACAGCTAATGCCATTCGATGTAACTGTATCAAATAAACCATAATAGAGTACTTCGCAAAAAGTATTACAAGGATAAACTGATGATACACTAAACAATGAAGCATCGCAGTAGCGAACCGGCATCTATAAAAAGTTGATGATACAGCAACCAATACAGCAAACACAACATCAACCGGCATCCATAAAAAGTTGATGGTACAGCAACCAATACAGCAAACGCAACATCAACCGGCATCCATAAAAAGTTGATGGTACAGCAACCAATACAGCAAACGCAACATCAACCGGTATCCCATCTCGTGGGTGATTCTGGATCACAAAACTCGTAAATGTCTGTTTCAATCATGCGTGTGCGTTTAGACAAACATCAAAATGTCTTTAGCTCCACACTAAACTGAAATCGATTAGAAAGCCTACATCTTTTGCAATCTTCAGCTATGTGGCTTTTTTCCCCTCTCTCTTCTCGACTTCTGCCCCGAGAGCGCATTCAGTTTTTTTCTTCCTGGTTTTAGAATTCAATCGTTAGCAGTTTCAAGTACACCCTCATAGAAAGGGTACTTTCTCTTTAGAAAGTGAAACTGTGGAGAGTGTTTTATCGGTACACCAAATGCTTGGTTTGTTTAAAAGTTACAAGTTAAGCGGAAAGGGTTTCGTGCACGACAAATGATGCGAAAGCGGAAATGAAGTCGGAACAGAAAACCGAGCTTTCAGTAAAGTTGCCGAGTTTAAGATTTCTTGAGACAAATTAGCACGAAAAGTCTGGCAGCGCAGGCGCACTCTAATCAATTGTCGACGATCGATTAAGACAAGAACGTCGTTTTCACAGCACTTTATTGGTTTCACATGATTCGCTCACTGCGACGACAACAAGGACTAATAGAGTTTTGCAAACATAAACACTGAGAACAACGGCCAATACAGTTTTGCAAACATAAACACTGACAACAAGGGCCAATGCTGTTTTGCAAACATAAACACTGACAACAAGGGCCAATGCTGTTTTGCAAACATAAACACTAACATTACTTTACAGATAAATAAAGTAGAATATCTCGTGTTTATCGTGTGATATCCTGTTAACAAGCAAAGTATTAGCCATTCTTTTATTTCATCGCGTCATAATCCTGATTAATTGCATCTGATGAAACGTTGTAATAGTTTATAAATATATATTAGATAGTTAGGCAAACATATATCGATCGATCGATCGATCGAGAGAGAGAGAGAGAGAGAGAGAGAGAGAGAGAGAGAGAGAGAGAGAGAGAGAGAGAGAGAGAGAACATTATTACTAATGTAATAATTACGAAAGAAGGTGAAAAATGAACAAGTAAGGAAACATTTTTTGAAGGAAACAGTATCCAATTTAAAAGTTTAGTTTTCAAGACAATGAATGTAAAGATAAATAAAAAATAATTATGTAAACAACAGGACATGTGAAGTCAAAGAAAATAGACACATGTCGTCGTTTGTTCTTTTCAGAGTTCCTGATGAAAAATCGTTAAAAAGCAGAGCAAACAAAGGTCAAGTATTTTCTTTTACGGCTTTGATGTGCTCTTCTGAGAATACAACCTACTTGACAGATATAGATTGCGCGGACATAGATATCAATCACATGCAAGGAGCTAATCTAAAGGTCAGCTTAGTAATTTCGTACTCAACATTTAGAGCTAGGTTTGTCGGATTTTTACGAAATCCATTTATTTTTAGTTTCGTACTCAACATTTAAAACTCAGCTTGTCGTTTTATTTACGAAATGCAATTTAGTTTGGTTTTGTATTCTATGCAAAACGTTTCGTTTAATGCTTTTCGAACATGTATCCAATGTTCAGTATAGTACTAAAATAGTAACTTAGTTAATTCTAACAATGTACCCATTGTTCAGTATAGTACTAAACTATTAACTTAGTTAATTCTAACAATGTACCCTATGTTCAGTATAGTACTAAACTATTAACTCAGTTAATTCTAACAATGTACCCTATATTCAGTATAGTACTAAACTATTAACTTAGTTAATTCTAACAATGTACCCATTGTTCAGTATAGTACTAAACTATTAACTTAGTTAATTCTAACAATGTACCCTATGTTCACTATAGTACTTATAGCCAACTTATTTCCAACTCTACACTTAATAATGTTCAGGAGAGCACTGGAAAATCATCTTAATAATTCAAACATATACTCATTGCTAGAGCACTATTACAACTTCAACTTAGTAATTTCAAAAACTATACTCAGTGTTGAGTACAAAAAAAATCAATTTAGTACTTTCAAACACTTTACCCAATGATCAATACAATACTAAATAATCAAGTGGGTATTTTAAAATCACTGCAATCAATGCTCAGTACAATATAAACAAATTAAAAGAGTCACTTCAAACACTATAGTCAATGTTCAGTACAATAAAAAATATCAACTTAATAATTTCAAACACTATATTCAATGTTCAGTAATATTTAAAAATATCAACTTAATTTCAAACACTATATTCAATGTTCAGTACAATTCTAACATATCAATTTAGTAATTTCAAATGCTGTACTCATTGCTGTTTGCGATTTAAAACAACACTATAAAATGTTCATTTGGGTAATTTCGTATTCCGCGTCCAAAGCTCAGTTTAATAGTTTCCAGCCCACTATGCAAAATTCAATTTATTTTGTTTTAACGCAAGCCTTCACAAGTTCATAAAAATATAGTAGTTTTCACGAAAATACATATTTTTTTATGACATTTCTTTGTAATATTTATTAATTTCTTTTTTAAAATGTGCTGTCATTTCACTGACAGCATTGGGAAATCTATTTTGTTCGAATTTCTTTTTCAATTAACACAGGTTAGCAATATTTTGCTCTTTAATCATTCGTATGCAGAGTGTCCCTTTTTATCAAAACTGTTGTTGTATTAAATAAAACTTAAAGTGTGAACACTGCTTATTTGTAATAATTACAACAAATGGAATCATCTTTAAAATACGCAAGAATGAAATGTACTGGTCACGTGTATGTGTACGCACATAACACTCGAATGACTTTATCACAGCTCAAGCGTGTCTGTAGAATATAACAGCCTTCAGCAGTAAGAGTAGGCTAAATGTATAATAATTGCATTGACTGGGACGAGCCTATACCTGTCTATCAATCTGCCTGGTGTGTGACCAGTCACGTTGTTTTGTACTGTGGACGAGCCTATACCTGTCTATCAATCTGCCTGATGTGTGACCAGTCACGTTGTTTTGTACTGTGGACGAGCCTAAACCTATCAATCTGCCTGGTGAAGGGTTACTCAACCAGGTTCTGTGAGAGTTCGCTAAGGGCTCTCCAAGGGATAGTGAATGCCAAAGCATAAGCATCGTACATATAGTACTTTTTACTAGTTCCCTGAGGAGTTTCCTGAAATTTCAAAATTATTTCAAGGGTTTCTCCAGGGCAAAATAGTTCAGAAAGGCTGGTCTGGAGTGTGAACAGTCACGTTTTGGAGCTACGGGTGCGTGGAGTAATTGTGGCACACGAAACCTGCATTTATAGTAGCATTCAGCCACCCATACATCACAGTCTGTCTTAAAGTATCTTTTTACATTAACACCTAACTTATGAGTCTCTCTCAGATCTCTCCACAACCTTTCGTAAATTATTTTTAGTCTAGCACTAAATCTAAACACGTAATCATCCACTGGTTATGTCTTCGACACCCATGCTCAGAATTATCCAAAATATGTTATTTTCTCTAAAAGACCTGCTCTAGATTTCGTGGTCACATTAATATTTGTCTTATATTTATTTGCAATGTGACATGTCTTGAACTGATTTGACTTATGTCTGCATCTTGGTGTGTCTGGACTAATTTGACTTATGTCTGCGTCATGACGTGTCTAGACTTATCTGACTTGTGTATGCGGCGCCATGGTGTGTCTGAAGTTATCTGACTTATGTCTATGTCATAGTGTGTCTGAACATATGTATGCGTCATGATTTGTCTAAGTTATTTGACTTATATGTGCGTCATGATTTGTCTAAGTTATCTGACTTATGTGTGCGTCAAGATGTGTCAGAAGTTATCTGCGTCTTGATGTGTCTGAACTTGTTAACTGTAAACTCATTTCTTGATTGGAACTAATGATCTGACGGTTGAGAGAGAAGAATTCTTATTTCCGGTTAGCAATCATTCTGGGACTGTGTGCAAACCAGAGGGTTCGCTCAAACAATGCAATCGAACGCCGAGAGGACGAATAACATCTAATCGATTCGAACCACAGACTGTTAAAATCCACTTGAAAGGATTTCAACCTTCCAATCACCTACTTTTATTTCTGTCACTGCTTTCTTCTGCTTTCTGAAGTCTCTCTCTCCTCCACACACACTCCACCCGAAAAAAAAACTAATAATAAATTGAACAGTTGTCTTCAAAGATTGTTAATTACAGCAGACCTTTGTTTTTTGTTTTCAAATTTTTCTCTTCAGTTCGCGACTCAAGATGCCTGCACTTTAAGCCATCAAGAGATTTTAAATTGTAAGCACTGCGTATCTGTTTCTCACAAGATCAAAAACGAAGCAGAATTAACATGAATAGAGAGCAATCTCCACAGCCGATTAAACGCATCTTCTGGTGCGCCTATGAAGTTATGCACTCATTTACATTCCCAGATCATTTCACGTCCAGATGAAATCATTGGGAAAAAATAAAATATAGATATTTATTTTTTTAAACTTGTCATTACAATTTTGCAAGACATATACAGTTCAGAAAGAAAATATGTTCATGCTTACACTTTTATCTTTTAATTCGTAACTTAATGGACCACTCACAAATCTCTGAACTGACGTAAAATGAGATAATTTCTCCACTAGTCCTGTAACCTATGTAACGACTTCAAATAAATCGACATTTAAGCAACTGGTTTTGTTATTTTATGCATATTAATGTTTTCAGAATCTTAGTTTTTCTTGTCTTTAATGTGGCATTTATTCACATTTGAAGGAAGTCGTGTTTAAGCCGGTAGGATTAGTATTGATTTTTTTTTTTAGTTAAAAATATTTTTTCTGTCTAAAACTGATTTAACATTTAAAGACATTTTATAATTATTTTTGCTGATTTAACATTTCTTTCCTTTAAGCATGTTGCATGTATATTACCAGAAAGTAAAAAGCGGGCGACAATTATTAAAATACACAATACACAGCAAATCCACACACGCACGCACAGTCATGCAGGAACAGAAACTGAAGTACAAGAACAGCAAGCACACGCGCGCGCGCACACACACACACACACACACGCGCACGCACGTACGCACGCACACACACATACACACACACACACACACACGCACACACACACACACACACACACACACGCACACACATACACATACATACGCATGCACAATCACTACTATCTTGAATAATAATTCAATACTAATAACTTGTGAGAATATTTCACAAGCAGATTGTTAAATATCACTCATTCACTCTAAATAATTAGCCATCTGTCTGTCTCTCCGACCCTCCATCCATCCTTTCACACTTGTATCTAACTAGCTATCTATCTATTTCTGTCTCTCAGGTTTGGCTGATGGGTGCAGAGGGCCAGGCGCTATGGTTTCTCGAAGACAGATCATGTGTTGAACTGTTTCTGTTTAGGCAATTTTTTTTCTCTTTCGTCGCTGCCACAACAAACTTGATGTTTGTCTCGCCTAGTAATGTTTTCTGCAACTCTCGCGTTCATTCGCTTGAGGTGTCCTATAAACAATTTATTATATGTTGGCTCTTTCCATCGCATTTATTTTATATTTTCCATTCGGTATTCATCTTCCTTGTTTTTTTTTCTTTTTATGGTTTCTTGCTATGCAAATAACCATTTGCTGGACATATATGGTTCATTAATCATTCTTTTATCCTTTCTTACATTATAATTATAAATAAACTCTTCGTTAATATGTTCCTGGTATTACATTCAAGCATGCAGACATTAACTGATTTTTTAGAATTTTTAATCTTCCAGTGCGTCGTCTCATGGGCAGATACTCCATATAATGAATCTATTACCGGTGCATGGACAGCAGAAATTCACCCCTCCTCCCATCCACCTAAAATGCAGTTGCTTTTCTGATCAATGTTAAATTTGTAAATGCCAAATCTAGTGACCTCTTTATGGTTTTGCCGTTTTATGGTTTTATCAGGAGTGGGAAAATAGCTATGGTCTATTTCACATTTTGTGTCCTTATGGTTGGATGAAACACGCCTTGCATCTGCATTTTGGGTTCGCAGTGACTACGTCAGAGCATTAACGTTGGCGTATCTGCACTTTCTTCCATACACATTCTCACAAATAAACGCGAAAACACTCTTTCGCTCATAGATAAATATATTTCACTTTCCCTCACTCGGTGGGGGAGGGGGGTACTGAAGCATGAACAGAACTTAATACAATCATACTGTTATGTTGCATATGATGGTAAGTCTCCAAAGTCAACTCTACTGGAAGATACAATGCACCGTATTGCACTAAGCGGAAGTCTGTATCATAAATGACAACAAACGAAGTGCTTGGACAACTATCTAGGCCAGGGGTCTCAAACATGCGGCCCGCGGGCCATTTGCGGCCCGCGTGACGATATTTTGTGGCCCCCACTTGATATCAAAGTTTAGTGATAGTGCGGCCCGCACGTTTTTCTCACGCAGCTTGGGAGTTTTATAGTTTTTGTCACTTGTGGGGCTACCATACCTCAGGATCGTGACAGTAACGGTGTGTTGCCAAACTCGGCGACTTTCTTTCCCAAGCCTGTTACATATTGCTACCGTTTAGCAAAGTTCAAAAGCATCCAGATCTAGCAAGCTAATTCTATATAGATTATAGACCCTACAGGTCTACCCACAGATGAGTTGTTCGGAAAAAACAGCATTTTCATGTCGAAAAAGCAGGTGAAGTGTTTAGCAAAGAAGAAAAATAGTAGACTGAAAGAACAGAAAAGGAAGAACAGAAAAATAACCAAGGTAAGTTGGCTTAGCAAGGGACAGTTCTTGAAGAGGTTTTATGAGTTGAGAGCTGAAGTGAAAACCTTCATGGAGAAGGATGGGATGGCTGTTCCTGTACTAAGTGATCCCAAATGGCTCATGGACTTAGCTTTTCTTGTTGACATCATAGAAGAGCTGAATGTACTGAACAAGAAATTACAAGGCCAGGGGCAGCTTGTCAGCGCAGCATTTGACAATGTCAGAGCATTTTCCACAAAACTTGTGTTATGGAAAGCCCAGCTTTTTCAGACAAACCTCTGCCATTTCCCAGCTTGTAAGGCACTCATGGATTGTGCCACACCATTCAGTGGTGAGAAATATGTTGATGCCATTGTAAAGCTGCATGAAGAATTTGATCACAGGTTTGCAGAATTCAAGAAACACAGAACCACCTTTCAAATATTTGCTGACCCCTTCTCCTTCAATGTGGAAGATTCCCCTTTTGTGCTTCAAATGGAGCTAATTGACATACATTGTAATTCTGAACTCAAAGCCAAGTTCAGGGAGGTGAGTGGAAAAGCAGAAAAGCTTGGGCAGTTTTTAAGAGAATTGCCCCTTACCTTCCCTGAGCTTTCCAGGATGTTCAAGCGGACCAAGTGCCTTTTGGGGAGCACCTATCTGTGTGTAAAGCTCCTCTCCACCATGAACTTTAATAAGTCAAAATTCAGGTCCAAACTTACTGAGGGTCTCAGTGGCTTCCTCCCTGAAGCCAAATGTGTCTGAGATATGTAAGAGGAAGTGTTGCCAGGTCTCTGGCAGCAGGGAATAATGATGCGGCCCAGCTTCACCCAGACTCTACTTCCAGCGACCCCCAGGTAAAATGAGTTTGAGACCCCTGATCTAGGCCTTTACGCTTTACCACTTCTCGTACAGTAGACAAGTACTCGATCAATGACAATACCTTCGTTGGCAAGGTCAAGGTCAAGATAATCTGTGGCAGTTATGTCGTACTCATCGTGCTGCTAATCTCTAGCAGCAGCACTGGTTTGTTTGCTGTACTACCACATACAATTGTTTTATGCTTGTGTACTGCAACACAAAGGGTTGGGATCAGAATTGAGGTTAGTTTTATTGGGTTTACACTTATAAAATAAAGAATAAATAAATTAAGGTGAAAAAGCAGTTCGTTGCCATGCCATTTAAAATCGGCTGCTTGGTTTTCAGTTATATTAAGTTGCTATATGTATGAGTTAGAAAATAGCATACATTTTTACTATCTCACTGTCTCCAGCAGGCTTATCACCATACAATGAGGGCAACTGCACTTAATGTCCCCATTGTGCAAGCTTAAGCTCCAACTACAGACCATGATGAGGAAGAAATAGAAGACTTTTACTACCAACTGCAAGACATTCTGGACCAGACCACAAAGAAAGACATTCTTGTGATGCAATGAGATTGGAATGCTAAAACAGAAGAAGATGCCGTTGAGAACTGTAAAGGCACATGTGGACGCT
The DNA here is from genome assembly GCA_028829895.1 of Sinotaia quadrata. Classification (NCBI taxonomy): domain Eukaryota; kingdom Metazoa; phylum Mollusca; class Gastropoda; order Architaenioglossa; family Viviparidae; genus Sinotaia; species Sinotaia quadrata. Next base: position 37,668,994 of record CM054178.1, on the reverse strand, counting down.
ATTGCAAGACAGAGACTAATGAGGGAGGCTTAAGGCTCCTGAAATTTGCCAGCTCTCTAATGATCTGAAAGTGAAGAAGACTTTTGGTCCACACAGAGCATCCAGAAGATGGACATGGCCTAGCCCGAATGGAGAACACCATAGCCAAATTGATTATATCATGGTGAAGAGGCATTTCCATACCAGTATAAACATTGCCAAGAGCAGACATTGGAAGTGACCATCACTTAGTGATGATGACACTCCAACTACGTCAGAATAAAGTCAACAAACAGGGCCTCACAAAAATCAAGTTCAACCTTGACAAGCTAAAAGACCCAGGGTTATGGGAAGCCTTCCGAGAAAAGATAGGAGGAAAATTTACACCACTTTTACTTTATAAATATGAAAATATATTGATACAATTTTAATACAAGCCATAAATATTTTAAAAATATATTGATAGATACAGTTTTAATACAAGCCATAAATATTTTTAAAAATATATTGATAGATACAGTTTTAATACAAGTCATAAATATTTAAAAAAATATATTGATAGATACAGTTTTAATACAAGTCATAAATATTAAAAAATATATTGATAGATACAGTTTTAATACAAGTCATAAATATTTTAAAAATATATTTATAGATACAGTTTTAATACAAGTCATAAATATTTAAAAAATATATTGATAGATACAGTTTTAATACAAGTCATAAATATTTTTTTTAAATATTTATAGATACAGTTTTAATACAAGCCATAAATGTAAGTGAACTGTTCATTCAAAGTTTGATCTTCGTATCATACTCTAGCTGTAACAGTATTACCAGTCTATTATCAGTATTACCAGTCTATTACCGGTCTACCAGTCTATTACCGGTCTATTACCAGTCTATTCTTCGAAAGTATAAGGTAGATTCCCCTGTCCAACCAAGGTGTTTTCTGTCCGACAAAAAGTGTTTGCCTACACAAATCACATGTTTCCAGACCATAGAAAGGCAGGTAGAGGAACAGAAGGCAAATATCAGCTTCGGGATCTTCCCAGGAGAAAATCTAACGACCATAAACTATATCAGAATGGAAGAAAACAGTTCAAGTTAAAGGAAAGTGTTGGAATTGTTCACGCACATAAGCCTATAACAGAGACTAAGAACTCAGCGGTTAGTAAAAGTGAACACTAAGAAGAAATCAACTAATTTACCATTCGTTAAATCAATAAATTGATTCGTCTGTCCACAGATCTACCAGTTAATTAACGGATCAACCAATCAATCAATTAATCAAGCAGATCGACAGTCGATCAAATCAATCAGTTATCAGTTTTCCAGATAGCATCACACGTTCAGACATATTAGCCAATGGGTTTTGCTATCACTTAGTAAAGCAGCCGCTAGCAATAACACCCACACACAATCAGCTCGTCTTAGCGTTCCAGAGTGATCTTCAGCGAAACATTATCTCCCTCTAGCACCGACAACACGAGTGGTAAATTATCTTCGCTTTAGTATTCACTTAAGGCCCAACCACGTGACGTATTCTACCGAGATTGGGTATACATACAGAGGGATGTCTGGCGTAACAGCCAAATACAATCTTCTCGTCATTTTCCAGCCAGTCCAAGACATTAATTGAGTTGAGCAGACTGTCATTTGAGAGTGTCCAAAACTTTTTTCAGGGCAAAATGCAGCGCTGTGTGTCTGACAACAGAGAGCATCGCTTTTCAACATTTATCGCATATTATTTCACACGCATTTTATTTATTTATTTATGAACATCTTACCAGCAATCTTCGTGTGTAAGGGAGACTTTTGAAAATTGCCATGCTCCCTATGGAACTAGGATCACTTCTACAGGGACAGATCTGAGAGATATTGGATAGCAAATAGCAGATCGCGCGATAGGGAACAAATTAGAGATTGATACATACAGCAAACTACCACAACAACAGATGCACGCTAGATAGAGCTAATTAGTGAATAACTGTACTGATAGGGACATAGCTGAGTATATGTAACTGTAGTTGATTGGAACATGACATGAAGCAGATGAAGTGGGTCATTCAGGAGAAAGTGTTTGTCATAAATGAATACATGAGAAACAATGGGAGACAAATTCTTATAAGTGACAGGCCGGAAAGGGACACTTAAGTTAAATGCCTCGATAGACAAGATCGAAATGGACGTCTACACTCGATTGACAAGATCGAAATGGATGTATACACTCGATAGACAAGATCGAAATGGACCTCTACACTCGAGAAAAAGGCATCGAAATGTGTTTCGAAACCGACACTCAGAATGTGATGAGAATGTAATTTATACAAGAGAGAATGACAGATCTATAATGGGTGTCTTGTCATTAGAATGTAATTTATACAAGAGAGAGAGAGAGAGAGAGAGAGAGAGAGAGAGAGAGAGTGTGAAATATTTAAATGTGGTATCTCAGTATCTGACACTCTGAATTTCGCTATGGTGGCCCTATGGTGTCTTTCGACAGGAAATTCTAAGAGCTCTACAATCAAGATGTGAAGGGTTGCATAAAAATAATTTCAAATAAAATTGTAAAGTCGTAAATACAAGATATATATTTTAAATACTCTAGTAATAAAGATTAGCTAATAACATCTAAATATGGCGTATAAATACTTCATAGTTATAAATCTGATTATTGTCTCTAAAATTTGATAGATAAGTTCTGGGAAGTTTGTGCCAACAAGACAGGAATGTGGTGATCTAGAAAGCTAGAAAATAAAATCGGAACCGAGTGAGCTAAGTCCAACAAAAAAAGATTTAAATATGGTGTTTCAATAGCAGACAGTCTAAATATAAAACTGGTTTTCACGATTTTGAGTGAGGCAATACTAAATTCTAACATCGGTGTAACTGAGAAAACTAGTAAACAAAATCGGAATATAGTGACTACATATGTGATAATCAAAATAAAATGTGTATATTGTCTACAATTTTGAAACGCCAATCGTCCTACCAACGAGGTGTAACGGTAGAATGCAGATGCCTAACATAATCGCTGTTTTTGGCTATGCTTATAGAATACTAGGACCTAACGAACATACTCGTAATGTCTTGGCTATATTTTTACAATAGAGGGACCTAAGGAACATACTTGTAATATCTTGGCTACATTTTTACAACATGGTCCTAATAAACATACTCGTAATGTCTTGGCTACATCTTTAGAATACAGGGACCTAACAAAAATACTCGTAATGTCTTGTCTACATGTTTAGAACACAGGGACCTAACAAACATACTCGTAATGTCTTGTGGCTAATTTTTCAATAGATTGTCCAGTCCGACATCGTTTACAATCAACTCTTGCAGCACGAACGCGTGCTTTAATTATACTGACGTAAATTTTACTGGTACCTCAGGACGCGAACGCGTGCTTTAATTATACTGACGTAAATTTTACTGGTACCTCAGGACGCGAACGCGTGCTTTAATTATACTGACGTAAATTTTACTGGTACCTCAGGATGCGAACGCGTGCTTTAATTATACTGACGTAAATTTTACTGGTACCTCAGGATGCGAACGAGCATGCTTTTATCTGAATGAATCTTTTGTTTGAAATTTGTTCAGTTCTGTCAAGTTTCGAAGTCGGACGCAACCACATTTCCCCGACAAACGAAGAATTCCTCTAAAGAAACAAAAAGAATTCTATTTCTCCCAAAGGGCATCAAGATCGTCCTCACACAAAGACATATCTGAGACAGTTCATATATTTCTCAATGAAGTGACTTTCATCTCTGGAGAAAAGGTCCAGTGTTTGCGGTGCTTCGAATTTGTTTCTGAATATGTACCTCCCTCATATTGCAAGGCACTTCATTGACAGAACAGAAAATGGAAATCGATTTTCTTGGGTTCAAACGCACCTGCCTCACCTTTGATGACGTAGCTAGATCACATCGTATTGCCCTCTTTAGCAGGTTGGTTGGTACTACGCGGTAAAAGTTTTATTGTTCGTGTCCTTTAGATCGATCATTGTTGAGGTCGATATTTGCAGAGGTCATTATTCGATAATGACAATGGAGCTGAAAGTTAATGGAAACCGTAGAGAATTTCTATAGAACACATTTCCTTATGTGCGATGGTTATGGCCTAAACAATTCATTCCGGCTGGCTTAGAAATTTTCAAAGATAAATAATTTGGCTTAAGAACGTATGTAATTAGTTTGTAAGTGTGTTGTTTCACTAATAAATACTTTTATTGCAAGAGTGGGGAAAGAATATTTTTAATCGAAGAAAGTTGGTTTAGCAGATGTTTGTTTCATGTGCGTTGGTTTGTATGAACATATTTAATGTGATTGCGTTTGTATGCGTACGTGGGTTCGTGTTATAAAGAAAATGTAGGAAAGAAAATGTAGGAATGCAAATGTAAAATTACAAGAAAAAATATTTTGAGATCTTTTTGCATTATAACCTAATTCACTAGTGGATTTGCTTCACAGTGAGCATATTAAAATAGTAAGATAGTTCAGAGTTCACGAATTGCATTGATATTAAATGTGTCTTAGGCAACAAAGTGATTGTATGTAAGAGTTCATAATTCACAAAGGTACTTTAATTAATTGTTCGTTGATGTCAATGTAATTATAAGTAAAACATAATAAGAAATAAATTAGCCCTTACATTTGGGCCATTTGTAGTATCAGTACGATACATATATATATATATATATATGTGAATGTGTGTGTGTGTGTGTGTGTGTGTGTGTGTGTGTGTGTGTGTGAAAGAGAGAGGGAGAGAGAAATAGTGGGTTATTTAACGGTATGTTTATATGTATGTATAGATGGATAGATAGATAGATAGATAGATAGATAGATAGATACATAGATAGATAGATACATACATACATAGATAGATAGATAGATAGATAGATGGATAGATAGATAGATAGATGGGTGGATGGATGGGAGGAAATTGGATGGAAAGATGGCTGCACGAATCGAATCTAACTATATCGTTCATTTATTCGTCTCTTATGACGGTGTGTGCATGTGATTGCTGGAGTTAGTGATGGAATTACAGCAGACAGCTGACGATGTGCAGATGTGAATGTTAGAGTCAGTGTTGATGGTGTGTACACGTGAACGCAAGAGTCAGTGATGAATCACACCAGATAGTTGACGGCTGCGAGCGGTTGCAGAGCATCACGACAGAACGATACGCAATTTTAATCAAGGATTCATACTACGTACACTTGCACGATTATCACTACCACCATCCCCACATCTACCACAGGACTGTAGGCTTGACATCTACCATTACTTGCTGGCCTTCAGTTAAAAGTAAAAACTATCAACTTTAGTTAATAATGTTATTGTGAAACCTGCAGCCTGTGACTGAATCCACGAGTGTGATCGTTAATATAATTATTGTGATCGTATTTATAATTATGTTATAATAATTACTTTCTCCATTGAGCTCTATAGAGCAATGCATTCTTTCACATTCAGTGGCAACGAGACTCCCTAAGGGTACTGTGGAAATTTGAGGAAACGGTCAGTGTCTTATGTCTAACGTCCTGCTCTTGTATCAAGCATAACAAAGGACAAACATATTCTCAGTGGATTGCCCATGCTCACTTTAAGCTAACTGACTTAACTACAAATAAAATGGCAAGTTCCATGCTTTGGCTGTCTCGAGTTATGGTAGAGCAGCAATACGAAGGAGCCCTTAAGGACCAAATTCCCACTTACGACAAGAGTTCCGTACTTACGAACCGGGGCGAAATGTGCAGAGGAATCGCGGAAGAATAGTACCGTACGACATTTTGGCATCACCAAGGTGTAGTAATCGCGCACTATTTTAAGTTCTCCTCACAGTTCTGGGCTACCATACAGACAATGAGTGTACAAATTATGCATTACGAACAATATCGAGTGACGAACATCCTTCAGACTTCAACTCCTTCATAACCCGGAACTTGTCGGTATGACAAGAAATTTTAACATAAATGAAGAGAATAAGAGAAATAGCAGAGTGTGGAATGAAGAATGGTGCTTTCCATTTCCTATGATCAAAGAGTATATTTACCAGTGCCAAAGGATATGTAATTCGCCCAGCTTCGCGGAGATAAATTCAGGAGACATTCTCTCTGCCTGACTGGCGTTCTGGCAGGCATTTTTTAACCCTGGTGAGAGAACTTTTTGATTAACCCTTTGGTCTCTAATGGTAAATTGTCTTGTAGCTGAACTCTACCTTCCTTCCGGAACTTAGAATTAATTAACAATTCTATTATTGATTAGACCGACCCTGTCTCACAAGAGACTTCGATCTCCTCACTAACGATATCCAAGCTTTATTTCCTCTGTTATACACACTATACTATATATTATAACATTTATTTGCTTTGTTTACTTTAATATATGTTAGAGAGCGAAATGTTATTTCTAAAGCAATATTCATTTAGACATTGCACTTACGTATAGCACCATGTATGTAAGAATTATTCAAAGATATCATTTCAGTTTCTGACAGTTATTTTTAACACCATGTATGTAAGAATTATTCAGAGATATCATTTCAGTTTCTTTTGCTCATCGAACTTTATGTACCAACAAGAGATTTTCAAGCAGACGACTATTGCACTTCGTTTAAATAATACCTATTTAATTATGACCTTCTTTTAGTGTCACTGCGACTTTAATGATGCTCTTTGATAAAAAGAATTTTAAATACTTTCCTTAACACAAAAATTATTTGTACGCAGATAAAACAATTTATGTTACCTTAGCGCATGGTCGCACATTTCACTCAAATCTCGGAAAGATTAATTCTCTACCTACAGAAAGAGATGTGACTTTCAAATGCAGCCATGTTTCGCAAGTTGATTACAATAGCATTAATACTTCAAAGATTTCTCCAAAACCGTTTCAAACTAATGATGAATATATTTTTTTGTCCAATACACTGTTAATAAATCTTAACGTTTCCTCTAAGGCTGTTTACCCCATCCGTCTTGTTGTCCGCGTAAACATCTTTACGGGTAGTCCTAGGCAATTCACCAGTGAAAAATTGTCCGGGGAAGCCAAGGAATGGCCCTTTAACGGGCAATATTCCGACGAATGAGTTCGCCATTTTTGTAATCGTCCTCAAACGAACGATCTCTGTGAGCGATCGACCGTCCATATCTCCATCGAATATGTTTACTTTATGACAGCAGCACGTGCGAAAGCAATCCATCTCTTGCATGGCCGCATATAGATAAAGCGGACAGAGAGGCACACTTGTCACCTTTATGGTTTGCCTGCGTTCCGGTGATGTTTTTATTGGGAAAACGTGCGTTGGCGAGATAGCGAAATACATTGGACAGGTCCAGTGAGATAGCGAAATACATGGGACAGGTCCAGTGAGATAGCGGAATACATGGGACAGGTCCAGTGAGATAGTGGAATATATGGGACAGGCCCAGTGAGATAGCGGAATACATGGGACAGGTCCAGTGAGATAGCGGAATACATGGGACAGGTCCAGTGAGATAGCGAAATACATGGGACAGGTCCAGTGAGATAGCGGAATACATGGGACAGGGCCAGTGAGATAGCGGAATACATGGGACAGGTCCAGTGAGATAGCGAAATACATGGGACAGGACCAATGAGATAGCAGAATACATGGGACAGGTCCAGTGAGATAGCGGAATATATGGGACAGGTCAAATGAGATAGCGGAATACATGGGACAGGTCCAGTGAGATAGCGGAATATATGAGACAGGTCAAATGAGATAGCGGAATACTTGGGACAGGTCCAATGAGAAAGCGAAATGCATGGGACAGGTCCAGTGAGATAGCGGGATACATGGAACAGATCCAGCGGGACAGCAGAATATATGGGACAGATTCCAGCGAGATAGCAGAATACATGGGACAGGTCCAGTTAGATAGCGGAATAATGGAAAGATCCAGTGAGATAGCGAAATACATGGACAGGTCCAGTGAGACAGCAGAATATATATGGGACAGGTCCAGCAAGAAAGTGGAATACATAGGACAGATACAGTGACATATCGGAATTAAGGGTAGAGGCCCAACGATTCTTATCACAGATCGACTTACCCGGTCTTGCAGTTAAACATATTAGACTACCTATAACTTGTGGATTATCGAACTAAATGTAATTGCAATCAGCGAACCGTAGCATAATAGTGAGCTGGAAAACCTGATAGTAGTTGTAGTGTTGGCATTTTTGTTTGATGGTGTGTTGCTTTTTCGCTTTTTTGATGGGATCTTACTGACAGTTGACTTTATTTATACACAAAGAAAGAATGGGATCTTACTGACAGTTGACTTTATTTATATACACAAAGAAAGAATGGGATCTTACTGACAGTTGACTTTATTTATATACACAAAGAAAGAATGGGATCTTACTGACAGTTGACTTTATTTATATACACAAAGAAAGAATGGGATCTTACTGACAGTTGACTTTATTTATATACACAAAGAAAGAATGGGATCTTACTGACAGTTGACTTTATTTATATACACAAAGAAAGAATGGGATCTTACTATACCAAACTGTATCCGATGAGATCCGTAATTTTCATTAAAATTACGAATTCTGTAAATAAATGCTCCATCTAATTCCTGTGCTCGCTGCTGTACTTGACAAAATAACTTTCTTTGAGCTATTTTTTAAAATAAATATTTTGGATGGTTGAAAAATGGCACACACACTTTTTGGAGTCTTTCAGGTGTACTGTAGTTGGTCTGACATAGAGACAAAATGCAGACATGAGACAAAGGGCACACATTCGGCCTGATCTAATACGTACACCTTTGGTCTAAGAATTGGCAAAATAGCTTATGGCAAGATAAACTACTATCATTAAAGCAGATATATAACCCCGACATAGGAGTAAAAATTATATATATATATATATACATACACGCCTTTGGCATGTGTTAACAGGAAAAATATGTCTTTGGTGTGAGATATAAATAGCATGTTCACATTTGGTATGAGACAATATCAAACACACCTTTGGCATGAGAATAAACGCAAATTGTACATCTTTAACATGAGATTAAAAGAGCATGTAGACAATTTGAAAAAGAGAAAATCCATAGGTTAAGGTTAAACAGATCTCTGACTCCAGAAAAGTCTAGCATATTAATGCTGGCAACGAGAAATTATGTATTTGGCCTGAGATGTATACAAGTGTACACCTTTAGCCTAAGATAAATACGACACATAGAACATTGGCCTAAAATAAACACAACATAATAGAACGTTGGCCTGAGGTACACACCAAATGACCGTGTGCGACAACAGCTGATAAATGGTTGTGTGGGTGTATGAGAAGGGGGGAGGGATTTATACTATTAAGTGCATGCGTGTGGATATAGCACTACTGCATGCCAACTGACCGTGTGTAACAACAACTGACAATTGTATGTGTTGAGAGAGAGAGAAAAAAGTGGTGGGGAGTTTATACGATTGAGTGCCTGCCTGTGAATATAGCAATACCATCTGACCTTGTGCGTCAACCGCCGATATAAAAATGAGAAAAGCATGATAGTGTTAACATTGCAAGAATTTAAATTTGTCTAAACTTTTAATAACGGCCAATGATAACGCCTCAAGCTTGGATCCTCGTGTCAGACATTGGACTCGTGAAAAGTGGATATTGAATTTGTTTGATTGAAAGTTAAAAATCAGACCGGTACGCAACTTTGTCTAATGCAGAAATGACGTGCTTTCTTGCTCAATTATCTCCTGGAGAAAATAAAAACGCGCATCTAAAGAAAACCGTTCCTGTAATTTAGAGATTCAAATTTTATTTCAATATACTTTTCTTTCTTATTATTGCATGAACTTTGGAATGACTATAGTTACAAAAGTGTATAATCTGCGCTGGCTGGATTTCACACTAGAAGAATGGAACTTAATAAGGCAAAAAGACATCCCAGTGACTAGCATCATCCAAGTGACATGAACAAATACAAATAATTTTCTGGCCCAAAGGCAATAAGATGGCTAATTATATTTCCTCCCTGTCGTAATTATGCTTTACAAAATAACACAACAGAACCTTTCTTGCACAAGCTAGTGAGTGTATATGCATGTTCATGCGTGTGTGGTGGTCTGCGTTCGTGAGAGAGAGGCAGAGAGATAGAGGGATGTATATAGAGAGGGGTATGTAGAGAGATGATATATATTTAGTGTATATGCATGTGCGTGCGTGTGTGGTTGTCGGTGCGTGAGAGGGAGAGAGGGGGGAGAGAGATAGAGGGAGAGGGAGAGAGATAGAGGGAGAGGGAGGTATAGAGAGAGGGATATGTAGAGAGAGGAGAGAGATATTTGAGTGCCGAGAGAACGTATAGAACAGGGAATCTAGAAGAGAGCAGAGTGGAAAACGAGTTGTAAAGAAAACGGACCGACCAGCATCAATACCAAGTACTGACTGTACACTAAGTAGTCTGATGAAAAGAACGAAAGCAAATGCTGACTGGACATAGAATGGTTTCTTATATACCTTCCCAATTCTCTTTACTTTAACCCATATATACCTAGCATCCATTTTAAAGGATGCAGAAATGCTCTTGTCCTGTATAAGCTTTCCAATGTGCGACAATCACATCTCCATTGATTTAAGTCGACAAGTGGTGTCAAAACGATAAAAATAGATTTGATTTACTTACACTTCAGGTGCCTAAGCGGCCATTTTGTCAGCAACATTGGATTCAAACAGCAGAGGAATGGCAGGTGATTCAATTAAAAAAAAAATGTTGGCCTTTTTGTTAGTGTATAAGAAAAATTTGAGTTTCTGTATCAATCTAAAATGTGTTTCCTTGAAACAGCATCAAGTGATTGTAGCATTTTGTGCTGCTAGTGGTATCCAATATTAAGATGTCAGGCAAAAGATGGCATGGATTTTACATAATTTTAGAGTGGGGCTATTTCTTGTTACTTTTCAGATGTCTAACAGTGCATGATGTGATCAGCATGTTAGAGAATGAAAATGGCTTTCAGTCAGCTGATATATTATTGGAACCTTCACCTGCTGATAAACTTACTGATGAGGATGATGGTGAGGAGTGTGGAGGGAGGATTGTTGACAATCTAAATGGGTGCCAGTTGTCTGCAGGAGCAGAGGTTACCATTGTCACCGGAGGTGTTCGTATAAGATACACTATTGAAGATTCAGGTTTAAATATCACAATGTTGTTTTACCATATTCAAGAAGTGTTAAAATTGCATGCACTTCCACAGAACATTTGAAGGAAAATTAAACAAATACCACACATACGACAGAGGTTTTAGCAAACGAACTCACATTCTGCATTCTGAAGAAAAATATCAGAAGAGGATTTTCACAATTAACCTGTCTACGAAATAGAATTTGTAGCAAATCTGCTATTCAATGAAGACTTTCGTTTATAGAAAATTCTTATTAGAAGCTACGTTCTTGTGATCGACGTCTTTGATATGTACATTGTGTAATTTTTTAATTTCAAATAAGCACGGATGCTGGTAAGGTGATCAAAAAGCTAGATCTAGGTATTCATTTTGTAAATTTTGCCCAATATACTGAAGATATATATTTTAGGATAATTTAGCGCTTCATCAAGACGATCAGTTATATTTGCCTGAAGGCTCATTAGCAATGTAATTAAATACACTTCAAATTCAGTTATATTTGCCTGAAGGCTCATTAGCAATGTAATTAAATACACTTCAAAATCAGTTATATTTGCCTGAAGGCTCATTAGCAATGTAATTAAATACACTTCAAAATCAGTTATATTTGCCTGAAGGCTCATTAGCAATGTAATTAAATACACTTCAAAACCAGAATCATGCAGAGCAATCAACCGAGTTCAGTGATGGCTGATTAATGTAAACAGCAACATAAGAGACGACAGATTGGCTTGAGCAACAAGTGTCATCATAAGAGGCGATCGATTGGATTGGCTGACAAGTGTAAACAGCATCACAAAACGCGATCGATTGGGTTGGCTGACAAGTGTAAACAGCATCACAAAACGCGATCGATTGGGTTGGCTGACAAGCGCAAACACAACACTGTACGAGACCATCGCTTAGCATGTCTGGATGACTTAAAAGGAATTAAACATGAAACAACTGATTGGGTTGGATGGTATGTGTAAACTGAACACCATGTGAGAACATTGACTTGAGTTGGTTGGCAAGTGCCACGTTATATGATTAAGCGGGTGTATGCCAAAGTGTAAATAAAGCATAAAATATCCCAGTGCATAAAAAAACGCTAGCTTGTCCCAGTTACTGTTCTACTGTTGTTGAACCCTTCCTCTTCGGTCGATTTGCCGGCTCCAATAGTTTGATCGACAAGTCACGTTTAAGTTAGTTTGCCGTGTATTTGCCAGCGCACGAATGTGAAGATTGGAGAAGTGTGTAGCCTTCATTCACAAAGAATGTGAAGATTGGAGAAGTGTGTAGCCTTCATTCACAAAGAATGTGAAGATTGGAGAACTGTGTAGCCTTCATTCACAAAGAATGTGAAGATTGGAGAAGTGTGTAGCCTTCATTCACAAAGAATGTGAAGATTGGAGAACTGTGTAGCCTTCATTCACAAAGAATGTGAAGATTGGAGAAGTGTGTAGCCTTCATTCACAAAGGATGTGAAGATTGGAGAACTGTGTAGCCTTCATTCACAAAGGATGTGAAGATTGGAGAACTGTGTAGCCTTCATTCACAAAGGATGTGAAGATTGGAGAACTGTGTAGCCTTCATTCACAAAGGATGTGAAGATTGGAGAACTGTGTAGCCTTCATTCACAAAGGATGTGAAGATTGGAGAACTGTGTAGCCTTCATTCACAAAGGATGTGAAGATTGGAGAACTGTGTAGCCTTCATTCACAAAGGATGTGAAGATTGGAGAACTGTGTAGCCTTCATTCACAAAGGATGTGAAGATTGGAGAACTGTGTAGCCTTCATTCACAAAGGATGTGAAGATTGGAGAACTGTGTAGCCTTCATTCACAAAGAATGTGAAGATTGGAGAACTGTGTAGCCTTCATTCACAAAGAATGTGAAGATTGGAGAACTGTGTAGCCTTCATTCACAAAGAATGTGAAGATTGGAGAACTGTGTAGCCTTCATTCACAAAGAATGTGAAGATTGGAGAACTGTGTAGCCTTCATTCACAAAGAATGTGAAGATTGGAGAACTGTGTAGCCTTCATTCACAAAGAATGTGAAGATTGGAGAACTGTGTAGCCTTCATTCACAAAGAATGTGAAGATTGGAGAACTGTGTAGCCTTCATTCACAAAGAATGTGAAGATTGGAGAACTGTGTAGCCTTCATTCACAAAGAATGTGAAGATTGGAGAACTGTGTAGCCTTCATTCACAAAGAATGTGAAGATTGGAGAAGTGTGTAGCCTTCATTCACAAAGAATGTGAAGATTGGAGAAGTGTGTAGCCTTCATTCACAAAGAATGTGAAGATTGGAGAAGTGTGTAGCCTTCATTCACAAAGAATGTGAAGATTGGAGAACTGTGTAGCCTTCATTCACAAAGAATGTGAAGATTGGAGAACTGTGTAGCCTTCATTCACAAAGAATGTGAAGATTGGAGAACTGTGTAGCCTTCATTCACAAAGAATGTGAAGATTGGAGAACTGTGTAGCCTTCATTCACAAAGAATGCGCTCAAGACTGCTGAGGACGATGGGGCAAGAAGGCATTGTTGACTGGCACCCGACGGGATACACTGAAGTAAATGGCTCTAGGTAGAAACAAACAGACACACAATCACACACACACACACACACACACAGAGGTCGATTTGCATGCAGCCCGTGTACGAGTGAGTAAATAAAGTGAAAATTTGCTCTTGTCGATGTACTTGTACGTGAATATCAAACAACTGCGTTTTTATTTCTAGTGCAAAGGCTAAATTCTGGTGTAAATAAGTTGTACAAGAAATACTAGTGCAAAAAAAAAAATAGTACAAAAGTGCATTAATGTTATATAAAATTATTGTGTAGCTATCAAGCCCATTCTATTTTCAGATATTAATGTTGTTATAAAAGAGAAATTCATTTACGTAAATCAAATTAAAATGTCCAGTAATTATTTATAAAAAAAAACATGATATTAATGTATGTCATTAACTGAGCCATCAAAAGCCCATCCGGCACTAATTGGCCGCAGTATATGTTGCAAGCGACCTCAATCTAACTGTAATAACTTAGGAAAATATTTTTTCTTGAAATAATTAAAGTTTAATGCATTTAAAAATAATAAAACCCACGTAATTTCTTTAAAAGTGAAATAGAATGCATTATTTAAGTATATTTAAACACGTCTAAGCACAGAAGCAAACACAAATATTCGTGTCTGAAATGTGTGTGCATGTATGCGAGCATTATATAGAATTATAAATATTTAAAATGTATTGTCACTGGCAATAGTACATTTGGGAAGTTTAATTCTATTTCGCTAAGCTGCTGTTTTCAACTGTAACAGGGAAACACAGTGTTTCAACATCTCAGACAACAAAGTAAAAGGATTCTCAAACATTTCCAAACCCACGGCTGTCTTCACCAAACGCGAAAGCAAACTTTCTCCAGCCTTGGGAGAGCTAACGTGATCAGCATGATTGATGACTTGGTTGACAGTTCTAACGCCACATTTTGACAATACTAACGGTCATTTTGACAGTTCTAACGCCACATTTTGACAATGCTAACGGTCATTTTGACAGTTCTAATGTCCCGCTCTGATACCTCTAATGATCGTTTTGACAGTTCTAATGTCCCACTCTGATACCTCTAATGATCGTTTTGACAGTTCTAATGTCCCACTCTGATACCTCTAATGATCGTTTTGACAGTTCTAATGTCTCACTCTGATACCTCTAATGATCGTTTTGACAGTTCTAACCGTCCATATTCATCCAGCTGTTTGACTGATAGTTTTGAAATCCATTAACTGACTGAGTGAATGAACGATAACTAGAGCGTTAGAAGAACAACTAACACTAACTAAGCTTTTGATGATTAACTGAGGTTTCACTGATTTAGTCAATAATGTGATAATACAGTTGCAGTTTCAGATTAATTTGGTTTTATCACATTCGCATAAATAAAAAAACAAACACAAAATAACTTACAAAATCTTGTAAGAGGAAAATTTGTATCATTAATTTTCTTTCTTTAAGAGCGCAAGTGGATGCAACATAATAACATGTTTGGTTCGATTTGTCTGCAGGCATTTTTAAAAGAAAAACAATCTTTCCTGTTTTCTAATTGGCCAGTGTTGGTGTTTGATCACGTGACAATTTTGTTGGGGATTTTTTTGTTTGATTTAATTTCGTATTATAAATTTGACGTCTAGTGGAAACCAGTCATAATGATGACATCAGTGGCTATGGTGAAACCGGTACATGTGCTGGTAACAGTAGCCAAGGTTCTCGTCCGAATGTGTTCTCATGTGATGACAGCATCTAAGAAAGAAAGGAGTGTGTTTGAGGATTAAAAGGTGTATGAGAGTTGTTCTTAACCGTTTTGCGAAGTGGATGAACACGAAACTTCTTAAATGTCACCAGAGGAGCATGTCAAAAATAATTCTGATCATATAAATTTAATTTTCATTTCACGATAAACATTTATAAACGTTTACGTGCTTTTCAAAAGTGTGCATTTGTAGTTGTCATTTGCTAATAATTTTCTTAATTACGACTTATTAACTTGCTAATATTTGCAGGAAGTATTTTGTTGAATGTAACATTTCGCCATTTTAAAATGATTTATATTATATTTACACATTTAGCATTATCATATAACATGGATATATATTAAATTTTTTTATCTTTATTAAAAATTATGTGCATTCATATTTATAAATTTATATCATTATTTAAAGGATGTAAAATCATATTAACAAACGTCTGCCATTATTTAAAGATTCGTGTTTATAAATTCTATTGTTATTTAAATTAGTGTGTGCATTCAGTGTTTATAAACTTCTACTGTTGTTTAAATTAGTGTGTGCATTCAGTGTTTATAAATTCTACTGTTATTTAAATTAGGATGTGCATTCAATGTTTATAAACTTCTACTGCTATTTAAATTAGGATGTGCATTCAATGTTTATAAACTTCTACTGTTATTTAAAGAATGTAAGTTCATGATTACAAACTTTTAGCAGCATCAAAGATCTACAAGGCAATGTTTTTTTGTTTCCCCGGACATGGTCTAGAGGGCAGAGGGGCACAGGCATTTAATGTAAGTGCCACTTGTTGCCCGCGGCAGGAAAGTGAAGCAGTGAAGAACTTGTCGCCGGTCGTGGAATCTTTCTCAGGACTTTGGTACTTGCACGACACGTCACTTGAATGGACGACATGCTCTCCTTGGTCTGATGAAAACGGGAAGATTTAAAAAGAATAAACAAAACTCTGACTGGCATCTGCTGAAGGGAAGACCACTCGTGAGCAGATGTGAGTAGTGCTTGAAGTGCCCGCCTAAGCTAATTACATGCACCTCGGCAGAGTTCGCATGCTTGACAGCAAGTGGTCTGCTTGCAGACACGTACACCTCGACCCCAATTACTTAACCGCTCGTTTGTTTCATTTAACATAAATAGTAATTATGAAATGTCAGCAATTTTTACTACGTATAAAAATAGACACCCACTATGTGCATTAACTAAAAGTGGTGGGTTCTAAAAATAGAAGTTATGAAATAGCAGCAAATTTTAGTACGTGTTTAAATACAGAAATAATAAGTTGCATTAGCAAAATAAGTTAATTTAGATTTTAAAAATATGAACTATCTATAGGAAAGTGATACAGGATAGAGTAAGCTATCTACAGGCTAGTGATACAAGATGGCGTGAGCTATCTACTAGCTAATGATACAAGATGGAATGAGCTATCTACAGGCTAGTGATGTAAGATGGCATGAACTGACTACTAGCTAAAGTGATACAAGATAGAGTGAGCTATCTACAGGCTAGTGATACAAGATGGAATGAGCTATCTAGAGGCTGGCGATACAAGATGGAGTGAACTATCCATTGACTAGTGAAACAAGATGGAGTGAGCTATATACAGGCCGGTGATTCAAGATGGAGTGAGCTATATACAGACCGGTGATTCAAGATGGAGTGAGCTATATACAGGTCGGTGATAAAAGATGGAGTGAGCTATATACAGGCCGGTGTTAAAAGATGGAGTGAGCTAATTACAGGCCGGTGATAAAAGATGGAGTGAGCTATATACAGACCGGTGATAAAAGATGGAGTGAGCTTATACAGGCCGGTGATAAAAGATGGAGTGAGCTATATACAGGCCGGTGATAAAAGATGGAGTGAGCTAATTACAGGCCGGTGATAAAAGATGGAGTGAGCTAATTACAGGCCGGTGATAAAAGATGGCGTATGCTACCTAGTGGCTAGCGCAACATGATGGAGCGAACTATCTACTGGGTTGTGAAATTCGAAATCAACAGTACAGACTGTGGGGTTAACATTTGCAGGGACCGCATAGACTTAACACAGGCCAATAAATCATTGGACTGAAAATCAGTTCGCGTAATTCACTGACCAACCGACAAACGGCCAATTTCATCCACGTACCTACACAGTTCGGCGATAAAAGTTTAAGAAACACAAATGGACAGTAGATAACTAAGATATTAATATAGAGTTCCATTTTCCTTTGTAAGCTGCACAATATCGACTAATGTCGCCAGTGTTTCCGTTTTGAAAGAATATTTTTAAAAAGTAAATCACAAAAGAACAATATATGCATCATCACATTACGTGGGAATGTTGTTTGTTACAAGTAAAATTTGTGATTTCGTCCGTAGAATAAAGAAAACTTACATTTTATAATGTAAACAGCAAAACAGAACACCCAACGAAACGAGGGTGTCGAGCTGAGGTTAAAATTACACGCACGAGCAAATTAGTTTACTGACAAATCAACAGGTCAGAGGTCAGGGCAGTCACACTGCTCTTCATTTGGTAAAATTTCTCTACGACTTGTTTTTTTTTAATTTGCTCGGACAAATGGTGAATAGAGCTTTGGTAATTTCTAGACCCGGTTCAGTGCATTCAGAAAAAAATAAATTACATTATTGACTTGTTCTACGCGACCATATAGATTACTTAGTTCATCCACCAATAACATCCATTACATTCTCGAAGTGGTAACATAAGCAGAACGCCCCGCATTTACATTTGTGCAGTGAACCAATAATTGGGTCGATCGAAATATATGCGCGTCGTTTCTGCTATTTCTTTCCATTTATAGGGTAGGTAACCCACTGACCATTTTCATTTTCAATACTTTCTTCATGTGTTTACTTAGGTTCAAAATTATTAAATCTATCATTGCCATGCTAACAGGGGAGGGAAATCCAATTATTGATATTCGTGGTGGTTGGGTAGGAGATAATTTTGTTTATGGATTCTGTTGTCATTCCTTAGTCAAGAGTGATCAGTCTTGTAAGGGAGCTGGGTTACAAAGGATTGTTGATGTGAGCTGAAATAAGTCCTGCATTGTGTATTATTCATGGGTTACTATGCACAGAACTAGTGATGCAGATTTAAATTTCCCCTCTCATTCTCTGTGTATTACTTTATACTGAACATATTTAGTTCTGTTTTCCTGTTAGCCAACCGTTTTCAAGCAAAGATACTCACGCATACACATATAAACACGAAAATATAACTGTTCCTGGCCCAATGAAATAAAATATAAAAAATTTTAATAAGTCATTAATATTTTTAAGAGTTTTCCAATGCTATGTATATATATATATATATATACAAATACGGTTAGGTCAGCCAGCTAACATTAATTCTGGTTAATAAACACTGACCTCAAATGTATTCATAATTTATAATCAATTTATTTCGTATTCTGGTCTGTTGCCAATACATTTCAAAATCATCATCTTAAAGCAAAATTAAATTCATATTCATTGTAATTTTTTTGAAACTTAATTCTTTTGTTTGATCTTAATAGACCCAGCAAACCTCTAGACGAAAACACAATGTACGCACAGATCTACAATTGTACAAAGTATACATACTGTGTGACTGTACTCAACTACTCTATGTGTCGTACGCTATGTATATTCACTTTATTGTTTGTGTCTTTATGTCGTACGCTATGTATATTCACTTTATTGTTTGTGTCTTTGTGTCGTACGCTATGTATATTCACTTTATTGTTTGTGTCTTTGTGTCGTACGCTATGTATATTCACTTTATTGTTTGTGTCTTTGTGTCGTACGCTATGTATATTCACTTTATTGTTTGTGTCTTTGTGTCGTACGCTATGTATATTCACTTTATTGTTTGTGTCTTTGTGTCGTACGCTATGTATATTCACTTTATTGTTTGTGTCTTTGTGTCGTACGCTATGTATATTCACTTTATTGTTTGTGTCTTTGTGTCGTACGCTATGTATATTCACTTTATTGTTTGTGTCTTTGTGTCGTACGCTATGTATATTCACTTTATTGTTTGTGTCTTCAAATCGTGCGTCCTCGTTTGCGTCCGGGAAACACATGTTTCCTTATCTTTTAACTGTTAGGTAAATCTTTAAAAAAAAACTTTTGTGTCTTATGCGTCTTCACGTGTTCCGTTAGCTTTTGGCAGTGCCGTTTGTGTCTTTTACTCTGACTTAGCACATCAGTCGTGTCTTCTGCTTTGGACCTGCAGCAATGTTCTGTTTCTGTATATTTTCTTAGATACTGATTGAGTCACTTGTGTCTGTTCATGGGTCTTGCCAGATTTAACATGTGTTCATTGTGTCTTGACTTGAAAGATGTAAAATGTGTTCATTTTATCTTGACTTGAAAGATGTAAAATATGTTCATTTTCTCTTCACTTGAAAGATGTAAAATGTGTTCATTCTGTCTTGACTTGCCAGATGTAAAATATGTTCATTTTGTCTTGACTTGCCAGAGGTAAAATGTGTTCATTTTGTCTTGATTAGAAAAATGTAAAATTTGTAAATATTTTCTTGACTTGCCAGATGTGAAATGTGTAAATTTTTTTTATGACTTGCCAGATGCAAAATGTATAAATTTTGTCTTGACTTGCCAGATGTAAAATGTGTTAATTTTGTCTTGACTTGAAAGATGTAAAATGTGTTAATTTTGTCTTGACTTGAAAGATGTAAAATGTGTTCACTTTGTCTTGTCCTGTCCGATGGAAAATGTGTACATTTTGTTTTGACTCGTGCAAATTAAGGAGAGTTCAAAAACACTGGCTCGACAAAATAATTATGTATATTTACTCGCGCACAGTAGTGTGTTATCAAATTTTAGTACTACATAAATTTTCTATATTCACATAACAAGTGATTAAATTTAATCAGTTAATATTGTTTCTTTTTGATTCAGGTGTATGCTTGCTCTATTTCCGCCTGCTGCAATTTTTTTTTGTAAAAGTAGAATTTCAGATGCTTGTTGTTTTCATCTTAGAATGAAACGATTCGTCTGCACGGGACTGCCATTTCATTGCCCATTTGTGTTTTCGCAATTTACTTTTCATCTCGTTTAACGGTTTGATGAGTTCTGTCTGCATTGGCAGGCAGTAAGCTGTTAAAATTTTAAGTATTCTGATAGCTTTCCGCTACTTATCTCACACCTCAGCAATCTATCACATCCAGTTCACCGTCTTTCCATTCGTCTGTTTCATTTTCTTCAACGACACTCATCCACTGAAATGATCCATTCCCTACGATCTGATTACTAATCAATATAATCTACTTAAAATTGGAAAAGAAAAAAAAAGAAAAGACGAGATCAGTTCAAGCTACTTTAAATATTGGTTCTAGCCAACTGTCAGGCCATGGAAGAGCTTTGATTCTATGTCAGCACTGCAATCAGCAAGAATCAAACACTTCCAGAAGCCAACATTGATGTGTGAACGCAATTTTGCGCTCTGATTCATTTCAGACGCAGTCAGGCCCAGACCTGACGGTGTCAGATTTGTCGTAGTGCAAAGAGCGTTGAGAATTACTACTCTTCTGTGGCGGGCAAACTCACGCACGGACATGTAATACCTTTTCGACCAATCTTGAAAAGAAAGTAATTGAAAGTTCCTTCAAACTGGAAATGATTTAAAACTTTGATTAGCTTGAAGTTTAAAACTTTCAATATTATGTATGTGAGTGTGTACATGTATACATGTGTTTGTATTTACACTTTTGTCGATGTGCGTGCATGCGCATAAACACGTGTTAAATAATCCTGAATATTTGTGAGAGCCAGGGAAATATTTTCTTTTTACCAGGGAAATTTAGTACAGACGAATAGAATTCAGCTCATGCCACGAGCTGATATCAGGTCATGCGAAATGTTCTCGCAAGCAAAGTTCCATGTATGTAAGATTGTCCCTCCCAACTCACCTGTCACGGCTATACCCCCCATAACTTTCAGCCAATGCTTAGTAGTGAAATGCCTCAGTTAGGCTGGATGCCGGATGGCCTAGGCAAACTGACACTGTGGGGTTAAACAAAGTTAATAAGGTAAATCTCTAGCTTGACCCCAGAAGGGTGTATAACTCACCGAAAGATCATGGGATGTGCAGAAACATAGTACAAGCCATATTGTTCTCCATTAGAAAGGAAACGGGCCAGTAATTAGCCAACCTGTTCATCCTCTATGCTTTTCTAGTGCATAGCCTTGCTGATTGGGGTGAGTGGAGAAAAGTATTCTAAGTTAAAATAATTAATCAGTTATTCAAAGTGTGATATTTATAGGTGTGTCAGTACCTGTTTATCACGTCTTTATACAAATGGTCTGTTCATCACTTAAGACCTTAAACGTGATACAATATAAATAATATATTGTCTAAAGTCACACATATACAATTATAAAAGGTATGAAGAAATTATGTCTTTTAGAATCACTCTGTTAATTTTTATATTCCATCAAAATGTTATGGAATGGATTACTGAAATGTAACAAATAATCTTATGCAATTTTTCAAATGCTAGGTGTGGCAGAGTAAATTTGCCTTTCTCTATTTTAATACTTAATTATTATATATATTGTTAAATTATCAGAGTAACCTGACCTTGGGCATTCCTTATGATGGTATGTTTGTAAGTGTCAGAGTTGGAAGTAAACAACCCGAGTTGAGAATATGCTAGAAATTGCTGATGTAATGCAAACTAGTTCAACTGGTGAGTACGTTTTATTATCCAATGTTTATAATTTACGAGAATGAGACCAGCCAATGGGCTGAGATCTAAAAGTTTACCTGCTGTAGAGAAATATATTGTCTGATCACTTGAATTTGGTGAGGCAAAGACGTCCAGACTTGAAAAGCGGCCATTAACTTAATGGTGAGTTACGTGACTGGTTTAGAGAGAATTGTTTTTGACATATTTCCTGTTCATTTTTTGCTGTTGATATGCTATATTTGTGTTTTACATAGAGATGTATTATGTGCGAGTAGACTATTATTTATATAAATGTTTGAACTAAGCTGCTCATATGTAGTGTGCTAACACTTGACATTGTTTGGACATGCTGTATTTATTATGCTGTGTGCGTGTATCCGGCTAACAAATACCATTGCAGAAAACTGTAAGTTGAGACTGGAATGTAAGGAAGAATAGAGTTATAAAGCAATAATGTGGAAACTTAGAGTTTGTTCCCTGATTGTGTATTTATAGGGACAAGCAACATTTCTGTGTATGACTTGAATCTCTGGTTCACTGATTGTAAACTGCTACGACCCAGCAAGGTAGAGGCTGGAAATAGTGTGTGAAAGTGTAAAGGAATACACTACTATCTTTTGATTTATGATGGCAAAGTAAGCTGACTACATCAAGAAAATTTCTGGTACAGGGAAGCACTAGATATTACTACAATTACTGTTCTGCTTGAACGAACTGGTATGGCAGAATAAAGCCAAGGTTGACTTTGAGGGAACAAACAGTGAATCTGTTTAGAATGTGAGGAGAGAAACACATGGAAATTGAACAGAACTATAACTTGTGACTTTGTTGCAAAGTGCAAAGGACTGTTTAGACAGCATTTAACTCAGATTATGAAATCTATATTAAAGCTATCTCTGATAACTCCATTTCGGTTCTCTGATAAGAATTCTCCTGTAATGTGTATTAACACTAATGCTGAATTGTATTTTAATATATAAGAAGACTGTGAAACGATGCAAACATGGTTTCATGGAAATATTGATGTCAAGTAATCATTTTCATTGTATTTGTCATATGTATATTTGATTGTTGGTTTAATAAATTTATTGTTAAATTTATTGATCATCTTACACATATTGATAACCTTATGGTGGAGAAGTAAGTGGGTGGATGGGGGCTCGCTAAATATAGATTAAAGACGGATTTGTCTTCTCCTTTAGTAACTCACTGTGTTTGCTTTGCAAATCCACAAATGCTAATTATTGCTTTAGAGTTACTACATAACTTTACAATATATGTTTGCAAAACCCCAATGCTCATTAATGAATTATGAATTAATAGGTGACTTACTGATTATGTTTGCAAAACCCTAAATACTAATTAATGAGTTGTGAATTAAGAGATGACTTAGTGATTATGTTTGCAAAACCTCAAATGCTACTTAATGAGTTACGAGTTAATAAGTGACTTACTGACTGTTTGCAAAGTTCCCAATCTAACTGATGAGCTATGAATTATGGATAAATGTATGCTTGCAAAGCCCCACATGTTAATTAATGAGTTGTGAGTTAATAGGTGACTACTGACAGCTCTGATCTCAAACTTCATTCCCTCCATTCGGGTTTCCAGAATTATAGTGAATAACAGATGTCTGATTCACATCTAGTTCTATCTTTTTTGTTGATTTCGCGGAGGCAAATTCACATAAAATTGATTGATTGGTTGATGGATTGATTCTTAATATCTAGTTTGAATGTCCACTGACGTCGCTGATAGCACTGTTCAGTCAAAATGTTTGACTGACTGATTGATTGAATTAACTTTCGTTGACTGTCTGATTTCAATGTTCATTTGACCCTCCTTACACACAATAATAATAATAATAATAATTATCTTTCAAATTTATGTTTCATTCCCTTTCCAAAATTTGAATGATTACCACATCATAAAAAATTCCATCCCCCGAAAAACCCCAAATCAACAAACAACCAATCAATCAAACAAACAAACAAACAAACAAACAAAAAATCCATGCACCGAGTGCTTAGAATAAGAAAAATGTCCAGAACCGGCATTTTGCCAGCGATTCGACCTTTCCACTCTCGCCTTGACCTCATTTACCACCACCAACACCCTCTTAACAGCTGTCTCGGGTCACGCAAATAATCAAATGCTCTCTCGCTTCCTTGCAGTCTATGAGATAGAAGTATTTACGCATGTAATTTGGCAGACCCAGTCACTCTTGGAAAACGCTTGTACTATTTATCGATACACCACTCCCAAAGCCTAGGCGCCAGATCTGCGATCACCACCTTAGTTTTTTACTGCCCTCTAACGGAAACCTCCGCCAATCTATTAGATGGGAACGAGAGATCCAACAAACAGTGCGTGACGTACCCTGATTCCAGAAAGATAGAACTGACGACAATCTTCTGTGATCAGCAAACACGCTATTCTGGAGAAACCTTTCTTTTCGTTAAATCGTTTTGAAGTTTCTCAGGTGTTGTGAGCAGGCCCTGAAGCAATTATCGAAAATGCGCCTTGACCTCCATATCAAGAGAAATAGTTTTTATTCTTACACTACTGGTAATATCTGAAATCGCTTTTGATCATTTATAATACATCCTAATCACTTTACTCAATCTATGGAGAATGCTTTCGGAATGTTGATTTCACGCTGGGGATTTGGGGTGAGGACGGATTATGAGGGGTGTTTGGGAGCTTGGTTTATTCTATCTCATGTAGTTGTGTGTTTGGTTGTTTGGTAGTTTTTCTTATTTTGTCCTCTATGTAGGTATTGCTGGATTAGCTGATAAGGTTCATGAGGTTGTTGGATTGGGTGATTTTGATTATAAATTCTTCTGATTTATTTTGTTTAATTGGATTAAAGTTTTGATATTTAGTTGATCCTCCAAAACATTACTTTAGGTGGCTAGTACTAAGACGTTGTCAAGCATAGGGCTGTGGTTAGGTGGCTAATGCGTAGACGTTGTCAAGCCTAGGGCTGTTGTTAGGTGGCTAGTACTAAGACGTTGTCAAGCCTAGGACTGTGGTTAGGTGGATAGTATTTAGACGTTGTCAAGCCTAGGGATGTGGTTAGGTGGATAGTATTTAGACGTTGTCAAGCCTAGGGCTGTGGTTAGGTGGATAGTACTAAGACGTTGTCAAGCCTAGGACTGTGGTTAGGTGGATAGTATTTAGACGTTGTCAAGCCTAGGGATGTGGTTAGGTGGATAGTATTTAGACGTTGTCAAGCTTAGGGATGTGGTTAGGTGGATAGTATTTAGACGTTGTCAAGCCTAGGACTGTGGTTAGGTGGATAGTATTTAGACGTTGTCAAGCCTAGGACTGTGGTTAGGTGGATAGTATTTAGACGTTGTCAAGCCTAGGGATGTGGTTAGGTGGATAGTATTTAGACGTTGTCAAGCCTAGGACTGTGGTTAGGTGGATAGTATTTAGACGTTGTCAAGCCTAGGGATGTGGTTAGGTGGATAGTATTTAGACGTTGTCAAGCCTAGGACTGTGGTTAGGTGGATAGTATTTAGACGTTGTCAAACCTAGGACTGTGAGACGATGATCCAATCTGTTAAATTCCTACCACTAGTCATCTATTTCATATTTTGGGTGGGTGGTCTTCGATATTTGACATTGGATGTATTAATTTTGAAATTTCATCTTTACAATAGTTGATGTATTGGGTGGCTCACTCCTATTCAACCTGCTCTTGCACTCATGCCATTTTCGTCCAAGGGATGGGGGCGTATAATAAGCCTGGCATTGTTATCGGTACATCATTTTCTATTAAATAACGTTTACTTCTTTATCTTCTGTTAGTCCTTTCTTAGCAAGTTTATCTGCGTTTTCATTGTATGTTAAAGTGGTAGGGATCCATATGTAGTGAACTTCACTCCCTTAATCAAGTTAGCTTTCGTACTTGGTCTAGTATTGAGGTAACTAATGTCTGGTTTGTCCACTGTGTGTTTTTTTCTACAGCATTCACAGCCGAGAAAGGGTCTGTAGGTATAATATATTTAGTGTTGTCTGGTTTGTGTTTTGTTGCTTGAATGAGGCCCATTAGTATGATCATCATCTCAACTGTGAAGATGGAAGTGTTGTCTGTTATTCAAAGGATAGCATTTTGATCAATGGGTATATAAATCCCTATGCCATCTGTGTATATTTTGACCCAGTCTGAGAAGTTATCCTCTAGGTATTGTAGAAACATACTTTTAATGAGGTCGGGAAATGGATTTTATTAAATCTTTTTTAATGTTTTATCTGCTTGTGGTGATGTTAAGTTGTCATAGTGGTACTTCTGTCAGTTAAAATACGGTTGTTTTTATTTTGTAAGTCTTACTAACCAATTGAAAATCACAAGCGTAAAGTTATGTCAACTTTGGTTAGCTGAATTAAATCCACAACAGCAGTTACAAGAAAATGCACTTCTCATTACGGGAAGGAGAGTTCCCATAAAAATTCAGTCAACAACTGGCGGATAAAGTTTAAGCATTCACTGAGCATCAAATGATAAATGTTTTAACATGGTTTGAAAATTTTGAAAATTGACTTCAGCAATCCACCACGCACGATGTTGAAGTTTAAAGAATGAAAATCAGCACTATTTCCAAATTTCAACAATTAAGCTTCCTAACATGTTCATCGTGAATTCGTAACAGTTATACATCTTAAGTTATTAAAGTTTAAATCTGCACAACGATTTTTGGACACCCTGTATAGCATTTTCTTGTATCAATGTGTTTACGTTTAGCAGTCTAATTCTACTTTTATCCATGCATACACTACAGCTAGGTTATATAATTGAATCTCTTGTTTGTATAAGTGAACATATATTTGTTTGTTTTATTCATTAGTCAAATGTAAATCATTTAATGTGAGCCTATGTACAATTACTGTGGACTGTAGTCATAGTTAACGTCATAAAATGTCTGTATGTAGCTTGTGCTGGACACTTTTTATTAGTAAGCCACTGTGTTTTGACATGGCAAGAGTCTATTATATCAGGCGATGTCATTATTAGGAAGCCATTGTATTTTGACATTGCAAAAGTCTACTGTACCAGGTGATGTCATTATTAGTAAGCCACTGTATTTTGACATGGCAAGAGTCTACTATATCAGGTGACGTCATTATTAGTAAGCCACTGTATGTTGACAAGGTTATAGTCTACTATATCAGGTGACGTCATTATTAGTAAGCCACTGTATATTGACAAGGTAAGAGCCTACTATTTTAGGTGAGGTCATAATAACAGGTCTGATTAGTACAGTGTTTCGAATATCAGCAGTAAATGCGTAATGCACTTCATGTAAAAGTGTAAATATTTACAGTAGTTTCTGTTGTGGAGACCTACAGAATTATTGTTATACAAGTTTACACAAAGTCTGACTTTTGTTTGGCCCAGTTCTAACACAAGTTTGCCAGCTACATACTCTGCGGCTATTGTGAGATGCCAGTCTTCGTCGTCCTAGATTCGACTGTCAGTCACTTATTCTCAGTCAGTGACCCTGCATGAGAAGACATCCTCTCTTAGGCTAGTCATACACAGACAGTACAAAAGAAGAATTAATAAGGGAGTGAAGTAGTAGAAGTGATTTTGTAGAAGTAATTTCAGCATTAGTAGCAGTAAAGCATTAGACATCCTGTAGAAGTAATGTCATCATTAGTAGCAGTAAAGTATTAGACATCCTGTAGAAGTAATTTCAGCATTAGTAGCAGTAAAGCATTAGACATCCTGTAGAAGTAATGTCACCATTAGTAGCAGTAAAGTATTAGACATCCTGTAGAAGTAATGTCACCATTAGTAGCAGTAAAGTATTAGACATCCTGTAGAAGTAATTTCAGCATTAGTAGCAGTAAAGCATTAGACATCCTGTAGAAGTAATGTCACCATTAGTAGCAGTAAAGTATTAGACATCCTGTAGAAGTAATTTCAGCATTAGTAACAGTAAAGTATTAGACATCTTGTAGAAGTAATTTCAGCATTAGTAACAGTAAAGTATTAGACATCCTGTAGAAGTAATGTCAGCACTAGTGATAGTGAAGTATTGGGGATCCTGTAGAAATCATTGCAGCAGTAGTAATACTGAAGCAGTAGTAGTACTGATAGAATAGTGTCAGAGAATAAATAATTATATAGTAGTATTATAGAAGAAGTATTATAGTGAAGTAGTAATAAGAGAAAACAGTAGTAACAAGAATAGTAAACATTACTAATAGTAATGAAGTTAAAGAATTCAGTAGTAACAAGAATAGTTAACATTACTAATAGTAATGAAGTTAAAGAATTCAGTAGTAGCAAGAATAGTAAACATTGCTAACAGTAATGAAGTTAAAGAATTCGTTTCAATCGATTAAGTAGTGGTGTGGTAACAAAACTACGCGACTATATTAACGATGTTGATATGATGCTAAAGATATTTTTAACGCTGTTACGGGTGGAAATTAATTGACTAGTGTCACTGAGGAACTTTGAAATAAGAAACTGAAGAAGAACGCAATTTTCTTTCCTGAACTGAAATTCCTGCGAAAATGCTGAATGCATGACTGTTTATCTAAAGTTGTCCATTAACCGAACCGAAGCTAAAAGCATTTGTCTGAAATAAAACGATCCCTAAAGGGAAGTAAATTGCAAGAAAACGTAACTCCATTCATGAACTCGTTGATGACCGTGCCTTGTCCGGTGACACGGTCAGGAAATCTGAATGAGGAAGACAAGAAAGGGAAGATATTTCCCACTTTATGCACAGAAACTGAGAATAATCCAACATTTCACTTGCAAAATCAATAAACGTGGAAGGAAATAAATAAAAGATCTATTGTTTCATTTTTGTAAATTTTAAGGGAACAAAATACAATAACGGATTTCTTTAAAAAATCTCAATTGTTAGTCACTCTTCTTTAAAATAAAAGTGAAATACGTCCACTTTAGTTATGTTATTTATATTTCGTATTTTTACTGTTAGTTACAGATAGTTTCATCATGCATAATATATATATTTTCAAATAGACTTTCTCTATTCTTTCACTGTATTGTGTCGCTTTCAAAATTAATTTACATAAATCTCCCTACAAGAGTGAACACGCACTGCCTATGGCAGTACTACTATAAGAGGCAAGAGCTGTCCATTATAAGACTGGCGTACATGTATATGAAATATCTTGTGGTAATAGTCAGGAGCAGAGAGAATAAAGTGCCTTAGGAATTTATATCATACAGTATCTTCAAGCTAGAAAGTGACTAAAAGTAAAGGTTATGCAAGATTCGTGCTTGCGTGTGTGTGTGTTTGTTTGTTTGTTTGTTTGTGCGCATATTTTGTTTTCGTAGAAATCGATTGAAATAAGGAAGATTTATCCAGTGAGCTTTTGTGTCAGAACTTGCAAATCGGGAAACATTTTTATTAGATACACGAATGTGTCCGACGATCTGGCAGATGATACATGCAGCTTGTAAAATGTTTGATTTACGGACTGAATTCAAATGAAAATCGACGTGCATTTCCTGATTGGTCAACAGAATAATTAAATATTTTTAAGACATTTCCTGATTGGTCAACAAAAAAATTAAATATTTTAAAGACATTTCCTGATTGATCAACAGAAAAATTAAATATTTCAAAGACATTTCCTGATTGATCAACAGGAAATTTAAATATTTTACGTAAATTCACATGTATGCGGTTAGAAAATATTCGCGCATGCTATTCTTGCCAGGCTGTGTTCTGAATGGCTAGAATGGGGTGAACTTACTCGCTGTATACAGCAATAGCCGTCAAGACGTGTCCAGATTGGTACAAAGCACTTTCTCCAAAACTGAAGTTGGCAGCATAATCGGGGAATGTTTAAAAAATAATTACGTCTCTGACAATTTGTCGCTCTTATTGCTGTTATCTTAAATAAGTAGTTTTTAATTTAATTTTATATTTCTAAATATAATGTGAGAAAAGATGTAAAAAAAACACACAATCTTAAATCATAAATGCTTTCTCTTCCCCCTTCCCCATGAAATATAGATCTACCACGATCAGAACATCTCTTCGAATTTATGTGGAGGTGTGTGGAGGGTGGGGAGGGTTGAGGTTCAGCACAACTCTATCACTAGATCTGGAACTGACGGAGTCAGAGGGAGGGAGGAAGAAATGTATTTCCTGCTGGGCCACAGTACGTGCTCTGAAATCGCAGAGAGCGAGCAATTTTTTTTTTAAATTGATATTTGTTTGCTTGTTTGTCTTATTTACAGTTATATATTGCAGCCGTTGAGTGAAACGAAGCCGTTTGAAAAGTCAATGACGCGGTTTTTTCCGCAGCAAAACGCAGCAAAACGCAGCAAAACATTATAGAATGCAAGTGCAGCATTGTAGGAGAGAGCTGACAGGTTCGAAGGCAATGTCAGAATATATGAGGCATTGTGCAGTGCAGAAACTAACACTTTTATTAGATCAAACGCCAAATATGACTAGTTCTCTGGATAAGAAGACGCCATTATGTGAGTGTTTTTGGTTTACCACTAGCATCAAGAGTGACTATTCCACAGAATTAGAATCCAGAATGAATAGTCCACAGCACTAACAATTAGAGTGATTAGTTCACAGCGCTAGCAACAAGAGTGACTACATGTCACTAGCATCCAGAGTGACTAGGTCACAGCTCTAGAAAAGAATGAATAGTCCACAGCACCTTCATCCAGAGATCCAGAGTGATTATTTAACAGCATTTGCATCAGAGCGACTAGTTCACAGCACTAGCATCCAAAGTGGCTAGGTCATAGCACTGGCATCCAAAGTGGCTAGGTCACAGCACTGGCATCAAGAATGATTAGTCCACATCACTACCATCCAGAGCGGCTAATTCACAGCGCTAGCATCAAGAATAATAGTCCACAGCACTTGCATCCAGAGTAACTAGGTCACAGCATTAGCATCCATAATGACTAGGTCACATCACTAGCATCCATAATTAATCATAGTCCATATCACTAGCATCCAGAATGACTAGGTCACATCACTTGTATCCAGAGTGATTAATTTACAGCACTAGCATTCAGAGTGACTTTCTGAATTGGTAAGAGACAAAATTATGACTAAAGATTTTTTTAATTAGTCGGACACCAGATGTGATGAATTTCTTTTGATAATAAGATATTCAATATTACTAGTTCTTTAATTAAATGGATTGATTCTTTTACAACCACAACGCAGATAATACGATAGACCTATAACATAACTAGTTCTCTTGTCAGGATGGATATCAACATGACTGATAGAAGATACAACAATCACGACTAGTTCTGTTTGACGAGCCAGGCACCAATCATGTCTAGTTCTGTTCACGGGCCAGATACCAATCATCTCTTATCCTCTTGACATCCAGACACAAGCCATGGCTAGTTTCTCTGACGGGCCAAGCACAATCATGGGTAATTTTCCTGACAAGTCAACATCCAATCATGGCTAGTTCTCCTAACAAGTCAGACATAAGTCATGGCTAGTTCTCCTAACGAGTCAGACACAAGTCATGGCTAGTTCTCCTAACGAGTCAGACATAAGTCATGGCTAGTTCTCCTGACGAGTCAGACACAAATCATGGTTAGTTCTCCTGACGGGATAGACACCGAACATGGCTACTTCTCTTGACAAACTAGATGGTCAGTAATGTATGACTGCTTCTCTAAACAAGGTAATAACTAAAAATAAATTAGTAGTAGTTGTTTGGAATGCCTGAAGGGCAACACAGCAGAGACAATCTGGTATTAACACCCAATTGGACTCGAACTGTGATGCAATGCAATAACTACTTCTCTTGATAAGCCAAGTGTCACAGTCTGATAAAAATGTCATGACTCCTTGACCCACTTGTTTGGTTTCAAACATCAAAATTTGAAATTCCTTTGTTTGAAGCTCTCCCATGATACTTCAGTATCGAGAAGCTTCCAACAAAGAGGTCAGAGACATTATGTAACTTTGGACCATTGTCTAAGTTCTCGAACCAACCACATACTACGTGACCAGTCACGTGATGCACCTTATGATTTTTTATAAATACGGGAACGCGGTTCTGTAGAGTCACTCCGAGATACAAGAAGCCCGATGCCGCTTATTCGTGAGTCGTATAGGAACAGCCGACGCGTTTTGCTGAGATAACACCTCGATTTCTCACTAAGGTATTGAATTTATTTAATTGTATTTTGCATTGTTGAACATGTATGAAATTTGTGCTATGCATTGCTATTGAGCTTAAGCACGGTTCATTGATAAATGACAAAAACCTATGAGTATTGTATATAAATCATTGTAACTCTTTTCCCATTGTAACTTTAATTTATATAACTTTAAATTCACTAGAGCCAGGGATGCCTGAGCCCGACATGAATTTTCTATTGTAATTCAAATTATTGCATGTAAATTTTAATGTAAATTGTAAAGCACTTTGCATGGTTTGAATTGTCCCTTTTGTATGAACTCTAAA
Source organism: Sinotaia quadrata (assembly GCA_028829895.1). Classification (NCBI taxonomy): domain Eukaryota; kingdom Metazoa; phylum Mollusca; class Gastropoda; order Architaenioglossa; family Viviparidae; genus Sinotaia; species Sinotaia quadrata. Next base: position 37,636,373 of record CM054178.1, on the reverse strand, counting down.
TTTTAACGTTGTAAATATTTGGTAATTCATACGTCATGCTTGTTAAATGCAACATGCGTGAGATTATAATTTTGATCTAAAATTGTAAACAACGCGTTATGTCGAATTTCTGGCCCGAGCATTTATAAACTGATCGTGCTTAGGAAGGCGACTTTGAAGCAAGACGATTACGAAAACACCTTTGCTTTCAGGTCGGTTTTTCTGTTTCCTACTCCTTATCCTTGTTCCACTGAAGTTGTTCATGCTCTACGAGTGAGCTGAATCCACTGTTGTCCTATTGCCATTAACGGACAGTGCCGGCGCGGAGGTCTGCACGTCTGTCTATATTCACCATCCTATTCAGCGATACTGAAAGACAATTCCATTGTTATGCTGTATGCATCTTTGCTGAGGGAAGACATGTGAGATAGACTGGATTCGAACACATGGACCAACATTCACCAGTTAAGTCATAACTCGGTGTACCGAAATCAAAAGGAACTTTGAACAATATTCGTGTGGCAATTCTCTAGTTGACAATTTAAAGCACGTTGATTGCTACGGCTTAGAATTAGACTTCGCGTTCGTATATTAACTGTTTGTTAAATTGTTAAACTTATTAAATCTTATTTTTAATTGTTAATCCTCTTTGTAGTACATTTTTATGCATAATAGACCTATAGATTTCTTGGTTTTGGATGGGGGCGAATGAGCTGAATGACATAACGTATGCATATTAATTTAGAGGAATTTAACGACTCCAAAGCCAGGTTTGTACGCAAATTGTCAGTTTGTAAATCTGTTGTCTACACTACAAGACACATTTTTAAAGTTAGTCAAATGATAATTTGGGCAGCCAGTCTGTTTAGGATAGAGAGAAGGAATTAATTTAATCTATCATATTTTAAAGTCCTGAAAATCCTAGACAGGGTCTATAAATAAATACTGGAAACGTAACACCAAGTATGCAAAAATACAATAACTACTTTTCTTGATAAGTAAAGTATACAAAAATATAATAACTACTTTTCTTGATAAGCCAAGTAGACAAAAATGCAATAACTACTTCTCTTGATAAACCGGGTATTCACAATGCCAATAACTACTTCTCGTATCAAGCAAAGTAGGAAAAAGTGCAATATCTACATTTCTTGATAAGCTAGTATACAATAATGCAATAAATAGTTCTTTTGATAGCCGAACTGACAACAATGCAGTGACTTGTTCTCTTAATAAACCAAACAGATACCAATGTAGTGTCTTAATCTCTGATAGAGACTGGAGACATATAAAAACCCACTACTCTTCCCCAACACACAAATACACGCATATCCACAAAGTCAGTAGAGATAAAGGAGAAAGAAATGCACAAACACACACACACACACACACACACACACACACACATACACACACGTATACACACAAAGATACATATATACACACACATATACTCACACAGATACACACACATATACATGTATATACAAACAAATAGATACACACACACACACACACACACACAGATACACATTTCCGCAAAGTCAGGGTAAACAAAAGAAAAACAACCAAACACCATAGAAGATGAATGTTATTGTTAAAGGATTTTCGTCGGTGTACGATAAAATTTGGATTTGTGAACCGTCAAACACAGAATTCATACAATATGACGCTATGAAAGTTAGTGTGTAGCTATTGACAATCCGGAACAGTATTAGAATTATAGGATTATTATATTCCATGACTCGTGTGTTACATGTTTGTGCACACTCAAAGTTTAAAAGGAATCAAGTTTGTGAATATTGTACCTCTCTTCAATCATAAAAATAATAATTATTTTTATGGTAATCGGCCGTAAATACATTGCACTTTTAGCAGTGAATAATTTATGTGTACTTGACAGGGGCTTTCACGGACTCCTTACGGTTACTCTGGTTCATCCGCCTGCCCATTCATTTTCGACGTATAAAACAAAAGAATGTAAAATTTGACATATTCCATTTGTGACGGATTAGCGCTAATACCCATAAAATCAGTTTCTTATTACGACCATAAATCCCACAAGAAATTTGCTAGGGAAATGCATATTTCATGGGAGAAGGAATGGTTTCTTCCAAGACGTGTTCTGAATGTCGAACGGGAATACTTAAGAAGTAAGTGCATATGTACCGGAAAAAGATAACGCTTTGTACGTCGAGTTGGTGCAAGGGAACTACGGTTTTATAACCCAAGAATACGTAACACAGTATTTTCTACTATTTTTACAAATACCGGACTACTTCGAAGTCAGTGACGTTGTTAAGGATGACTTCAAATACCCGATGAAGGGATAGAAGTAAAATAGTGTCCTCGATATTAAGAGGTCTACTAGAGGGGGGCGTTTCTCCTTACAATTCAGTGAGTGAGGCCAAGAATTTCTAAGGTCAACCAATAAGTCAAATTGATGAAAATTTCTTGCAAGCCTTAGAAGTGACGCAATGATAGCGTCACCATCACCACTGCCTATAATAATCATAACATAAACATGATCTCCATTTAACACACCACTGCCTATAATAATCATAACATAAACATGATCTCCATTTAACACACCACTGCCTATAATAATCATAACATAAACATGATCTCCATTTAACACACCACTGCCTATTATAATCATAACATAAACATGATCTCCATTTAACACACCACTGCCTATAATAATCATAACATAAACATGATCTCCATTTAACACACCACTGCCTATAATAATCATAATATAAACATTATTTCCATTCACCAGAACCACTGTATATAATAATCAAAACATAAACATTATTTCCATTTAACACACCGATGCCTATAATAATCATAACATAAACATCATCTCATTTAACACACCACTGCCTATAATAATCATAACATAAACATCATGTCTATTTAACACACCACAAAGGAAATGCATTTTGATGATGATTACTATGATGGGTAACATCTTCATGACTGATTGGTCTATCTTTAATAAGATGGGGGCTTTTACCTAGCGTGATTGTCTACCTTTAATAAGATGGGGACTTTTATTTGAATTACCTATCGTGTTTCTAAATTTGTAGAAAAGATTACTAAATTCATACTAAGACGAGATATCAATTGAAGTACAAGGTTGTTTGTCGATGACGTCATGCATTAGTCTATATGTGTCAATCTTTCGATTAAGTCAAGGGACATCACTGGCGAATATTAGGGAACAGCACACCAGGAGGAAAGACCATATTACATGTACAAACAGGCACAGGCTTCTGTGGAATGACACGAATGATAAGACGGTTAAGGAGCAGATAATTATGTATATATTTTAAGATTATCTTTAACAGATAGAGTTTGTCATGGGTAACAGAATAGAAACATTTAACTTTTTTAATACACACAAATATGAATGTACGCACGCACGCACATATGTACACATGCACACATTTACAAAGGCAGTAATAAGTTGGTAATTTTCGATACTTCAATTGGATAATTTAACCAAAACATTAACTCAATGTTGTTCTACGCTTACATACCATACTTCTCAGAATGAGCCCTCTAATCTGTGTTAATGAGCCACTCTATGTTAATGGATTACATTACTTTGTGTTAATGAGTCACAATTATAATTAAACAGTGATAATAGATCAGTATGTTAATGAGTCAAACTAGTCTGTGTTAAGGACCTACGTTAACTGCTCTATGGTAATGGGTCTCACTACCCCGTGTTAATGGGTCGCAATATATGATGTTTATATGACCATGCATTGCATTAGTTGGCCACATGTCTACTCAGGTGACATTGAATATCTTTATACTTAGCCAAGCATTTCTCTTTAGTTGGTCATGCATGTCTCTTTAGTTGTCCAAGCATTTTTCTTTAGTTGGCCAAGCATGTCTTTAGGTTGGCTATGAATGTCCTTTTAGTTGTCCATGCATATCTCTTTAGATGGCCAAGCACGTCTTTTTAGTTGGCCATGCATGTCTCTTTAGTTGGCCAAGCATGTCTTTTTAGTTGGCCATGCACGTTTTAGTTAGCCAAATATTTCTCTTTAGTTGGCCAAGTATGTCTTTAGGTTGGCTATGAGTGTCTTTTTAGCTGTCCATGAATTTCTCTTTAGTTGGCCAAGTATGTCTTTAGGTTGGCTATGAGTGTCTTTTTAGCTGTCCATGAATTTCTCTTTACTTGGCCAAGCATAGTTTAGTTGGCCATGCATGTCTCTTTAGTTGGCCATGCATGTTTTAGTTGGCTATGCATGTCTCTTTAGTTGGTCATGCATATCTCTTTTATTGGCTATGAATGTTTTAGTTGGCCAAGCATGTGTCTTTTGCTGGCCAAGCATGTCTCTTTTGTAGGTCATGTATGTATTTTTAGATGACCATACATATAGTGTCAGTTGGCCAAACATATCTATTTAGATGGCCATGCGTGTCTCTTTAGTTGACCATTCATATTTTTATTTGGCCAAATACGTCTTTTAGTTTCCAGGTATGTCTTTACTTGAGAATGAATCTTTCATTTGACCAATGAAGTCTCTTTAGTTGGCCAAGCATGTCTTTAGTTGGGCATGCATCTTTTAGGTGGTCAATGATATCTCTTTAGTTGGCCAAGCATGTCTTTTTAGTTTGCCAAGATGTCACTTTAGTTTGCCAAGCATATCACTTTAGTTGGCCACACTTGTCTCTTTTGTTGGCCACACTTGTCTCTTTTGTTGGCCACACTTGTCTCTTTTGTTGGCCACACATGTCTCTTTAGTTGGCCAATCATATCTCTTTAGTTGGCCATGCATATCATTTTCAAACATTCTTTAAGTGGCCATGTATGTCTCTTTAGTTGGCCATGCATATCATTTTCAAACATTCTTTAAGTGGCCATGTATGTCTCTTCAGGTGGCCAAGCATGTCTCTTTAGTTGTTGAAATATGTCTTTAGTTGGGTATGCATGTTTCTTTAGTTGTCCAAGCATGTCTTTAGTTGTCCAAGCATGTCTCTTTAGTTGGTCAAGCATGTCTCTTTAATAGGACACACATGTCTTTTAGTTGTAGAAAGCATGTCTTGAGTTGGGCATGCATGTCTCTTTAGTTGGCCAAGCATGCCTTTAGTTGGCTATGTGTGTCTCTTTAGTTGGCCATGTATGTTTCTATTTATATGTCTAAGGATGAATCATTAGTAGGCCATGTCTGGGTTGGTCACATATCTCTTTATTTGACTGCACATTTATGTTTAAATGATTTTCCATGCTAGGATGGCCATGTATTTGTGGTTATATTTTTGTTAGGATGGACATGTATTTCTTCTTAAAAAGGCCATGTATGTCTGTTTAGAGGACTATGCTTTTCTGTTTAGATGGCTTTGCATTTCTGTTTAGATGGCCATGAGTTTCTGTTTAGATGAATGTGTATTTCCTTTTAGATGGCCCATGTAGTCCTGATTTTTTTGGCCATTATTTTGTTTAGATGGCCATGCTTTTCTGCTTATATGACCATGTATTTCTGTTTATATGACTATGAATTTCTGTTTATTTGGCCATGTATTTATGTTTATTTGACCACGTATTACTGTTTGAATGGTCATGCATTTCTGTTTATGGCCGTTTATGTCTATGTTAGAGGACGATGCAAATGTGTGTACTGCATTGGACTAGATATCAATCCATTAGTTCTCTATCTATATCTTTGTCTGCGAGTAATGTATGTCTATGTCTGTATGCGAGTGATACCTGTCTATGTCTATGACTTATGTACATGTCTGCAAATTATGTAAGTATGCGAATGATGTATATCGATTTCTAAGTTTGTCTATGTTTGCGAGTCATGTATGTCTATACCTACGTCAGGAAGTCATGCTTGTCTATGTCTGTCTTTCCGATTTTTGTATATCTTTGTCTGCTAGTCATAGATGTCTATATTTGTGGTCAAATAAATCTATTTCTGCCTGTGACTTATATAAGCGTATGTCTATATTTGCGATTCAAATAAGTCTATTTATGTCTGCAAATTATATAAGCCTAGGTTTATATTTGCGAGTCATGCACATCAGTTATCTCTGCTCCAGTCATTGAGTCTAGTTGTGGAGTGGAAGAAAAGTCCACGAAATTGAAAAGAAAATAACTCAGTTCAAGTCGTCCGGTGACAAATCCATTTGAAGTGACTTCATTAACAGGAACCTTAATTAAATTCAACAGGCAACTTTCACTGGATAAGTACAGGAACTTGAAGCATCTTGATTTCCCAGAAGGTTATTCAGACCTAATTCTTATTTTTTCTTTCCCATTCTGAATCGACCAGACGACAATAGATTAGAAAGTTGGAAGAGATGCATTCACTTTTATCTCCTAACCTCTTTCAGCTCAACTAAGCAATGTGTCATACCGGAAGGCCGTCGATCTGCCTGGAGACCCACTGCTTGTCTGTGCCTATATGTGTGCGTGTGTGTATGTATGAAAGAGAGCTGAGAGCCACTACTTGTCTGTGCCTATATGTGTGCGTGTGTGTATGTATGAAAGAGAGCTGAGAGCCACTACTTGTCTGTGCCTATATGTGTGCGTGTATGTATGTATATGAGAGCTGAGAACAACCAGGCTAGAAGACGTGTACATTTACTCTAAATTTTACATTACCACAGTGTTCTGTCGTATTACACTACAATTAGGTTTTACTGATATTTCAGTTATATTTTCAATATACATTAGTTCATTCAAACATCTAATTACAACACACACATACACACAAATATGCAATTTCATACATAAGAACAAACAGAGGCGGTAAAAAAATTAAATTGTTGTCTTTGGTTTGTGTATCTCAAGAGCCAGGATTCGTAGAAGGATCCAAGAGATGAAAAAAAAAATAGCAGAATAAAATTATCTAGGTTTTTTCCTCCCTCTCCCCTTATTTAAACATTTTTATTATTTTTTTGTCCATGCCTTTCTGTTGCTTTTAAAAAGCAATTCTTGAAATGTAGAGACGAGTTATTAGCGTTTGAATTGGTGAAGATGAATGATCGGTCTACGAACCTAAAAGTCAAGCCATAGGCTCTCCCGCAGCGCACCCAACCTTCGGGTTATGGCCAATCAGTTATGCGCGGGGATTATTTCCTGTCTGATTGAATACGCTCCCTTATGCTCGAGTGGTGAGAGTTGTCCGCCTTGTCCAGGGTAGGCAAATCGATCTCCTCTCGACGTGAAACTTCAATACTGAAAGGTCCAGAAAGAGGTGAGCGTGCTGTTTTGACGTCTCCTCATTGTCCCAAGTCAGACGACGACAACAAGGCTACAACGTGAGAATGCAACCATGCGTGAAAAAAATGAAATGATTGACCAGAAAATCCAGAACTTTTTCCGGTCAGATTAATGCATGTATTACTTTCACCACGAACATTTTTTTTCGAAATCCAGGAATGTCAAAGTCTCACGTAAACAAATCGGCTATTTTTATTCGATTTTCTGGTAAAATAAAATTATTCTTTTGAGGGCTGAAAATAGTCCTCGTATGAACTGGTATTGTGTTTGCTATTTTTAGCGTGATTGTAGGACGTGTGTTGGAACGAAATGACATACCCTGGGTGTAAATGCAAACTACGCTTTTTAACGGCGGTGTGTTCTATGGGTAGATTTGTTAGCGTTGTATATCACGACTGTCTTAATATCAAATATAATAGGTCAGTGATATTTCTCTTTTTCGCTTTCTCTCTTTGTCTCTCGATTATTCTCTCTGTGAATGCGTGTGAATGTGTATGTGTACATTTGAAAGTTAATTTGTGTTTCATTCTCTGAACACTTGTCAGTCTTTGATTTTAGTGGCAATTCTTTTTCCATCCTTCTTTTCTCTACCTATAACGTTGTGTGTGTGTGTGTGTGTGTATGTGTGTGTGTGTGTGTGTGTGTGTGTGTGTGTGTGTGTGTGTGTTAACTTTCATTCTCTGCTCTCGTCATTCACTCTCTCTCTCCTCTGTCTCTCGCTGTATTTGGCTGTATCTTTTTACTTTTTTCATTTAGTCTGTTATAACCTCTTTTCTCTCCCATTGCTATCTTCTGAGTCATGTCGATGAGCAGAGTGAAATCCAACAGAAATGGCTTACTCATCTTACGAATAATTATTTTCTAGCAATTGATAGACACGTTATGTTACATTAAGAATTTATTATTTTTTTAATTTTATAATATTTTCTTAATATACCTCACACACATGCGCGCTAAACAAAATATACTTTTTATCAATCAATGAATCATCAAACAATCAATCAACGATCTATCTATCTATCTATCTATCTATCTATCTATCTATCTATCTATCTATCTATCTATCTATCTATCTATCTATCTATCTATCTATCTATCTATCTATCTATATCTACCTATCTACCTACCTACCTATCTATCTATCTATCTATCTACCTACCTACCTACCTATCTATCTATCTATCTATCTATCTATCTATCTATCTATCTATCTATCTATCTATCTATCTATCTATCTATCTATCTATCTATCTATCTATCTATCCAAAAGAAAGTGGAACAAATGAAGAAAGAGGATGTAAGTGTGATGCCAGTAAAAGTAGCAAAACTTTAATCATACTTTTAAGTGTTTGAATAAATATGCTGAACTTTTTATGGGGACTGTGCAGTGAGGTGTGTGTGTGTGTGTGTGTGCGCGTATGTGTGTGTGCGCGTGTGTGTGTGTGCGCGTACGTGCGAGCATGTGTGTGTATTGTTTCGTTTCTTTCGTTCTTGTTTTGATGTTGATATTTTTAAAATATTATTTTCGTTCTATGTTTCATTTCAGCGCCCATTACCGATCATTTCCGTAAACAGCAATTATCGTTTATCTGAAACTAGTGTCTAAATTGTGCCATACATCGTCACAGACTGCTAGACTGAAAACATTCACCATCATTGATAACCGAAATTGTATTAGAACAGTTAAATTGTTTCTAGTACATTTTACACTTATTCTAATACACACACACACACACACACACACACACACACACGCACGCACGCACGCACGCACGCACGCACGCACACACACACACACACAAACACACACACACAAATGAAATGAGACACGCGGAAATACGTACACAAATGCCTTAGTAATCTTCATACAGCACACAGCAGGTTTTCACACTAATTTGATGAATTAAAGCCATGCCGTTAATTTTTCAGTGTCTAGCGATACTGTCATCAAGAACAAATTTACGTCTCCTGAGAAATTAAGCAAGAATTATATTTATTATATTTGACAGGAAACACAGGAAATTCATTGACGTTTCTTTTTAACGATTTTTTTTCTGCCTGGAAAATACTCAAATAAAAGACATTTGTTAAAGCCCCTCCAAGGCACTACTTTAAAAAGTATTGAAATTTTATACTGTAGGTCTAAGCTCTGCGTAACAAAGAACTAAAATTGTTTATTATCGGATCTACGCACGGCTTAAGAAAGTACTGATATTGCTTATTGTCGGATCTACGCACTGCTTAAGAAAGTACTGATATTTCTTATTGTCGGATCTACGCACTGCTTAAGAAAGTACTGATATTTCTTATTGTCGGATCTACGCACTGCTTAAGAAAGTACTGATATTTCTTATTGTCGGATCTACTACGCACGGCTTTTGTTCAGGACTGATAGCGTGGTTATTGACTATCCGCAATGTGTGTCTAATAAGGACTGATAGCGTGGTTATTGACTATCCGCAATGTGTGTCTAATCAGGACTGATAACGTGGTTATTGACTATCCCAATGTGTGTCTAATAAGGACTGATAGCGTGGTTATTGACTATCCGCAATGTGTGTCTAATCAGGACTGATAGCGTAGTTATTGACTATCCCCAATGTGTGTCTAATCAGGACTCATAGCGTGGTTATTGTCTATCACAATGTTTGTCTTTCTAATCAGTAAGTAAATGAATGCATAAACATAGGAACAAAACTTACAAATACCTACTGTTATATTTTTTTCTATAATTTGAAAGTGACATGACGCAAACAGGTAGGTTTTAGCATATCGGCATGTAGTTAGAAAGCAACATTCATGTTTTTTTTTTTTTTAAAGTTATATCAGTGAGACACAGTGCGACAAGAGCTTAGGAAATCGAGATTCATTTTGCAGAATGTTATGTCAGTGAGACCGTGTGCGAGTAGAGTATAAGAAAAAAGAGATTAATTTAAACAATGATATCATGTCAGTGAGACTTTGTGCGAGTAGAGTATAAGAAAAAAGAGATTAATTTAAACAAAGATATCATGTCAGTGAGACCGTGTGCGAGTAGAGTATAAGAAAAAAGAGATTAATTTAAACAAAGATATCATGTCAGTGAGACTTTGTGCGAGTAGAGTATAAGAAAAAAGAGATTAATTTAAACAAAGATATCATGTCAGTGAGACTTTGTGCGAGTAGTATATAAGAAAAAAGAGATTAATTTAAACAATGATATCATGTCAGTGAGACTTTGTGCGAGAGCTGGCAGTTCAATCTCTTTCATTATATTCATTATTGCTACATTAACACACATCTTAAGTGAGAAGATTCAAGATCTTTTTCGTGACCAGTAAATTAGAAAACACCATTCGTGCAGCAGTCTCACAAATGTCGGAACTGTCACATGACGTAGATTCCAAACTACATTTTCTTGTAGAAGGATGACGTGTCTGTTTGGACAACGAAAGATGTACGTCTGTCTTCAAGAGGATAGTCATAGTATAAATATGTTTTCAATGATAGCCAAGCTATACGTCACTTTACCAGCGGATAGTCTTAGTATGAACATATTTCCAAGAAAACAGTCAAATTGTACTTTCTTTTTGCAAGAGGATATTATAAAAATATCTTCAAAAGGATAGCCAAGCTATACGTCCCTTTTCAAGCAGATAGTCATAATATAAATAAGCCTTCAAAAGGATAGCCAAATTAAACGTCAATCTTCAAGAGGATAGTTACACTAAATTTTTTATGAGATAAACACTTTATACATATTTCTTCTACAGGATAGTAAGATTGTATGTCTTCAACAGGATAGTAAAACTGTTTGTCTTCAACAGGAAAGTCACATTATAATTATGTATTAGGTATTAAGTTATTAATTATTTTTTGGGTTGTAAAATATCAATAATTAATTGCTATATTATTCTTACTTCACTTCTATTTTCCTTTCAATTTTGCAGTGTGATACGTGTAAAGTAACGAATAGATTAATATTTACACAATGTTAGGCATTTACAATTCAGTACGTGTAAAGTAACAAATAGATTAATATTTACACAATATTAGGCATTTACAATTCAGTACGTATAATGTTAACGAATAGATTAATTTTTACACAATATTAGGCATTTACAACTCAATATTATGGACATGACAGAAATTTTTAGTACGATACAGAGGAGCGCAGTCCGAAGGACGAAGGGAAATAAGCCTTATTCAGCACAGGCAACTTCTTCGGCAGAATTATCTCTCTTTTATGGCGCTTGCTCGCTGAATTTTTCTACTCTATGGCTGACAGCTATCACTTATAATGACATATACGACATGTACAATGTCAGTAAGCACTGATCTCAGAAACTTAATATCATAAGTCACTGTTTTTGGATTAATGGATATTTTCGACAGATAAAGAAAGTGGTTGACTTTGTAGTTTTGCAACCATCATCGACTTAGTAGTAGTAGTAGTAATAGCAGTAGTAGTATCATCATTACAAGGTAGTAGTAACAGCGTTATATAGTAAGAGCTACATCACCACAGAACAGTATTAACAGCAACACATAGTACTAGACCCACATCGTGACAGTTTTGGTTGTAGAAAGCATAGCATGCTTATCAGAGGTACATGGTTTTATTATTCTCAAAAATGAAGTTGACTTAATTTTAATTAGAGAAAATTTAAAGTTTTGCAAGATTTAAACTTGCATGACAATTTCTGGACGATACATTTCTGTGTAATAAGTACACATATTGACGTCCCTTACTCAAAATGACGACAGTCGAGAAGCTCTGAAATACAATTTGTTTTCTTTATCAACACTGACACGATTGGAAAAGTGCCCATAGGCGAGATGGTAAAAATTGTAATAGAGTGGAAAGCAAGTATGATGGAAAATGAAATCATGTTAATTTATATGACGCTAGAACCAATAGCACCGATCATGAGAAAAGAAACATTTTTTTTTTAAAGCCATCCAGCACAGTGCATCTTATTCATATATCAAAACACATTCACACACCGTTCCTCTATAACTTCTAGTGTTCCTTCTTTGAATTTTTCAAAATCACTTTTTATTTCGTCCAAATGAAATTAACAGCAACGCTACAGAGCTAAAACAAAACTCAGCTTGTACCATGATAAATTTCTACATAGCTATTGCCCAGTTATTTTATGTAAAATTTACAAAACAACAAGCAAAAATATCTTTTATTCAAAACATGACACCGTAGTTGACCAATGAAATACTGTTCCAGGTAATCCAAACTTTGAAAAATGGGATCTGTGATATTTCGGCTCCAAGGGGAATACAATGCTCCCTGTTTGTCTTCTTTTCCTTTTTATAGTTTGTTGTTGTTTCTGTGTATTTGGTGTTGATTATGTGTATTTGGTTTTGTATTTTCTCCTGAACCTTCAAAAAAAGACCTTTCATCTATAAGAAAACAGTGGCAACCAACAAGATTCATCAAGAGACTCAAATTTAAACGGTAATAGAGACCGACTCAAAGGGTATACAGGGGAAATAAACGTAGAATATATGTGCGACTAAGACGGTTGCCTGGATTGTTTCCCTTGCATCATAAACTGGTTTCAGTATGCCCGACAACGGTTAATTTGTAATAATGAATTTATGGCATTTTGTTCAAAGTAATTTGTCTTCCCTCTGTTTGTCTGATGTATCATTCAAAGTTCGTTCACAGAGCAGCGTTCAAAGAGACACAGAGATGCAAATGATAATGTTCCATTTTTATTACTACATGAACATTGGGTTCATTAAGAGGTCACATGATGAAAACCACTAACTAATGTGTTTCGTGAGCCGACGAAACAAATGGCGCGGACAAGAACATTACAAGAAAGATTAAACCTGCCTGCTAGTTCCATTCTTCAGCTCTCAGGCCAGTTATGTTGAAATTGAAAATAACAAATGTATTTACTTGTTCACCTTGCCTGTGTGTGGGACATGATACGGTGATGGTGATGGGGTGGTGCGCGCGCGTGTGTGTGTATGTTAATGTGTTCGATTATTCGTGAGTGATAGTTATACATTTTCAATGCATTGTAAAGAAAAGTATTTAGCTGATATTGTCCATTCAGTTACATTAACGAGCTTTATGTATGTGTGTGTGTGTGTGTGTGTGTGTGTGTGTGTGTGTGTGTGTGTGTGTGTGTGTGTGTGTGTGTGTTGTGTGTGTGTGTGTGTGTGTGTGTGTGTGTGTGAGTGAGAGAGAGAGAGAGAGAGAAATAGAGAGAGATTGTCACCGAGACTTTAAGTGTATGTGTATCTTCTAAAACCTTCATTGCATGACGATAATAAACAATATATATAAAGCATAATAATTAAGAATATATCACCATAACGAACTGATTAAATTAGTCTTATTAACTTGGCAATTAATGATGTATCATCAAAGATAATCATAAACACCATAACGGCCTTCCTCTGATAATTACATCTCTATATTTTTGTCTCCCTTTATCCCCCCCCCCCCCTTTAATCTCACTATCTCTCTCCTCTCTCTTATACCTCGATTTCCGTCACTCCTCTCTTTTCTCTCTTAGTATACCTCTCTCCGCCCTCTTCCTCTATTTCTTTTGTTTCATATCCGTCATAATCCTTTAATTTTCTCTTCTCATATTCCCTCCCTCTAATTCCGTCTCTCATTCCCCGTTAATTTTTCTTCTCTCATTTCTGGCGCTTTCTCAATCTCCCTTTTCGAGTTCTCTCTCCTCCTCCTCCTCCCACCTTTCCACCTCCCCCTCTCATTCACTCATTATATTTTGTTCGTTATTTTATTTAACTGGAATTTTTTTCTTTTCTCAGAAATCTTTCATTACTATGCATGGCTGTTGTCCGCAAGTCCCTTTGTAATTGACTTCTTGTTCAAAGAGCAGTGGGAGGCGGAAACACCTGCTGGCTTCGTTATTCTTCTTTGACTAAAGGTCTTGGTCTGGATCTGGGTCTGGGTCTGGGTCCCCAAGATACAGTATTGTATTTCTGACTACCGAAACGTCGTTTTCTGGGTCTTAAAGATAGAGGGTTACATTTCTATGTACTGAAAATATTCTCTGGGTCAACAAGATATAGGGTTATATTTCTGACTACCGAAAATAATTCTCTGGGACCCCCAAATCCAGTACTGCTTTTTCTGTCTACCAAAAGCACATTCTATTGAGCCCCAAATATAATGCGTTTCCGACTACCGAAAACACATTCTCTAGGGCCCCAAATCTAATGTGTTTCCGACTAATGAACACATCCTCTAGGGTTCCCCAAATCCAGTGTTGTATTTCTTTCTTTCTCTTTTGTGTTCAACAATTAAATAAGGCGATGAAGACAGAACACAAAGAAAACAACAACAACAAAAAATGGCTAAAAGACAAATAACGAGAACAAAATAGAAAATAGAAAAATGTTCACAAAAAACAAAAAGAAGTACGAGGTAATACGTTGTTCTTGAAGACAGAAAGAAGTACGAAATAAAACTTAAGATTTTGACGAAAGAAAAACTAGTAAAACGCGAGTATAGATAGTGAAAGAACCCAAAGCGAGAAATAATAACAATAGAAAGTGTAGGGGAAAAGACAAAACAGATTGATAGAATAAAATAAGTAAATATTTACAAATGAAAAAACAAGAAGAAATAAAGAAATAAACTTATACATGACATTGACGGAAAAGAGAGGGTAGGCGGGGTAAAAAATAATATATAGACCAGGAAAGTAAAATAAGAACAGAAGTACAAACAAGCAGGCAGAAGAAATAAGATAGTAAAATTTGGGTCAGGTTGGCATCAGAATGAACTAAGTGAGTATACTGGCCGAGATGTCAAAGGACGAATGGTTAATTATGGGTCAAGAAAATTTAAGAATGAAACTAGGTCAGTAAAACATAAACATGATAATAAAGTAAATAAATATATGAGTCATGAATAAGAATTAACTAGGCAATACTACATTTCAAGAAGATTAGAATTAAGTAAATCTCGTCAAGCATATAATTAACAGAATGAACTAGGTAACTGCACAGATTAAGATTACTGAAAGTAAAAGTAGGACAAGAAGATAGAACGAACTAACAAGGTCAAGACAACAAAAATATACAAGCAAAAATATTTTAGCTTAATAATATCTAAGAAGAACAAGGTTAGTATACAGGTCACGATGACCGTAAAGTAAATGAAATACAGAGCAAAAGAAGACAAAAAACAAGTCGGTAAATTGTAGGTCACGATGACCGGAAAGAAAATGCAATATAGAGCAAAATGAGACATAAGAATGAAGACAGTAGATATATATAGGCCATAATGACTCAAACATAACTAAAATGTAGGTTAAAAGCAGACAGAATAAATGAAAGTACATACATACCTGACAGCGAAGTCGACCCAGTTCGGAAGCTACCATCATCCTAAGCTGACGACGACTTACCTGAGCATTTTGTCAACAACGATGACCAGTCGCGCTCTAGCAGAAATGCAAATGCATGTTCAAATAAACAACTAAGTGATTATATACTATGACCCAGTAGGTCCCAGTATATCTAGATACGGCACGGACACTTATATCAGACTGATCCTCATTCTGGTTTTTTGACTTGACCTTCAGTTACTAAATAACGGCTAGCACGTAGTACATACATGTACGAGAAAATAAACTGGTGGATAGTTATATATAAATCAACTCACAAGAGTATACAAGACAGACCACTGTTATAGAAAATTAAAAATACGAGTGATATAAATCGAAGTGAAAGAACACCAGGTACGCTACTAAGACACCACTGACGTCATTGCGTCCACACTGATGCGAAAACAAACAAACAAACAAACAAACGAACGAACAAACGAACAAACAATCAAAATAACAAACGAACAAACAAACAAACAAACAAAGAAACAAACAAACACACAAAGAAACAAACAAACACACAAAGAAACAAACAAACACACGAACGAACAAACAAACAAACGCTAACATTCATTAAAGAAACGACGCACAGAGGACTAGAGTTGCAGTATTTAAACAGACACATTTACATATTTATACTCGCATACATTTCTTGTTCCTTTTATCAAAGACGACAACTCAGTCAAATAAAGAATAATATTGGCAGTAACCACTCTTGCTACAGCAATTAATAAATAAAGAATTAATGCGTAATTGAATGAAAGAACATTACATTTTGTATTTTTTTAAATTTGCTATTTAGTTAATTATTTAATTAGAATTATGGAGTTTTTCGCTTTCATATATTTTTTTTTCACTGGTACTCTTTTTCGATTTTCAAGATTTTTCTATGAAAAGCAGATACAAATGCAAATGTTTTCCGCACTGAATAATTACTCGAAGCAGAAAAATAAATCAATACACGAAACAACCCTAAATTGAGTGATAAACTTATTAAAATAAATAATTCTCAATGTTTCTGAAGGCATAATGGGTAACCTCTTGATCTTTAATGTTTCTGCATCTTAAAATATCGAATAAACTTAGACCTTGAACTTGAGACGAACTCTCAGCACTGAATTCAGGCGTAAGTTCATATAGTGCAAATTAAAGCTCTAGAAAAAGATTAAGGCTAGCATTTCATCAGTCGACTTAACAGCTCACTACATTCTTTTTCTTTCTCTTCATCTATGAATGGCTTTCCTCATCATTACATTTGTACAGTTATAATAATATCGAGAAAAAGAAAATAATGAATAATTGCTTGTTATCTTCATCATCATCATGAACACTTTTATGAAGATATTATTGTTATTATTATTAAACTCGTAATTGTGAGGAGTATTATTGTGGTTGCACGAATGCTACAATAAAATGTTTCTTGTTCACTGCATGGTGATTTTTTTTTTTTAACGGGACACAAAAAGAAAGTAAACATTACTAGGACAAGGTTCATCAACAAGACGAAAATACCAGTGATATTTTAAAAAAATAATATTTACATGCATTAATTAAACTGACAATAAACAATTACCCTGACAGGACATAGTTATCTAATTTAAGTACATAGTCAGTCACTAGTTGCTAAGCTAAGCTAAGTGCTGCCAAGACAGACAACTCTTACCAAGACATATGCATTTGTTGCCAAGGTACACAACTATTACAAAACTGTATAAACAAAACGCATTACCAAGACAGACAACTTTACCAAGATATAGAAAACTGTTGCCACGTGAACAAATCAATGCAGTAGCCGCATGGTCATCAAAGATCAACACCACTCACCTGCCCAATCACCGATCTCTTGGGGAAGCCTATCCAAAATTTCGCTGGTGTCAGCAAATTTCTCGTAATCTTGCTCCAGGTTTGGGATTAGCGTCTGGTCCTTCAGGCCAAAGTGGAGTCCGTCAGACACAACGTGGCAGAATTTATCGCCAACCATCCTCTGACCCTCCGGCTCGTAAACTAATTTGACGCGCTTCCACTTAAACTCAACCATCATCTGTTTAGAAAAGGAAAACCAAGGGAGAGCACTGCATCCATGTGCATGTACTATATTGAAGAATATACACAGAATATCACTTGTTGACCATTTATAGGCGCGTGTGTAGAGGCGCTTCTTTGTGTGTGTGTGTGTGTGTGTGTGTGTGTGCGTGCGCGCGCGCGTGTGTGTGTGTTTGTTTGTTTGTTTGCGTGCGTGCATGCATGTATTATTGCTATTTTGTTCTATAATTAGTTATATAATTTTTTAACTTTATTTTGTCTGAACATCGACATTAAGCACTTTTCCATAAAGATACCTGACAAAAATATTTGTGGGATTAAAAAGACGAAGTTCATGCGTGCAGTAGGTTAGACTGGGAATATTCACAACCAATAAAAATGCAGTAATTAGTTAAATGATATATTAATTTTATTTTTCGAATTAATTTAACGAACCTGAGGATAGGTATTTGTGTATATGGTGTTGGTTGTTTCATGTCCATTGGTAGTGCGCTTTTAACGTGTATTTTGAAGTTTGTATATATATCAGTGGTTTGTTCAGTCGCTTCGCTGTAATCTTTCTCTACACAGAAACACCGGTTCTATAGTTATTGTGACTGAAAGGCAAGCATTTATCTCTATGCGATTTAATACAAGTTCTATAGTTATTGTGAGTGAAAAGCAAGCATTTATCTCTATGCGATTTAATACAAGCTCTATAGTTATTGTGACTGAAAGGCAAGCATTTATCTCTATGCGATTTAATACAAGTTCTATAGTTATTGTGAGTGAAAAGCAAGCATTTATCTCTATGCAATTTAATACAAGCTCTTCGATTAGTGTGATGAAAATGCAAAGTTTCGTCTCTATACACGGGTTCTACATATTAGCGTGACTGCAAGACAAAGTTTCGTCTCTATACACTGGTTCTACATATTAGCGTGACTGCAAGACAAAGTTTCGTCTCTATACACGGGTTCTACATATTAGCGTGACTGCAAGACAAAGTTTTGTCTCTATACACGGGTTCTACATATTAGCGTGACTGCAAGACAAAGTTTTGTCTCTATACATGGGTTCTACATATTAGCGTGACTGCAAGACAAAGTTTTGTCTCTATACACGGGTTCTACATATTAGAGTGACTGCAAGACAAAGTTTTGTCTCTATGCACGGGTTATGAAGACCCTGAACGTAAAAAAAAAAAAAAATGCGTGCTTTGCGCCGAAATGAAATACGCTACTTCCGGTTTAGGCTGGGTGACGGCAGAGATGATGATGAGTTTTTGGAAATTTTCCTCTTTTTAAAAATCATTTTTTTCTGCCTGACTACTACTCTCGTCATTTGATAATGAGGATTAGAAGGAGGAAGAGATACAAACAGAAAGAAAGAAGGAGGATGTACGGAAATCACAGCAGAGCAAGAGAGACAGAAAGAGAAATTGATACACACACACATATAAGCATACACGTGCGTTTGTGTGTGTGTGTGTGTGTGTGTGTGAGAGAGAGAGAGAGAGGGAGAGAGAGAGAGAGGAAGAGGGATAAATTGAGGTAGAAAGATAGAGAGAAAATATTCGTAAAGAATGAGAAATATTTTCATTAGCTCCAGTACAAGAAACACACAAAACAGTGTGTGTGTGTGTGTGTATGTGTGTTTGTGTTTGTGTGTGTGTGTGTGTGTGTGTGTGTGTGTGTGTGTGTGTGTGTGCGTGCCCGCGTAAAAAACATAAAACATACATGCACACAGAGAGACGGAGTGAGAGATTCACGATGAAACGTGAAAAGCTTCGGAACGAGGGATAACGCACGAGGACACTAACTGACTGATGGATTAAGTTACTTTTGGTTGGATGGTGGATCGATTGATTTATTGATTTGTTCTCTATAAATATAGTCATTGCTTCATAAAACGCTTCTCTAATTTAAAATCATTATATAGCATTTATGTTCCTGTAGCTAAATGTAAACACAACAGCACGGCAGAGAGTGGCAATTGTAAGGCTTTCTAAGGTAGTGAAAGTGTGCTGAGCAATACAGAAACTAGAAGAGACCAGAATAAAAAAAAAATCTATGTCAAACATAAAACTGCAAACAGTAAATAGTTAATCAATAAATACTTCATTTTAGTTTGCCGAACCAAAAGGCATGCAAAACTGCTACTACGTTGCTTTTAGAAACCTACTTCGGTAGCCAAGAATCAATGTTGCTGTTATGATACCCTACTCCACTACACTATCTACAATACATTATAACCCGGAGAATGACGACACCGACAGAGACAGTGCACACAGTCAGTCAGTCGTGAGCTCACAGCAGTCTCGTGCTTTTGGGACAGCTAAAGCATACAGCAACTATTCTTTCTCCTGATAACGTGTTGTGAAGACATGCTCGCATGTGTTATTCTAGCATTTAAAATATATAATAGCTGTTATATCACGAGGCACCAAGGCAGACAGCAATTTCCGTAAAATCAGCGTCACTCAATTTTCATTTTTTTTCCTGGCAATGCCTGTAGAGCCAGTCACTGTAGTCAACACTGTCATTGACTAGAAGAGGCTCTGTGGGACTGTTCACACTTGGTACTCATGCCGAACAGAAGTTGCTTCTATTTGTTGTTTATTTTCAGTCACACATGGAAGAGATGTGTAAATATAGATATTCTTTAATGACAGAACTAACTCCAGTTATTTCCCCTGCACGCCTTCTCCGTTCTTGTGTCTTAACTAAAAAAAAAAAAACTCTTTGTAATGATGTCAGTCGGACACAGCAATGATTAGGACTGATTTGCTGTGTTCAGTCAAACTGTAGTGAAACATTCAATGAGATACTGCTGTTACTAAAGGGTGGGGGCTATATAGTAAGGAATGCAAAACGTTAATTGAAGCAGTTATTGCCGGGTTGGGGTGGAGTGGGAAGTAATGCATGAATCGGGTTGTTTAAAATGTGTGAATACATCAAATACATGTGGGCTTTGAGTAGTGTCAGCACACCATGTAGATAGGTCTCAGGAGCTTAGCTGTCGTACACTGACGTTCTGCAGGAGACCATTTCTGCTATTGCCGAATTTTAGTCCAGGAATACTCAAACGAGTGGTGTTGTTGAGTTTAATCCAGAAGTGCTATAATGTGTGGTATTGTCGAATTTAATCCTGAAGTGCTCAAGTGAGTGGTGTAGTAAATGTTACCTTAAACCTCCAAGCATTTTAAAAACACTTTAACTGAACATTGGAAATGGTGGGCGTTACAATGGCTACGTTATGTCTGCAAACACTTTACAAACACTTTTACAGAACACTGTAAATAATGAGGCGTTCCACTGGTCACGCTATGCCTCAAAGCACTTTATAAACACTTTTACGTTACACTAGAAATGGTGAGGCGTTGCAATAGTTACCTTATATTTCCAAGTACTGTAGAACAATGTTGCATAACATGGAAACTGAGGCGTTGAAATGATTACATTATGCCTCAAAGTACTGTAAACACTTTTACATAACACTAGAAATGGTGTGGCGTTACAATAGTTATTTTATACTTTCAAGTACTGTAAAACAAAAAAATGGAAATGGTGAGGATTTGCGCTACTCACAGTAAACATCAGAACACACTAATAACGCTTTAGAAATTAATGATAATAGTATGCCGAGAAATATAATAGATTTTGATAATGTTCATTAGTTTGGAAAAAATGGATATTCATACACACACACAAAACACACACACACACACACACACACACACACACAAAACAAACAAACACACACACTCACACACACACACACACACATATATGTACATATAATTTCATATAATCAATTTATTTTAGTGAAAATATGTCTATAGTACTATGCGTTCTAATATTTTCATAGATGATTTAATTTCGTCCATAAAACTTCTTTTATATCAACCTTTGAATCTATGGCTTTGATTCTAAAGTTTCTTCTGTAAATATTTGCTTCAGAAATCTGGTCTATAGTGTCCTAGTTTGAAATCTGATCTTTAAAATCTGGTCTATAATTTTTGTATTTAAGGTCTTTCCTATTATGCCTTGCTTTGTTTATAAAATTGCTTACAAAGTCTTATTGACAAAGTTCACTTTACAATTCATCGTCTGTAAACAGTGACTTTATTTCGACCTTTCGCATTTAATAATTTGTTTATGAAACTTTTATAAATTCATATTTCTAAAGCCTAGTATATAAAACCCTTCTATAAAATCAAGGGAATAGTCGGTATTATGTAACGCATAATTCCTTTTCCCCATGAAATCTTTTCTTTATTGTCTTAGTCTACACGTCTCTATAAAATCTAGTCTTTACTGAATTGTCTATAATGTCTCGTGCTTAGTGGCTCCTGTTATCTGGCACGTATTTAGTGGCTCGTGTTTCGTGACTTGTGTTTAATGAGTTGTGCTAAGTAGCTCGTGTTTAGTGGTTCGTGATTAGTGACTTGTGTTTAATGGGTTGTGTTAAGTAGCTCGTGTTTAGTGGTTCGTGTTTAATGGGTTGTGTTAAGTAACTCGTTTTTAGTGGTTCGTGTTTAATGGGTTGTGTTGAGTAGCTCGTGTTTAGTAGTTCGTGTTTAATGTGTTGTGTTAAGTAACTCGTGTTTAGTGGTTCGTGTTTAATGTGTTGTGTTAAGTAACTCGTGTTTAGTGGTTCGTGTTTAATGGGTTGTATTGAGTAGCTCGTGTTTAGTGGTTCGTGTTTAATGGGTTGTATTGAGTAGCTCGTGTTTAGTGACTTGTGTTTAATGGGTTGTGTTGAGTAACTCGTGATTAGTGGTTCATGTTTAAAGGATTCAATTGAGGTCTTCAGAAAAAAATATGCTGACTGTAATTCAGCCTAGGAACAATTCAGATGAAGATTCTTCTAATTCCTCCAACATTTTGCTATTGCTACTGTTGTCTACGTTAATATCTGCAAGCATGTTTTAAGCAAGATATACTCGAATGAATATCGCTTTGTTTTCTTTTCTGTCAAATGAACGAGACCATTATAAGATAAATCGGCAGAATCTCTGTCTTTTGAAATCCTCGAACACTCGAGATGTTGAGTACCCTACTTGTCTCCTTAATTTGACTTGAGAAAATCTTGATAAGAATCATAAATATCCATTCATCTGCATGTTTGCAGTTATGATTTATTTTTACAACAAGAAATAAACTTATAATAATGAAAAGTATAATACGCAAGAAATGTCCCTAAAATCACCCTTTAAAAGTAATAATGATAACTCAGCAAATCAAGAAAAAGAAAGAAAGAAAAAGCAGTCGAAACAGACTTTAAAATATATGTGCGTTTGTCAGTTTGTCGATGGAGACATATGAAGAACAACAGCGCACGTTGTGAGCATCAACCAAGCGGCACAAATCTTAATTATCGATCTGACACTGACGAAACACTTGAACGGGTCCCAGAGTAAGGCTTCTCGCTCCCCGTTAATCTTCTGAATCACCTGTCTTTAGGTTCCGGTTCTAGTCTCAAGTGTTCCTGAAAATGACGTTTTTTACTCTGCCCACTCACACTACCGATCACACGGCCTTGCCGATGTAATGATTATGGTGCCACTGAGCGACAAATACTTCACTACGGCAAGCTGGTCGAGTTGGCTGGAGAAGGTCTTGCAGGACGTTGTTTAGCTGCTCCTTTGTTTACATTTTAATGTCTTCTCTCCCCTTTCTCGCACCCAACCTCGTTATGTCTTCTATGTCATACTCTTTGACGGTGCCTCTCTTTCTGTCTGCTCGTGATTTCTGTCTTCGTATATCTGTATTACTCTCTTCTTTTCTGCCTCGTCTGCCTTTATCTCGTGTTTTATCTCTTTATCTCAGGGTGTCTATCTCTCTGTCTTTGTGTTTCTCTTTATATGTCTATTTATCGTTCTATCTATTTCAGTCTCTGTTTCTGTATTTCTAAATCTTTTTTCCCTCTTCCTCTTTGTCTGGCTCTCTACTTTCTTTTTGTATTTCTCTCTTTGTGTGTGTGTCTCTCTACTTTTCTTTCTGTACCCATCTCTCTCTCTCTCTCTCTCTCTCTCTCTCTCTCTCTCTCTCTCTGTTGTTTCTGATGTAAATTATGCTTATCGCTTTTCATTCTGTGAACAGAGAAATATTTTTCTCATGCTTGTATCTTCCTCCTTTCCCTATTTTTTCATTACTTCGCTTTGATATCGACATCATCATTGTTTAATTGGCTGTTTGTTTGACTGACTGACTGACTGATTGACTGATTGATTGACTAATTGATTGATTGATGATTGATTGATTGACTGGATAATGCTATTTTACGCCCACCTACAGCACTCATTTATTTTGCGAACATGTCTATCTACTATAAGAATTTCTTTTTCTTCTTCCTGTGCCTGCCCATTTCAAAGGTCCATGTTTTTCTCTCCTCAAAACCGTTTGTTTCAGTCGCTCCTGCTGCTAATGTCTCTGACTCCATGTTCTTATACTTAACTGGGTCCTACTTTCTTTCTCTCTGCCCACCATTTTAAATGGGTCTGGTTTTATTTACACAGCCATCTGTTATAAAACGAACGATGCTTTTTATCTTCGTGTCTGGCCACTTGAAAGGCTCTTTCTATCTATCACCGTCCACACTTTTAACAACAATGCTATCTCTTTTGCAATGTTCATAATTATACCCCCTATTCTCAACTAACTTTATGTTCATCTGTCAATAGTATTTGCCTTTTAATTCTGTGCTCTAGGAAAACATTTAAATAAATCTGTCTTAAAGTCATTCATTAATATCTTTTGTCTTAATTCCATGCTGAGCCATTCAAATAAATATATGCTTTATGGCCAACCATTAAACAGCGTTTGCTTTTAATACAGTACTATACTGAACACCTTTTTTGCGCCCACTTTGCACAGATTTGTGTTTATAGCGTCTTATAGTAACACCCTTTTTGAGCCTACCTTGCATTGATTTACGTTAGTAATGTCTTATAGTAACACCCTCTTTACGCCCACTTTGCACAGATTTGCGTTAATAATGTCTTATAGTAACACCCTTTTTGCGCCCACTTTGCACAGATTTGCGTTAATAATGTCTTATAGTAAAACCCTTTTTGCGCCCACTTTGCACAGATTTGCGTTAATAATGTCTTATAGTAAAACCCTTTTTGCGCCCACTTTGCACAGATTTGCGTTAATAATGTCTTATAGTAACACCCTCTTTGCGCCCACTTTGCACAGATTTGCGTTAATAATGTCTTATAGTAACACCCTCTTTGCGCCCACTTTGCACAGATTTGCGTTAATAATGTCTTATAGTAACACCCTCTTTGCGCCCACTTTGCACAGATTTGCGTTAATAATGTCTTATAGTAACACCCTCTTTGCGCCCACTTTGCACAGATTTGCGTTAATAATGTCTTATAGTAACACCCTCTTTGCGCCCACTTTGCACAGATTTGCGTTAATAATGTCTTATAGTAAAACCCTCTTTGCGCCCACTTTGCACAGATTTGCTCTAATAACACACTGTTGCAAACGTTCTGCTGATATATGACTTAGCACTGACATTCTCTCGGACATTTACATACAATGCAGAACTCCACTTCAGATGCATATTTACATACACAAACATAAATGAATAGAATCAAGGAAAATGTGTAATCTTAACATTACTAAATCAAATAGAATAAGATTAAAACGATACTTTCAGATAATATTTTGTAAAGCTTTTAAATGCTTATTGATTATGCGTATTAAGTTCACTTAAATGCAAAAAATAAAATAGAAGTCCTTAACATCCTGTGTTTTTGTTTGATTTTATCATTCACTAAAGTGAATAGTATTATTGCTAGTTGTTTCCTCTTTGTATATGTGAGACAGAGACAGAGACAGAGAGAGAGAGAGAGAGAGAGAGAGAGAGAGAGAGAGAGAGAGAGAGAGCAAGCGAAAAGAGAACGTTGAGATTGAAGACTGGTCTCGTGGGCTCTGATGTCAACAGCAAAGTGCTTGTAATGGTAAAGTTTGTGCTTAAAGGTTGACTGATAAACTATCGGGAAAATTTCTTGTAGGAAATAAAATTTGTATTTGTAATGATGTAAATAATGTATTACATAAACACAGAAGTAAATCAGTGCCTGAAAGTACTTTTAGCATAAGGAAATAATTTATTATATACAAGAGTCGGGTACTGCCTCGTACTGGTGAAATGCAAGAATTATCAGCGAATTTGGCGTAGGAAAATATTTATATATGCTGATTTATTACTGCATATTTAAAAATGGTATGAAATATCGCAATTTTATTCGTTTTATTTCAAATAAAAATGATAGATAGATAGATTTTGACGCCAGCAGTGAAGCAAGGGAGAACACTCTCTTACCTCTAATAGAAGAGTTAGCACAGAGTTGATGCTTGCCCCGATGCGCGTGAGGTGATCGTAGTAGCTGTGTTTCCCTACAAAGTAATCGCGGGCAAACGCCCCTGCGGTAATCAAGGGAATTTTCCAATAGTGCATCTGCCGTGCAACTGTGGCGGCAGCATAGTCACAGCAGGGTCCGAAGTACACATTCACCTTTGTGGAGAAAGAGAATAGAGAAGGTTAATTTAAATTAAATCACTCTTTTCTTTTCCTCCCTCTTCCGTTCCTTCCTCCAACTTGCTCTCTCTTTCACTCCCTCTTTCTCATCCTTTCTGCTTCACTTTAAACACATTACTTTTATTTTTAGTAATAGTAGAAGTAAGAACAACAACAAAACCATTACAAGTAATAGCAATAATAATAATAATAATTATTATTATTATTATTATTATTATTATTAGAAGAAGAAGAAGAAGTTTATTTGCGAAAGGTTTGTAAATAGGTCAAGAAGTGTCTTAACTGTTCTCCTTTGTAAAATAAGCTTGCCATATGAAATGTTGTTAGTTCACCTCTCTACACAAAAAAAGGCTATCATTTTCAGATATTTTTGTGCATGAGGATCCTGGTGCATTCTAGTTTATAGTGTCTGCGAAAAGGTGCAAGCATTCAATAAGTACAGGTAATGAAACATGTTCCTGTAACACTATTCCGGTTATACAAATACAACTATTCCGGATATACAAATACAACAATTCCAGTTATACAAATACAACTCTGCAGGGCATTTAGGCGTATATAATGTCTGGTGCAGAAGACATGTTGATAAGATATTATGTTTCCCTAGATAAGGAATAGGTTCTACAAGATGGCAGAAAGGTTTATGAAGATTGTGAATTGTTTAACAAAGAAGTCGCATAACTTCACCAAGATTAACAAATAAGTTTCCCAAGATGGCAAACGTTCCACAAGATGGTTGAATGGGCTTTCTCAGAGTGACTCTCAGCTTTGTATCAGTAGTATCTAAGTTCATTAGTGGCTAGGGTAAGTAAAAGGGTAAGCAAGTCAATAGTAGCTATATTCATTAGTCGCAAGGGTCAGTAATAGTGTAAGCAAGTCAATAGTAGCTATATTCATTAGTCGCAAGGGTCAGTAATAGTGTAAGCAAGTCAATAGTAGCTATATTCATTAGTCGCAAGGGTCAGTAATAGTGTAAGCAAGTCAATAGTAGCTATATTCATTAGTCGCAAGGGTCAGTAATAGCGTAAGCAAGTCAATAGTAGCTATATTCATTAGTCGCAAGGGTCAGTAATAGTGTAAGCAAGTCAATAGTAGCTATATTCATTAGTCGCAAGGGTCAGTAATAGTGTAAGCAAGTCAATAGTAGCTATATTCATTAGTCGCAAGGGTCAGTAATAGTGTAAGCAAGTCAATAGTAGCTATATTCATTAGTCGCAAGGGTCAGTAATAGTGTAAGCAAGTCAATAGTAGCTATATTCATTAGTCGCAAGGGTCAGTAATAGTGTAAGCAAGTCAATAGTAGCTATATTCATTAGTCGCAAGGGTCAGTAATAGTGTAAGCAAGTCAATAGTAGCTATATTCTAAATCAATGCAGTCGGACGTAATCTGCTTACCGCAAATCATGGAAAAGACAGGATAAAATGCACTGTGCAATGTTTCATGTCGTGACCTGATTCGTGACTGCCTACATCACTATGGTCAAATGCCTTGAAATTGGGATTCTCATTTATGTTATGTATGAATCTTTAATGTATTAATGAATTACAATATTTTACTCATAAGTCTGTGAATTATAGAAATTATCCGAAAGTGGGTTCACGGAAATATTGATGTCAAGTAATATATTTCATTGTATCTGTTATATGATTGTTGATTTAATAAATGTAGTGTTAAATTTATTGACCTCCTTATGCATATTGATAATCTTATGTTGGAGAGGAAAGTGGGTAGATATAAATTAAAGATGGATTTAGTAAGAAGTTCATGGAAACATTGTGTGACAGTAAATGTTGTCTTGTGCTGCGGGAGAGAGAAAACATTTACAGTGCCCATATATCTGCTCAGTGCGAGAAACAACTGTTGTCTGCTGGTGGATCATTGCTAAAATAAATTAAGATTTTCATCACTTGTAATTAGTTAAGAAAGTTTAATTAATAATAATAATCATTTTCATTAATTAAGTGGCGTTGGTGTCATACTACTACTACTACTACTACTACTACTACTAAATATAATATGTACAGGGTGGCCCAAAAGTAGGTTTACAGTTATTAAACTACCTTTTATATGGTTGAAGTTACTTGCTTAGTAATACCAAACATTCCTCAATGTTGAAGGAGGACATTTTGAGCATCTGAGAGATTAAATTGTTTATGTTTATGTTAACAGGCATATCGAATTTTCATAGTCTACGTGATAACTGTAAACGTACTTTTGGGCCCCCCTGTATAATAATATGTATAAGATTGATTCCACAGCTGAATGCAGCCCGTTTTTGGAAGTGTCCATTCCCTACGATACCAAGGATCTCGCAGAATCCTGATAGGATAGGATCACACAAACACAGACACAAACACAGACACACACACACACACACACACACACACACACGTACACAAACACACGTACACAAACACACTCAACTGCCTATAAACAGGATATCAGAAGTCGTGAGACGAGTCGATAGTAATGCCTTATGGGTATTTATTTGGCGCGAATTCTCTACAAAACCTATGCGCATAACAAATATAGTCACTAAGCTCACCATTCCGAAAAACAATGGAGTTTGTGAAGATCGAGCCAGAAAGATTCTGCACAGCGGATTTAGTGAGTGTACCTTACATCCACCTGGATGTCCAAATCACTTTCTACGAAACTGAGTCTCATTCAACCAATTTCATAACGAGAAGACAGACAACCATAAAACCGAAATTGTTAAAACGCGTTTTCGACATTCAATAACAGGTATAGCCCTAAGATTCTACTCTCATTAAAAGAAGTGCGTGTGGGGTGATCGATGACATTGACATATTTGCATTTAATTTTTTTTTATTAACGAAATACGGATTATGTGTGTCTGTCTGTCTGTCTCTCTGATAACAAGCAGAGAAGGAACTTATACGCGTGGGAACCGAAACCTATGTGGGCCGTAACCCGCCAGACTGCTTAGGGCCTCTATCTGTCAATAACGATTACCAGTAACAGTCTGTCATTGCTCGCATATAGTGTGTATCAAATGTCAAAACACACAGGGGATAGACACCAAGCAACCAGGGGTTAAACTCTATATTCTTCAATGTCTTTGCTCTCTCCGCCTACCAACCATCTGCATCTATGTAGCCAGTCCCAAGCCTACTTCCTATTTGTTGCAATGCAGAAGGCGACACAGTCGCTGGACAATGAAAAATATCACGACCTTAAGGGACCAGCGTAGCAGTGAAGTCTACGTGCTGGCCTTACATTCAAAGTGTATGTGTGGGGTGGGGGTGGGGGTGAGTGTCTTAACTCCCTATCTCGGTCATAGTCATTGAAGTTCTCCATTCCCCCTCTATTTTCTCTGTCTTCGAATTGTTGAAATGAGTTAATTACGGAACAGCCTTTTCATGCTTCTAACTGCCAGTAGACTAAACGTGTGCGCTAACTGTAGCACACGAGACCAAATTTATTTTTCCGTTGAATGGATTGCTATACACTAGCAAACCACACTGAACTAGGACGTCATTAAAATCAACCAAGTTCATCTCGAAGTGTAAATATTTAAATCCATGAATTTCATTTTTTAAAGCAATTTTCTCTTGTACACTAACATGCATTTATTGTATATACGAATTTAACTGCATTTATTTTATATAAAATAAAATTCATATATTTCTTCTATATGCAAATACATTCGTCTTTAGTAAAATAAAATGCGCTTATTCTCTCTGTGTTTGTTTTCTTGTAACCCAACATTATCGTCTTGTACGTTTAAATACCTATACACTTATCATTCTAGATTCACATACATTTGTTTTATGTATTTCCATCATTTATTTTTATATTACTGGTAGAGAGTTTCATACATCTAGGCACATAGCACATATGTTGCTTCAGAATTAAATAATGAGATTTCAACTTAGCAATACTTATACAGCAATGTTATGTTTATCTATTTCTTTACATTACCAACGGGTCTTGTCTCTTATCATTTTATCCACTACGCAGTGTACTTTACACATATACCACTAGTTTCCAGATAGTAATTTGTAAATGGCATGTTAACTTCCATTTTGGAATATTTCTCTTACTCATTTACTTGCAAGGGTGGAATTTTATAATGGTTGAATACTCATTTTGTAACTATGTTTATGTAGTAACTATGTTTATGTAGTAACTATGTTTATGTACTAACTATGTTTATGTAGTAACTATGTTTATGTACTAAACATATACAGAGCAAACCGACTGCACAATATCTAATGCTTGCACACGGGTATGTAAGATACATGATTTCCGCGACGATGTGCTCAACAGAATATTTGCGAAGACGTTTGAATACGTAGTAAAACTGCATTAGTCGGTTAGAGGCTTGTCAGTTAATTCAAATTCGCACTGAAATGATTTGCGTAGAATACAGTAACATGTGCATTGCGAATGAAGTGCATGAATGTTAATAGAGTCCGAATAAATTTGCATAATCTTTAAATGGAATACGTCAGCGGAGCAGTGCAACAAACATTCATACACTTACTAAGTGGCATGCCAGACGGATCAGAGAAAGTCAACAAATCCCGCCGATATATGCAGAAGATGCCCAAAGTCTCAGTAAAAGGTCACAAGTCAAATGAGGTCTTCTACAACACTTATTAGTCAACATATAAAATCCTTTTATGAATCTGCAGAGATGATAGATGTGATGAAAATGGCCGATAGCGACACGTTCGGTATATTCGCCATTAATCAGGCATCAAACGTCCAGACGTTAAAGAAACGCCGGAGTCAAATGGTAGAATGAGACAATATAGGAACTCTCCTCGTTACTCTTCAATCGATGTCGGGAGAAACCCGAGTGAGAGCAATACGCAAGTCACAGAGATTGCAAGCAACACGAATGAAATCAAAGCTCGGCTGAACAGTTCTACATTTCTGAAATGTGGCTGAATGGAGTGTAGCAATGATAACCCGAACTCCCATTTATTAACAGCCATGTCGTGTACTAATCAAGGCAGTTATACACATTGATCATCTGTGGACACTATTCAGAAAGAGCAAGGGGAGATAAGTGTTGCAGATCTTTCATAGTGTCGGGCTTGTCACTCAAAATGTCCACGAAATCGTTTCTAGTCCAGAGATATGGAAATGTATTGAGCGCTCGGGAAAGAGAAACTCATGACGGGCAGTTACAACAACTCTGCTCCGGGAAGGGACAAAACAGCTCAAGGAAGGGACAAAACAGCTCAAGGAAGGGACAAAACAGCTCAAGGAAGGGACAAAACAGCTCGAGGAAGGGACAAAACAGCTCAAGGAAGGGACAAAACAGCTCAAGGAAGGGACAAAACAGCTCAAGGAAGGGACAAAACAGATCAAGGAAGGGACAAAACAGATCAAGGAAGGGACAAAAACAGCTCAAATATACATATATATTTAAACCTCTACACTGCCAATGTTTCTTTCTATTTCTATTTCAGGTTTTGACATGTTAAACTCATGCACGTGATACAGACCCGCGTAAAAGACATTTTTTTCCTATAAAGACTAACGAAAGACTTTAATATTTGCATAAAATGATAAATAATTAATTAGTATTTTCTCACTGTGCACATCCCTTACTTCCGTTCCGATAATCCTCAAAGGGAGATTATAATTTCACTCTTCGCTAAGAAAGAAGAAAAATGGCTGGTTACTCGTCCAGCCTTTTAGATAACTGACAATCATTTAATTACTGCACATTGTATTAGAATAGCCTCATCACCACGATAAAATTGACAGTAATAAAAATAAGATTTATAAAGGCATCTTCTGTTGGACAGTCATATAACTATAATACATTCTATGAAGACTTGTCCCATCAGTGCGACTATTTAATAAATATTAACAAGAAATATTTATATTTATAAAAGGAATATCTCAGTTCTATATAACGGACATTAATAAAGAGATACATTATATGAAATTCTGCACCACTTATTTGATTGGCGTTTAAGTACATTACATTACACACAAACTTGCCCCAACCGTTAAATATAACTGACTGTCATTTAAGTTCCTTACACTGTGTAAAAAACTTGCTCCAACCTTTCAATGTAACTGACAGAGTTATAGGTCAGATTTATAATTTCGAAACGTGACAGTCAAGTAAGATAGTCCAAAAAATAAGAAACGTTATGTAAAAACATTTTGGATAAGTGATAATCATATAGGGAAGAAACATTTCCATATCAAAAAAGATCAAATAAAAGTCTAAGGTACCTTGGACTCTAGGTTAGATTTAAACCTCAAAATTCAACGATTGTTTCACGGGTATTGTTTTTCTTCTGATACCCCGAACATCCAATTAAAGAGTTCATAGCTCCTTACTGTCTACAAAGATTATCTGCAGGATAAGATATGTGATTATTTACTCAATTAAAAGCCAAATTACTTAAGAAACGAAAGAGGAGTAAAAATAACTCACTAATCAATTTAGCCATCAAAGTAAAATACCAAATAAAAACAACTGCAACAAAATAACATCAGCTAACCAGGAATCATTTTTTCATAAGTATCGATCTTCACACAAACAGACAGACTCGTTAAAATAAGATTCGACCGACCTGATAAAATTGTTTTTTTCCCTTGTAACAGCTTTTACTTTAAAAATGTTGATTCGAATTGAAATTTCTCTAATCTGTTTTATCTACAGACAGAGGACAGCAGAGATCAATTTCCTGATTTTGGATTAAGGGAGAATAACACAGCATCACATCTATCTTAAATAACAGCAGGAACTTCTAGACAAACAGTGAAAGAGATCATCTAGTGTTAGGTGGAGATCGATCTAAATTAGCTTCAGAGTTCTTGCCCTTGTCTATCAACATTTCCGGCTAGGCGAGGTTGAATCAAGAACACTTTCTAACCAAATCGCTGCAGCTATTCAGTTTTGAATGAGATGAATAAAAAAATAAATTAAAATAGAAAGGAATATAAGAATAAAATACTTTTTCCTTCCTGCGAGTTTACAGTTCTAAAAGTTATCCTTTTGGTTTTATTCGTCATTTGGTCTCTGCAAAAATTATTTAATTGAATCCTGCCGAGTCTGACATATTAACTATCACGTAATTACAATGTTAATGCTCCGCGCTTTTTTTTGTTGTTGTTGCTTGTGTAGAATAAAGCTTTATGTATAATCAAACTATTCCTGCTCGTATTTTTGCATGATGGAATACTGTTACGATTGACCTAATAAATTAAATTAAAACTTGTAACAGTAAGCATTCACGCAATCCCAACGAGAGGAGAAAAGAAACAGGGCAACAGGAACCAGGAACAGGAGATGCAGACACTAGCTATGTACCGTATTTAAAGTGGCTGTGCATATATTTGAAGGAAAAAAAACTGTAAACACAATCGTACATTTTTGTTTCATTATAAATTACTTATTTATAATGAAATTTGATTATTGAAATTTCAACTTGTTACAGTCCATCTTCTGTACGCTGCAAGGTGAACATACGTAGCGATTAGACGTACTTTGCTACTGCATGACGTACCTGAGTTTAGATTGCGTAGCTAATGAATGGACACTTCTCCTTAAACGTCCTTGGCCATTGTACAATTTGAATTTACGTATTGTCGGACATGCCTGAATTTAGACGTACTACACGACACACTTGATCTTCAACAAACGTAGCTATTGATTTAAGTGCCTGAATTTAGACGTACTTAACTACTACACAACACACTTGATCTTCAACAAACGCATCTATTGATTGAAGTGCCTGAATTTAGACGTACTTAACTACTACACAACACACTTGATCTTCAACAAACGTAGCTATTGATTGAAGTGCCTGAATTTAGACGTACTTAACTACTACACAACACACTTGATCTTCAACAAACGCATCTATTGATTGAAGTGCCTGAATTTAGACGTACTTAACTACTACACAACACACTTGATCTTCAACAACATAGCTATTGATTTAAGTACATGAATTTAGATAAAACCAGTCACTGAAAAAAATTTAGTAAACTTAGAGCGTGTACCCGTCTGTTGTATGATGTTTCTGTGTTGTTTGTTGGCTGAATGTTAATTATCATTGTTCTGCCTTTCTCAGCTTGACCTACTTAACTGTGGTTTTAAGACATATAGGATATATTTACTAGTTATTGTTCAGCCTTTGTTAGTCTGGCCTACTTAACTGTCACTAGTTACTTTTTAGTCATTGTTAGTCTAGCCTACTTAATGGTTGTTTGGGACATATTTGCTGTATATTACTACTTAGTGTTCAGCCTTTCTTTGCCTAGCCTACTTAGCTACTGTTTGGGGGCATATTGGCTGTATGTTATTAATGACTCTTCAACCTTACTCCACTTGGTTACTTAGATGTTGTGTGGAACCTACTGGGCTGCCGGATGCATGTCATTAAATTTTTCTCAGGTTGATCCGTTTAGCAATAACTTGGAATATATAGCCTGTGTGCGCTATATTTTTTCAGTCTTTCTTAGCTTAAAATACTTATCAGTTGTTTGGGATATACTGAGTTGTATGTTACAAAGGCTCGTTTCGCCTTTCTGAGTTTGACTGTTTAAACTTTTGTCAATCTTCTTGGCGTAACGTGCCTCCTTAGTTATCGACGTTCAGTATTATGACTGGCATGTTTATACACAATTCGACTCTCTTAGTTTGTCGGGCATAATCGTGTTTTTGACTTTAGTGAGCTTGATTTATCTAGCTATTTTACCAAGGTCTAAAACATTGTCATTATATCTAGCTATATTTCGAAGGTTTCAGACACATATATTATATCTAGCTATTGTTCGAAGATCTCAAACACGTGTAATTATATCTAACTATTGTTCCAAGGTCTTAAACATTATCATTATATCTAGCTATTGTCCTACATTGTTATTTTTGCGTATACACCCATTGTTCAATGTTTGATTTTATTGTTTAATTGTAGTTTCACTTACTTAAGTAGAGTGTAACCTTGCTGACCTTGACCTAACTGTACATAATTTTGAATGAAGGAATTCTCGAGGACATGCGGATGGTAGATGGAGAAAAGTAAGTTAGCTCCTCATGCAGAGATACGAATATTTCTAAGTCCATTCTTTTTTTATAAGTCAGTTAACTATCCATAAGCTAACGATTACCTTTAAGACGGGACTCTAGTTTAATCAAATTCAAAGTGATTAGAATAGAGTACTTCTTCAACAAATTGACTTTCGGTCCATCTTCATTGAATGAAATTGTTATGACCAAGTGTATGACTGTTAAAAAAAACTATTTATCCAGTTGGAAATGGTTTGGATTGCATTAGCAGTTTCCAGCACATTCTTCACCTGAGTTGTTTACTTCAAAAATATCATCATAAGCAGTGCCCTAGGTCGGGTCACGTTAACATTGGCAACAAAGATATAATTATTAAGTATAGAAATATAAGTACATAATGCTCATGTAAATAATGATAGCTTCCACTGCGTAATGATAGTATAATGTTCATGATAATAATGATAACTTCTAAAAACTTGTAAATGACGATGACAAGGTAATGGTGATGATGAATATTGTGTTGATATCGATGACGACTTCGATGAAGACGGTGATTCGCTGACTCGTCTAAATCTTTCGAACAAAGAGATTCTTTGAAACAAAGCTTCTCGAGAAATTTTTTTTTAAGATAACCCAACAGAAGCGTAAATGATATCAAACTGAACCGCTTACCTGCTTTCGCATGTAGAACTCAAACATTTCGTTCGCGGCGGGAGCACTCGAACATCCGGTCTCCCCATAATGCATCTGTATTTCGCGATTGTGCAAGACGCCGCCAACCGCGGTTACGTTGTCGACAGCAATCATTAGACCAGGCCAGATCTTCTGCATCGCAAACGGAAACCGTTTGTAATCCGAGGGCAGGAGCACGACGATGTGAATGATCTTTCCCGGAATCAGCTCGTGGCTCTGGCACCAGCCATGCGTGGACAGCGTGAGTAGCGTGACGACCGCGAACATAAATCCTCCGCGGATGTTGAGGTGGAATTCCCCGAGTCCGTCTTGCAGCAGAAAGCGATACTCAGCCTGCGCGGTTCCTGTTGAAAGCTTGCACGCGAGAGTCGTTATCAACAGCAGGGAGATCAGACTCTGTCTTCTGCAGTTCATTGTGGGTGGTGATTGGTAGAGCAAATCAAGTTTGTTTAGTGGAGATTGCAACAGGCTTGCTTCGTCAAGTATGTTTAGTCGAGATTACAACAGGCATTCTTTGTTTGTTTTCTGTAGCCAGTAACTTATCGATCCGACAAATGTTGTAATACTTTTAGGATACAGTGTTTATCCTTGCACCTGCTCACCTCTCTTGATCACGGAAAGCAATGAGTCTGGATATATGCAAGATGAAGAGGTTCTCCACTGGATCCAAGGAATTTTCTCTACTGAATACAAGGAAGTTTTCACCTTATTATCAGACATTTAAACAAAATACTTTGTTAATGCTAATCTATTTTAGTATTCGTCAAAAAGTACATGATCTCTAGATTAATTTTTATGGAAATTTTGAAATAACCAAGCTGCTAATTTTTTGTTCTACAATTGTCACTAAGTTCGACTTCTTTGGGTTTTGATGCATACCAGACAAATTATCATGATTATTATGTTATATTAAAATTAAATTTAATTAACCCTAATAAAGGAGAAATGAAAATCTATATTTGAAATTTATAATTATAGCCCTATCTATGTGTTATATACTTTATAATCATCCCAATGAAAGAGTTTCTTGTAATATGTACTTAGTTTCATTTATAGATTTTGTTCTGATTAAAAGCAAGTTATGGTTTAGAACTATTTTCTTCTTAGTTATAAGGTCTATTCAGATTATTACATTTACTTCCCTCCAAAATCACAGTGTGAACATCGCTTTAAAATCCAGTGCATTATTAATTTGCGTGTGAACATAAATTTATATATATCTTCCAACATGCTAAGCCAATGTTAAATGTATGAAAATTGACCATTGACCATCCATCTCTTTCTATTATTTTATGTTCGATATTACAATAAACCCTTTAACATAAAACATTTTGCAAAACACTATACACACACATGGAAAGACAACTGCAAGGAAACGAAATCTGCAAACTTCCTTTAAGGGTGATGTTTGTAGAAAAATAAAGTGGCGTGTTCTTATCCCCTCTCAATTCGTATTTTAAACGTGAACTTAATTTCTGGGATCTTTTGTTCATTACGTCCACAGCTTAATACATAGTCAGAAACAAATAAGGTTTCTATGGTGAAATGATTATACTCGCAATATAGACAACAGCTCATTTATGTTTGCAGGTTTGGAGTTCAGTAGGCAACATGCATGGATCAAGAAACTCGTTGCTTTCACACTTTTCAATTTTATTGCTGTTTCCTTTTGGTCATTCCAAAATGCCTGAGCACTTTGCGGCCAAAACACGTATTCAATGTATACACAGAAAAGGTCGCACATCAAACTAATTACGCTGAACAAAAGTCAATTTGCTCAGAAAAAAAGAAAAAGTGGTTTTCCTTCTCTCTCTATTTTTCTTCTTAGCAGGCTGAAAATCTTTTCGTATCAAAATGGCACAAAGCTGAAAAATTACCCAAATCCATGTATTTATCTCTGACTCTTAGGTAATGTTTGATCTTTGAAGTTTCATTTACAGGACAAGAATGCGGAAAGCACTGGGTAAATTGTTCGGGACCGACTCCCCACTTCTGTCGCTCTTTAGATCTTGGAATGTAAACCGAGCATGAGTAAGCGAATAGTGATGAATTCGACAAACATCAGATATCATCCGACACACCCTCCGAAATCTAAATCGAGATTTTTCATTTAACTTTGTATAAAATCTTGAATCCTCTTATCCGTGGTTTTGGAACTGGTGATTGCACAATACTCACTGATAAATGTTGTTTGTAGACACAGTCATCGTGAAACAATGTGAACGTCTGTCACACTAGACTTTCGCGGCCCACCAGACCTGTAGAGCACCTATCACGAGATCTTGTAACCATAGCAACACTAGAGAGCCAATGCCAGTTCATTAAGTCGCGGTAGTCAGACTGGATAAGCATGAACTGTATACTTACCAGAGTGCTGAACTTGTAAATAAAGCAACACTAGAGAGCCAGTGCCTGTTCATTAAGTCGCGACAGTCAGCCTTGATAAGCATGAGCTCTATTGTATGCTTAACTTGTAACTAAGCAACAGTTTGTATCAACAAAACTGGTGATCTAAGATCTGCTCCCCACAAGTAAGCAGAAGACAAAATTAGCCAGTCGCCATTTTGAGGTAAAGCCGGTAATTCCAAAAGTCTCTAATGGGCAAAATTATTGGTGTTTGTAGTCTTGGTGGATGGCTTAAAATAAAATAAAAATATCCTGGATGTGCGCAGAAGAGCTCAGCGGTCAGTACAGATGACACTGGTCATTTGACTTCGGAAACGTTTCCATTCGTACAAACTCTTTAATCAAATCAACAGTAAGAGTAGTATAAAAATCACCTGCGCCGTTTCTCTTCAAGATTAGCTCGTCAATTTCAAGGACGACAATCGCTTAATTAGTCGTTTGAACTGGAATAGCTCGCATGGATTCAATCGACCTGAAATAGGTAAAAGAAAAAAGAAATACATATTGATTTTGTTTCGCTTCTATCATGGGCAAAAGGCTAAAATTAAAATCTGT
The DNA here is from genome assembly GCA_028829895.1 of Sinotaia quadrata. NCBI lineage: Eukaryota > Metazoa > Mollusca > Gastropoda > Architaenioglossa > Viviparidae > Sinotaia > Sinotaia quadrata. The sequence continues at coordinate 37,597,515 of CM054178.1, read as the reverse complement.
TGATGCAGAGATCCATTAATCACAACTGTAGGCTTACACTCGATTAATCAGGTACACAAGAAAAAGAAAAAGAAAAACAAAGAGCAATTCAAGCGAATTAATGTCAATTCACGCATACACTGCGCGAAATCAACGATGCCTGGAAGCGGAAACCAATCATTTTCGTTTCAGTATTCACTTTGCACCTGATATTAGACCTTTGGAGTCATGTTCGTTGTATATTTAGGTTCATATCTCAGTTAATTAGGTTCATTTGGGAGTATTATATAGACGAATCATAGATGTATCACTATGTAAATATAAATTAAAGATTTTGTGTTTTGAGAATTAAAAGCAGCTCCTTCAGAAACTTGTTCTACAAGTTCACTTACTTACATAGTAAGGTACTCTTGTACTACAAAGGCGTTCGTAATGATTTTATACAAACACAGGTGTGCGTGTGTGTGTATGTGTGTGTGTGTGTGTGTGTGTGTGTGTGTGTGTGTGTGTGCACGCGCGCGCTTGCATGCATATTGTATAGACAGATAGATAAACAGACAGATAGATAGATCATAGGTAGATAGATACATAGGTAGATAGATAGATTATAGATAGATAGATAGATAGATAGATTGACATATTGATAGACATTTAGATAGACATATAGATAAATAATATTTCGAAATGCATTTTTCTGATTTTAAAATAGCATTTAACAGTTCAAATATAAAAAATATCAGTGAAGTTGTCAGTCAGTATTGAAAAAAATCATTATTTTGTGTTATATTCATTTTCTGTTTTACTATAATATTCTTGGTGAATAATGATCATTTCAAATACTTTAATTTGTATTTCTAATGATCACTTTCAAATACTTTAATTTGTATTTCTAATGATCACTTTCAAATACTTTAATTTGTATTTCTAATGATCACTTTCAAATACTTTAATTTGTATTTCTAATGATCACTTTCAAATACTTTAATTTGTATTTCTTCATATGTATAATCATGAATAATGATCAGTTTCAAATACTTTATTTTGTATTTCTAATGATCACTTTCAAATACTTTATTTTGTGTTTCTTCATATGTATAATCGTGTTTAAAAGAGATTTCCCAGTACCTTTGAACGCCTGCACATCTCTAATCACGACAGTTGCTGGTTAAATCTAATGACACTTGTGTCATTTCTACGCTGTCCGGTTCTAAAGTTACATCTATTTATGACATCATTCATAAACATAAAGGCGAATAACGTACATTCCTCTTTTAAAAAACAAAACAAATTGGTATCCGCACCATCATATTACGTCCCTTGTTCTGTGCTACAAACGTTCAACAGGCTATGTTACAAATACTCCGTACTTCATTCCCAAAACGATACACTATTGTTTACAAAGCACAAATTCGTTCTCTTCCTAAGGGTGTAGGCTGATGTGTCACGGGATGTTTGCAGGTTTATATCAGTATTAATACATATTATTTGTAATGTTTAGCTTGACCTTGGATCACAGCCGACAGTCAAACAGAAGTCGTGGAAAGAGACTGAATAATAATAATCAAACAGAAGTCGTGGAAAGAGGCAAAATAATAGTAATAATAAAAATAGTAGTAGTAGTAGTAGTAGTATCATCATGATCATCATCATCATCATGCAATTTTCCAAGACTTCTGTCGACTTTTGGTAGTAAATCAGGGTCTCGGAATCGTGCCACGATTATGGGAGAATCAAGGTTTTATAGAGGACGTGCTGAGGAGTGCTGCGTTTAATAGTGGGGCGAGTCTTTGGGCTCATCTAAGATTCTGGAACTGTTGTGTAACGTGCCTAGAAGGGACACGTGAGGCCGTCATCAAACCGTGTGATTGTGAACATGTGCCGGTGACAGCCGCCATCTTTGTAAAGGTTATGTGCATTTCACTTTTATTATTTTCCTGAAACTCTCATTTCCGTGATGATATATGTGAACTTGATTATATATTTATGTTAATTGACTCCTAATATCTATGCTAGGATAAACTAAACAATTGTCCAGCGTTAATTGAACATTGTTGTAAAGTGTTGTAAACGTCAATGTTCTTTTAATTATATTCACATGTTGTATATTCTATTGTTGATTTAATACATGTATTGTTAAATTTATTGCTTTTCTTACACATATTGATAACATTATGTTGGAGGAGAAATTGGATGGATGGGGGCTCGCTAAATATAGATTACAAGACTGATTGTATTCTTTGTTAAGACGTTATCTACCTAAGGAAATAGTGTGTGACGGTAAATGCTTGTCGTTAATGTTGTCTAAGAGAAAAAACGTTTACAGCGCTCGCATATCCACCAAGTAAGGGAGACAAGTGATGTCTTTGGTAGGAATTATTTATAACATAAATTGAGATTATCATCATAACCGATAACCTAGGTGGCGTTGGCCTTACCTCATTCTTTATTTATTCTTCTCTGATGGATATTTTGTTTATGCTTTGGCTGGCACTGTGCATTTTTCCAATTATGTTCGTAGTGATACTTATTAGACTATTGTTGTCTGTGATATCTCTTCTGGGATATGCCTTACAATACCTTAGTACGCCCTCGCAATCTAACATCACCATCACAAAATATGTAGGCCTAAAACATTATCTGAAAACATTGTAAATTGGTTTGTTGATCATTTCGGCTCTGGTGAAATCAGGTAACCTTGGTACCCAGCCAGTGAAGTTAAAAATACGAGTTATATTAATTAAGCTGAGAACAGATGTCGCTAAGGATGTGTGTAAATTATGAAGTTAAAAATACGAGTTATATTAATTAAGCTGAGAACAGATGTCGCTAAGGATGTGTGTAATTAAAAAAAAATATGTTCACTGTCTAGGTGCACCGAGGATTGAAGGTGAGAACGCTTAAGAACTTCGTAAAGATTTGTACGCTCAGTAAACAGGAGGCAATTTACCTCAGCCAAATGTGCGGTATAGGGCAGTGATTTTCGAAAAGGCCAAGCAAGTATTATTGATTTGCTATTAACATTGAAACTGTTATTAATGAATCGCTGTTTGATCACCTCCTACTGTGCCTGTCATTCACGTGGCTGGAGTCCAGCTAGCACGATACTTGAGCAATTCAACGTCATCATGTGTAATTGGACGTGATCTATGTGTAGCGATGTGGTTTATACGAGTATCCTCCCTTTTCATACATTCAGCGCCATAGAAGTTTGCTACTGGTGTACATTGCAAGTGAAATTACCATGTTTTATGATAGGAATTTCCATTTGAGAAGGAAAGGATCTATCTTTTTCTCTCTCTGAATACAAACAAGGAGAACAATCAGATTTCAGAATAAATTTAAATTACATAATATTAATTTTACTTCTAATCCAAAAAAACAAGACTTGCAATGTCAAACATTTTGAAACGTGTGTGTGTGTGTGTGTGTTTGCGTGCGTGCGCGCGCGCGCGCGCGTGTGTGTGTGTGTGTGTGTGCGCGCGCGCGTGTCATTGCACAATTTTGGCTCAAGAACATTTTATTCATGCTGCCAAAGTTTCCCAGTGTACGAAAGTGTTCTGTATACACCTGAAACAGACGCATCAAGCACTATTCCGTCCCACTTCACAAACGCTTCCCAGTGACTCCTTAAGGTCTTTGAAGTGAAGACAAATTCGGCAAAGTGCTTGCTCTCAATCTGCCAGAGTCTGTGCTGAGAAATGCCTAATTGCATGCGTCCCTTGCCTTTATTCTTAACTTCCCGTAGCAGTGGGGTCATTCGATCTATGTTTAGTCCGCTGATATCTGTCATGCTCCACTTTCAAATGAACACAAAACATAGCTATCTAATCTGAATGCACAAAGAGGTATGTTGTGTATTCTGTGATGTATTTAAGACATCGACGGAGATTTCATTTACATTTAGAAAAAAAATGATCAGCCTCCTTTGCTCGTCAGGGATTGTAAGTTATTTGGTCTTGGAAATAGGATTGCGATATTTTTCGAGCTATGCAGTCGGTATAGAATTAGTTGTGTCAGATCGCTTGTACAACAATGTGAGAAAACGAGTAGAACTTTGGCTTATGCTTCGAAGTGAGAATACGAGTATATGATGCGGTAATGCGAGAAGTTGTCTAAGATGGTTTGCACTATGACGTGAGAATATAAATAATTGTTAAAATGTGTTTGGACTCTGAAATAAAAATGCGTGGTAGTTCTTATGATTGCCGTATATCTAAAATGAGAACGCATGCAGTACATCAGATTGTTTTCAATTTGAAATGAGAAAGCGAGTAGTTTTAAGACTGTTCGAACTTTGCAGACAGACAAACACACACACACACACACACACACACACACACACACACACACACATGCATAGTCAAGCCACTTTGCCATAAATACAAGTTTTGCAAATGCTTAAATAAATTATTAATTTCCCAGCATGCCTGCGCTGCTAAAATAAAAGTCGGGTCTAAGCCACGATTACTTGTTAGTTTTATATACTTTTGCAAGTTTTCATAGCGTAAAATAGGTATGAATAAGTATGTTTTAATAAACATTAAAGATAGTTTTCATAGCGTAAAATAGGTATGAATAAGTATGTTTTAATAAACATTAAAGATAGTTTTCATAGCGTAAAATAGGTATGAATAAGTATGTTTTAATAAACATTAAAGATAGTTTTCATAGCGTAAAATAGGTATGAATAAGTATGTTTAATAAACAATAAACATTAAAGATAGTTTTAATAGCGTAAAATAGGTATGAATAAGTATGTTTAATAAACAATAAACATTAAAGATAGTTTTAATAGCGTAAAATAGGTATGAATAAGTATGTTTTAATAAACAATAAACATTAAAGATAGTTTTAATAGCGTAAAATAGGTATGAATAAGTATGTTTTAATAAACATTAAACATTAAAGATAGTTTTAATAGCATAAAATAGGTATGAATAAGTATGTTTTAATAAACATTAAACATTAAAGATAGTTTTAATAGCATAAAATAGGTATGAATAAGTATGTTTTAATAAACATTAAAGATAGTTTATTAAAAATTATTACATGTTTTGTAATATTCAACACTTAAATATCAATCAATCAGACGATCAATTAAACAAGCAACCAGACAAGAACACAATCAATCTATCTATCATATTGATACGAAGCATTTGGCAGCAATAACGACAGTGGTGTTCACATTATTTCATGAGTTGCGGCACTCTCAACAAAAGAATATGATGTGTGAAGTGAACAGTCGATGTATGACCTATATTTCCATTCCTTACTAGAATTTTCACTTGTTCTATATACTTGTATTTGTGATATATTTTTGTGATGATATTTGAAGAACATTTTTTTCATATTACTGACGCCAACGCCACTCAGTTAATAATTATTATTATTAATAATTAATTAATCATCCATAACTAATTAAAAGTGAAGAGAATAATTTATCTTATTAATAATTTTCTAGCAGACAGCACGCATTAATACTGGTTGATTTGTTTGTAACCAACATGCTAGTCATTGTTGGAACCTTGTAGCTAGTCTGACCCAAGGAAATTAGACGTCTGTAGAATAACGGTTTATGATTCAAGACCTTATTACAATTTTGATTTGTAAAACTCTTTTTATGACTTAGGGATTTTTCTCTTCCCATTGTTTGGTCTGTTAACATTATTTCATTAATACTGCATAACTGTATCCGGAAAGTATGTAACAAGTAGTGTAACAAGTAGCCTGAATTCATTGTTCACTTGTGGTGAACTAAATAATTACGATCAGTAATAGTAAACCATAGTCTTATGAGTTATTCAGGAAAGAGACAATCAGTACGTCTCCAGATGAATTTCTATAGAAAAATTATTGTTGTTTCTCTAAGCCATTGGCAGAACTCTCTTTTATTACTTCCCTTTACACCTTTTACACCTTCCTTTAAACTGGACTGCAAGTGTGCTGGACTGGACGGGACTGCCAGTGTGCATCAGTTTGGGAGTCGTGGAAGTCAGCCAGTGAAGGCATGACGTCATCCATTACAGTTTGAAAAAACAAAGAAACTTCATTCAGGTCACTTTGGCTTTTCATGAAACTAATTGACTTTCCGTATCTTATGATGTGTATTATTGTTTGAACATCACTTAATTGAAGAAATACAGCTAATGAATATTGCTCACTTTAGGAGTGTCTGGGGAGAGCTAGAGACAATTTTCAGACTCACTATTATAGACAGTTAATATGAAAGCCTTTTCAGGCCTGAAGTTACATTGGGCTATCAATGTATATACATATTTATTTGTAAATTTCTGTATTTCTTTATTGTATTTGTCATTATTTGTATTTGATCAATTTCAGTCAATGTGTAGTGTATAGTTAATGACATTGTTAATACAGTCTATTTCGTTGTTTATCAACACCCTCTACCTCCTTTGATTTAACAATTTCAAAGGTCAGGAATAACGGGGTGGGGGGCGCATACTAATTAATAAGACGGGTGTAGACCATTTTTTTAGGGTGTCCACCACTCTGTTTGGACATTTGCCAGGTCAGAATTATTCTGTAGTATTCATTTACAATACTGGGGATTGGTTTGGGGATGGTGCGGAGATTAGAGAGGTGTGTAGAGATGATAATATTCTCATAATTAAAGAGACTCTCGTACTTTCAAAACATATGTCGCAGTATGACTACTCAGTATTACCAAACTGTTAAAAGCTATCCAACTGTATTGGTACATAAAGATACTCGGCCATACGTGTGCCCGTTTGTACTCATTCGAACTAAAGTGGAAATTGTGAAAATTCTCACGGGATGAAGGAAAGAGCATGAAGATCGAATAGGGATGAAGGTTGACTTGATCCCAGCATTTAAAATTCAAAAGAGAGCTCTCGAGGCGTAGTTAACAATCAACAAATGACACATTACAAGAGATTGTTTCTAACAGAAAACTTTTGTTCCACCTCAGAAAAACAAGCTTTTTTTTTACAGAAAGCAAATACGTTTGTTCCACCTCAGAAAAAACAAGCTTTTTTTTTTTACAGAATGCAAATGCGTTTGTTCCACCTCAGAATAACAAGGTTTTGTTCTGAGAGTTGTAAGTAGTTTTAAGACCGAAAAAAATATATTTGCCTGTTTTCATGCTTGTGAAGACAATGCAAAACATGAGCAAGACACCCCAAAACACTTCTTATTTTTTCATTCAATGATGACTGGAAACGACATGTTCCCCAGACGAAATCCATAGAAAAATATTTATAAGTAGCTAACTTTAAAAGTAAATAAAACGGAAATGAAATAAAATAAATGAGCCAACACTGTCAAAATAAATAAATAACATTGAATAAAAAAACATAAACATACAAAACATACAGTAGCAAACAAAAGAATTATGGAGCGAGCAAACCAGTGTATAAGTAACTAACTATACAGAGAGAGAGAGAGAGAGAGAGAGAGAGAGAGAGAGAGAGAGAGAGAGAGAGAGAAAGACAGAGAGAGAGAGAGAAGAGAGAAGAGCATTGAACTCTCTTTTCCAATACAAACATGCACCTGGTTACCTATTCCTACTTGTCTGAAGCCTATCTGTGAGCTATCGTGATTCACTAAGTTCTTGTGAAGCCTTGCAAAGACAAGTGTGTCTACGCGTGAGCTATCGTGATTAAGTTCTTGTAGGCTTTCACTCTCTAGCCATGCACTAGACACTGCTGCCATATAAACATGGACTTTACTGGAAGTTTGCAGTGCAACTGTTATAAATACTCATTTAATATTTTTTTCTTTTCCTTACCTTCCACGTCGGCACTAACCATCTCCAAATGATAGCAGAGAGTGAGAGAGAAAGAGGATCACTACTAAAGGTTCACTTCACGTACTCCATTCCAATTTCGTGAATAGATTTATTCCAGTGCGAGGATAAGTACAGTATTCCAGTGCGAGGATAAGTACAGTATTCCAGTGCGAGGATAAGTACAGTATTCCAGTGCGAGGATAAGTACAGTATTCCAGTGCGAGGATAAGTACAGTATTCCAGTGCGAGGATAAGTACGGTATTCCAGTGCGAGGATAAGTACGGTATTCCAGTGCGAGGATAAGTACGGTATTCCAGTGCGAGGATAAGTACGGTATTCCAGTGCGAGGATAAGTACGGTATTCTCCAAGCACACTACAATCAGGATCACACGGAATAATGCTATGTATTTATGAAGCGCCTATATTACCCTTTTAAAAAAACAAACAAACATTATTTAAAAAGTACAACTCATTCATTATCTCTATAATTTAAAACAAGAGTATATCAGTATTTTAAGAGACAAAATCTCCAAACTTGTTTTGGAATATTCATATTCACCTTACATCATACAATGAGATATTTTATACAATGTGTACAGTACGGCCTATGTGTACAGTACGGCCTATCTCAATCTAACGTAAATAACGAGACAAAGATAAGTGTAAAGTACAAGTGCCGTCCTAAAACTAGACTAACTAATTAGCTAAGGTCAGGGGGTAAATCAATGCATCGAGTACAGATGCCCTCCTAAAACTCAAATAACTAATCAGTCAAGGACATGGAACAATCAATGGATAAAGTACAACTGTCCTCAGTTTAAACTATCTAATCAGTCAAGGGCAAGGAAAATCAGTGGGTAGAGTACAGAATCCCTCCTCAACCTTAACTATCTAATCAGTCAAGGGCAAGGAAAAATCAATGGGTAGAGTACAACTGCTCTCCTCAGTCTAAACTGTCTAATCAGTCAAGGACAGTGAGAAATCAGTGTGTAGAGTACAGCTGCCCTTCTCAACCTAAATTATCTAATCATTCAAGGGCAAGGAAAAATCAATGGGTAGAGAACAATGGTCCTTCTCAACCTAAAATATATAACCAGTAAAGGGCAGGGGAAATTCAGTGGAGAATACAGTTGCCTTTCTCATCCTCAACTAATTAATCAGTCAAGGGCAAGGGAATGTCAATGAGTACACCTATCCTAGCTGAATCTAAACTAAAATCTGATAACATTCAGCAACGAAATCACAGACGTAGAGAAATGTCTGTCACCAATGACGCCACATTGTGAATTCCCTCCTTCACATACACAACTGGCAGTGATTATATTATTTTTTGAACACCCAACTACATGTGTTCCCCTCCCCCCCCCACCCCAGTCCAGAATTTCATACCCTGAAGAAAGGTCGAAAGTCTGGTCACGATGACCCAGAAATCGCTCATTTTTTCCTGGACGTTGTAATTTCATATGCTTTTACCTTTTACTCAAACGTCAGTTTAAATCAAGGTCGGATGATTTTCCCTGGCCCTTGACTCTTTTGTTAGTTTAGGTCAAGTTCGAGCAGCTGTCACTGCTGGTGCAAGGAAATTTTGCTTCCTAGATGTACCTTCCACTTTGTCCGACACCCCACTTCCAGGGCATTGCCTATTATAAATATTCGTAAAAGAATATTGCTTAACGTGGCTTTGCCCACTAGTAGTAATACACGTTCGGATTGATAATTTGTTAATTTTCATAAATTAATCTATAGATTCGATTCGTTTTTCAGTAATATTGCCCTCTCCCCTCCATACCCCCATACCTGCTATATCACCGTGTGGTTAAGCCCCGCCTTGACGCCTAGAGAAAGCATGAAATGTCTGAGATTATCGCTAAGCAATGCTTGTACAAACAAGAAATAATAAATAATAAAATACATGCGATACATAAATACACTATCTATCTATCTATCTATCTATCTATCTATCTATCTACAAGCACATACACTCTCACACACGCATACATACAGAAGTATGCAGGTCTTTATATATCAATAACAGCTCCCCATGCCACTGTATTAGTAGATTCAATTGCATTTTGTCTAATTTATGTCTTGTAAACCCCATGTTTCCTGACTCGATCATCCTTGTCAAATCAAATATCCTATTCGTGTCCAATGATTTGTCCTTGTCTAACGTATATTCCCTTTTCTCCCCAACATCTTTGTCCAAGTCCATGCACTTGACCAATCTACTGTCTTTTTCCGCCTAATGCTATTATCCAAATCCAATATCCCTGTCCATGCCAGCATCATTATTCAAATCAGCGTCCATTATCAACTCAATGATTATTAGGGTTCAACACAACACATTTGTCCAAGTCGATGTTGTTGCTCACAATAATGATAACGAAAGTGTCACGCCACCAAGTTAAGGTTTATTATTATTAATAATTACTTAATCTTCCTTAACTAATTACAAGTGGTGAGAATCTTAATTTATGTTATTAATAATTTCCCAGAAGACACCACTGTCTCTTTCATTTGGCGGATATGGGGTGCTGTAAACATTTTCTCTCTTCCACAAAATTAAAGACAAAATGTTACCACCACACAATATTTCCATAGGTGGAAAATTGCTTACTGAAGAAGAAGAAAAATCCGTTTTTTAATTCATATTTAGCGAGTCCCCGTCCACCCACTCTCTTCTCCAGCATAAGGTTATCAATATGTGTAAGAAGGTCAATAAATTTAACAATAAAGTTATTAAATCAGAATACATTTCTTTATACCTTCATTACTGTGATATGTTCTAGAATTAATTATATTTCCACTAACATTATAAGTTATCTTACACCTTCCAAGTAAAATTTTAGATCATTATAATCTTGCTAATTACTATCTCATAACTGAGTGATAAGTTTGTGAACACCGCTAGAGCTATCATATCACCCAACAATCTTAGAACAATGCATACAAAGCATATATCCTGCTCCCTCAACAATTGTAGAAGAATGAATATTATTATTATCTCATAATCCCGTGTAAGTTGTAAAGGTGTAGAATGTTGAGTTATTAGAAAACTGCAAATTTCAAATCCCATGTCCCTTGATACGTTTGAGAATGTTGAGTTATTAGAAAACTGCAAATTTGCAAACCCCATGTCCCTTGATACGTTTGAGAATGTATACCACTACGTTCACACCTCTCGTGCAGAAAACGATTTCTTTCCACACCACTTTCCTCACCTGACTCCACCCCCCCACCCGCACACTCATGCATCTCCCCATACATTACTGTTCAAGGTCTCTATCTTCAACTTGAGACGAATCTGATTTCGCGAATCATACTCTTAAGGCATATCATGTCAAGATAAAATCCTTGTTTACGTGTGTCAATAAGCCAGTGTTGCAGAATAAACTCGGAATTTATTTCTTTCTCCGCTGCTACTCTAAGGTCTGATGAGGAGCAGAGGTCTGGTAAATTCAGGTCTAAGGCACTCCCAGCCAATTGTCTCCCATTACATAAACAAATGTACAGCGATGACGTCATCAGTAAGTGGGCAATAATAAACGGAGGTAAATATTCACGTATTAATATTATTGAAAGAGACGTCACAGTTCACTCTGCGCTTTAAACATTTCAAGACAGAGATGGAGGAAAGTGTACGCTTGTCTGCCATTGTTGCCCTAGTGGACACAGACAAAAATTTCCCCTCAAACCCTGTCTAAGATTAGTAACGGGCTACTTTCAGCCTCTTATCAGTTTGTCAACATTTTGCGTTTTTCTCTAAATATTCAGGCAGAGTAAGTTGATTTCATTCACCTTTTTTAAAACGTTTTGGCTTTTCTCAGCACAGTTATTACCGAACAGAAAAAAACGTTTTGGCTTTTCTCAGCACAGTTATTACCGAACAGAAAAAAAACGTTTTGGCCTTTCTCAACACAGTTATTGCCGAACAGAAAAAAAAACGTTTTGGCCTTTCTCAACACAGTTATTGCCGAACAGAAAAAAAAAAACGTTTTGGCCTTTCTCAACACAGTTATTACCGAACAGAATAAAAACGTTTTGACCTTTCTCCACACAGTTATTGCCGAACAGAAAAAAAATCATATAAGGATGCCCTCTGTACATGCATTTAGTGCAGGGTGTTTGTAGTTTCATTCGGTACTAAATTTTAATCTTTTCTTTACATACAAACATAAATTTAGCTTTACTTTTCTTTGTAAAGTAGCTACAATATTACCTGTAAAACCTGGTTTGAGCTTTCTAATCTTCATGTATAATACTTAATAAGATTATCATTATTTCAATTCGACAGCAATCCTTTCAAATGCAATTAAGCTACTATGACTTACAGAAACACATTATTCGATTCATTTGTTTGGTTGTGAGTGGCTGAGTTGAACGCTTTTAGCGCCAAGCAGCAAAGTGTACACAGTCCAGCACCCTCCGTTATTCACGCAATTTAACACAAAGTCTGAACGTAGTCTCAACGCTTTGCTGACTACAAATGAGTAATTGTACTTCAGAATTTAATTGAATTCCGTTTACACTAGCGTCTAGCATTACTTTATATATAGACAGGGAAATCTTTCGGATTTGGTACCGGCACCTTGATTCGTTAGTAGCGAGACCAGAATTCTGGCAAGCACAAGGCCTTGCGTTATTCCATTTCCCTCGTGTCTTTCGGGGAAAAAACAAGTACATAGATAAACGTGTTATATTATAAATTTAATGTAGTCTAACATGCCACTACAGTTCCGTTCCAAGTGTGATATTGTCTGTTAGAAAGTATTGTGATATTGTCTGTTAATCTAAGTATTGTGATATTGTCTGTTAGTCTAAGTATTGTGATATTGTCTGTTAGTCTAAGTATTGTGATATTGTCTGTTGGCCTAAGTATTGTGATATTGTCTGTTGGTCTAAGTGTTGTGATATTATGAGTTTCTCTAAGTGTTGTGATATTGTGAGTTGTGCTGTGTTATCATATTGTGTGTTTTCCAAGTGTTTTGATATTGTGTGTTGGGGCTGTATTATCATATTGTGTGTTTGCCTAAGTGTTTTGATATTGTGAGTTAACTCTATGTTGTTAATCTTTTTTGGAGCGGCAGTGTGTGTCAAGAGACTCGAGATACTAGAATTTTTAGACTGCAAGTCTTTAAGTGCTAAATGCAGAATCAAATTATCGGAGTGCTTGGAAAAGTAGCTTGGTAAGGTTGTGTCTTTAGTTTTGTTTGGATGGGTTCTATTGTATGGAGACGGATAAAGAGCTAACCACGCCTCATTTGTAAGACTATATACTTAAGCAATGACCATCAGAAATCCGGTCATGTTAATTTAAATTTATCAGCATGTATCTGCCTTTATATTATTTTCTTTATTGTCAAAGGAGCTGTATATCTGCCTTTATATTATTTTCTTTTTATTGTCAAAGGAGCTGTATAACCGCCTATAAAATGAGTAGTGATAAATCGACCAGACGAAGATTTCTTTGAATGACTGAATAAAATATTAATGTGCGGTGATTTATAGATTTATAGCTGCATGACAGCAATAACTGACATGAATTTTAATTAATAAAATGCTTTGAAGACCCTCTTGAGTATTGTCTAAAGAGGTACTGCAGAGTTCTGGAAGAGACCATTATAAGCGGTTAATTAAGGCAACTGTTTGAAATTGGAGATTACTAAGAATAGTTGCATTGAAATGTATATGAATTTAATAAGAATAAATGCATTACAATGTATTTGAATTTAAATTAAGAATAGTTGCATTGAACTGTAAATGAATTTACAATGCTAGAATCGAGTGTGAGTAATGGACTGTCAGATTAAAGTGATGTGAATGGAATACGCTAATTGATTCTATGTGCACGGGTCTGATTAATCAATTCAGTTTTGGAAACAAAACTACTAGAAAATGTGCTAAACTTTTACAGAGCTTCACCTAAGGGAGTCTCATTGGAAGATTTCTAAGAAAAAAGTAAAATTTTTGTATCAAATTTTTACCTTTAGAAAGAGGTTTCTCGTCAAAATAGTTATGTTTTGGTGTTGATAATTCGTGAAGATCTATCACTTAGATCACTTTTTGATCCAAATTTGAATAATGTAACTGTTCAAGAGATATATTAGTGTGTATGGTCAAAGGTGGTGGTGGGACGTTGACCGTTATTTTACTGATACAGCACAGATTAAGTCAACTGCCTAAATAACAAGGCAGAATAGAGATTTAGCAGAATATTAAAATTAGCGAGTGAGTGCGAACGCTTGAACTGACTAGAAACAAAGAGAGAAAATGATGACAGAATTTGAACAGTGATGCGAGTAGGTTCGTCGATGATAAATGTATATTAGACCATAATAACAAGTTTGTAAGTGAAATATTTATTGTGCTTTTAATGAATTAATACAATTGTTAATAGTTAATTCACTCTTGAATTTGATTGTTAAGTGTATTGAATTTAGCATAAGTAAAGTATTGAAGCATCTATTGTAAATGTAATCGCGGTAAACTTTATGTATTGCCTTAAATGTTATGTTCAGTCAGCCTACCGTATGATGAAATTAATGCGCTACTAGCATAATATATGTTCACACAGCCTATCGTAAGATGAAATCAACGCGCTACTAGCATAATATACGGTCACACAGTCTACCGTAACGCACTACTAGCATAATATACGGTCACACAGTCTACCGTAACGCACTACTAGCATAATATACGGTCACACAGTCTACCGTAACGCACTACTAGCATAATATACGGTCACACAGTCTACCGTAACGCACTGCTAGCATAATATACGGTCACACAGTCTACCGTAATGCACTACTAGCATAATATACGGTCACACAGTTCAGTGAGAAGCGTGGTGTGAGAAGCGTGGTGTGAGAAGCTGTCGTCAAGACACCAGAAGAAAGGCAGAAGCATGAAAATAAAACAAAATATTTGGTCTTGGCACTAAAAGACGTCAGGCAAAGTAGTGTTGATCTTAGGCAGAATTTCCAGCTTGAGAAACTGCTATCGAGTGATGCGCTCGTTGTCCTGTAAACGATCAGAATCTTTCCTAAATCGTACAATCATGCCTAGATTAGCTTGGGAGTTGCGTTCGATCTTTCTTGTTTCTTTTCTACATTCTTTTTGTTATTTTTGCTATTTTTAATTTTTGTTTTGCGGTTACCTTCCCTTAACAGTGTCACGTCCTTTGAATGCTAATGTGCATGTCCATTATTTTACAAAAATCTTCTTTGTTGATGTCACTACAATACAATCATTTTGGCAATACACACACACACACACACACACACACACACACACACACACACACACACACACACACACACACACACACACACACAAACACACAATCACACCAGAGGTCCACAATGAAGATATTGAACATTATCTTAGCAAAGCATCTGTTGATTTATTACATCATAACTTTTTCAACCAATGAAAATGTCTGGTATTTATCATTGGGACTTTATAAATAAATTTGAGGCATTATGGATGAATATGCCAAATACACCAAAACATGCTCCAAAATGAAAAATGTATGCTGCTTTATATTTATTAATGAGCATATTATCATTTTCTGAGGAATAGACATAATTGGATTCTTTTATGATTAGTTTTTTTAATGTTAGTTTACTGAATGTCATCTAGTAAAGTGTTCATTTGATATCTTATTTACGCGTTACGTTTACACCAATATTAGTGTACGGAATGTCATCGAGGAAAAGTGTTGAACGATATCTTACTTGCCCGTTACATTTACACCAGTATTAGTGTACGGAATGTTATCGAGTAAAGTATTCATTTGATATCTGATTTACCCTTCAGTTTTTTAAATCTTAGTTTACTGAATGTTATTGAGTAAAATATTGAATTGATATGTGATTTACCCTTTAGTTTTTTTTAAATCTTAGTTTACTGAATGTTATTGAGTAAAATATTGAATTGATATCTGATTTACCCTTTAGTTTTTTAAAAATATTAGTTTACTGAATGTTATTGAGTAAAATATTGAATTGATATCTTACTTGGCCGTTACTTTTACACCGATAGTATTCCTTGTACAAAAGTCATAAAAAAAAACTATGATAGTTTCAAAACAAAACATACAATCTTTTAAAACACAAAACCTTATCATTAATCTCCAAATATATCAATTTTCTGGTCATAATAACTATGATAGTTTCAAAACAAAACATACAATCTTTTAAAACACAAAACCTTATCATTAATCTCCATATATATCCATTCTCTGGTCATAACAACTATGATAGTTTCAAAACAAAACATACAATCTTTTAAAACACAAAACCTTATCATTAATCTCCATATATATCCATTCTCTGGTCATAACAACTATGATAGTTTCAAAACAAAACATACAAACATACAAAACCTTGTCATTAATCTCCAAATATCTCCATTCTCTAGTCAATTTTAGAAAGTAGTAGAATGTGTAGCAATTAGTAGTGGTTGCAATAGAGTTAGTATTAAGGCATTATTATAAGTATAACTATCAGAGGTGGTGTAGTAATAGTACTAGCAGCACACGAGTATCAAAAGTAGTACTAGCAGTATACAAGTAGTTGTGTTAGTGCAATAGTACTAAAAGGTGTATTGTAATAATTTATAGTAATAGTAAACATGCTCAGGCTTATAACTTGCTTATAACTTAGATAACGCATGCAGCTCTGTAGCCTGCTGCAACATCTGGCTAACTGCAAGTCAGCGTATTTCACAGTCAATGTGTTTGACAAATAAAGTCAAGAACAAGGGACAATACGTGCACCAGGTTACTTCTTGATGGACGTAAAATCGCTTAAAGGATAACAAAGGATTAACAGAATGATACACGCAAAGCTAACTTTCGATAACGAATCTTTGGATGAGTGAAAGAAATCTCATTTCACATCACATCATTTCAAACGTCTGATGGAGCAGTGCAACATCATTATCGCTGCCCAAGCTTCTCACCAGCGCGACTATAATAACAAAGCTTACTTGCGAGGCATGAATTGACAGTCAATCCTTCTAAATGATCCAGAGTTGTAGGAAATCCTGGATGGCTATCGAGTGAAGAAGTGTGTGCTAGACATGACGGAACAGTCATGGTGTCGGAGCAATGAACGCGTGGCTGCAGAGGTCTCTTTAGGACGCCACTCACGCACCAAGACTATCAGATCTCACCTTCCCCAGGCTTCCCTCTGGTAACTCAACGAGAAGTCGATAAAATGTACACGATGTGTGGATGATGGTGATTACGTTTTAACGTAGATGTGGTTGTTTGGATGTAGTATATGCTATAGGTGTAAGACGTTTTGGGTTTTTTTTTTTTTGGGGGGGGGAATTTGTGACAACAGACAAGGTAACATCGACTGTCTTACTCTCTGGATCCTACATGCGATGTTCATAGTCCAAATTGAAATTAGTATAGGATGGTTATTCAGCGAGCACACGCTTCAGGCGTTTGATTTTGAAAAGAGTAAAATCGATGTAGCATTTTGTTTTGTGTAATTTGGAATGGTGTAATACGAAGAGTGAGAAGTTGTGTATAATACGAGTAGTGATAAGTTGTGTGTAATACGAGTACTGAGAAGTTGTGTGTAATACGAGTACTGAGAAGTTGTGTGTAATACGAGTACTGAGAAGTTGTGTGTAATACGAGTACTGAGAAGTTGTGTGTAATACGAGTAGTGAGAAGTTGTGTGTAATACGAGTACTGAGAAGTTGTGTGTAATACGAGTACTGAGATGTGACATGTAATATGTGTATCAAGTAGCTGTGTAATACGGGTACTAAAAAGTAGTGTGTAATACGGGTACTAAAAAGTAATGTCTAATACGGGTATTGAGGAGTGGTGTGTAAAACAGGTGCCAAGGAGTGGTTGAGATGTTACGAAGTGGATGGCGTTTACATAGGGTGAAAATAAAGCGATGTGGAAATGGGGAAAAGGATTGTTTTGGGACATTAGAGAATGTCCAAAATTAGGGCTTATTCACAATTTGTGTTGAACGGACAGATGGATGATCACAGTTTTCTCCTTTAGCTGACAGGACACTAACATTTCGTCAAACAGCGAAATCAGTATCCATCTACAACTCTAAAATTAATGTCAAATCCGGGTCATGAGATGGAGAAATATACTTTTCACTTTGGGAAGTTATCTGACTTGGTAAACGTATCTGAGAAAGAGACAGACAGAGAGACATAAACGGCCACCAATGCACTGTGTACACGTTGACATATGTCTGCCTAAGGGAAAAGGGAGGTACGTAAAACCAGGTAGTAAATAAACTACCTTCTCACACACTCGTGTGGTATTAATCCACAAGTCATGCATTTTATAACTGTGGTATTAATCCACAAGTCGTGCATTTTATAACTGTGGTATTAATCCACAAGTCGTGCATTTTATAACTGTGGTATTAATCCACAAGTCGTGCATTTTATAACTGTGGTATTAATCCACAAGTCATGCATTAAGATTCATTTTCTATGTTAGGTATTACATACTATTCCTTGTAGAATATACTTCATTATGTTCTATATTATGTATTACATAATGTAGCTTGTAAAGTGTACTATATTACGATCTATATTATACATTAAATAATATAGCTTGTAGAATGTATTTCACTACGTTCTATATTATATATTACGTAATGTAGGTTTGAAAAATGTATTTCACTACGTTCTATATTATATATTACGTAATGTAGGCTTGAAAAATGTATTTCACTACGTTCTATATTATATATTACGTAATGTGGGCTTGGAAATGTATTTCACTACGTTCTATATTATATATTACATAATGTAGGCTTGAAAAATGTATTTCATTACGTTATATATTATATATTACGTAATATAGACTTGAAAAATGTATTTCACTACGTTCTATATTATATATATTACGTAATGTATGCTTGAAAAATGTATTTCATTACATTCGAAAGCACGTAGCACAGTAATAATAAAACAAACAGATAAATCAAAAGACTCTTACAACTAAAAAGAAAAAAGAAAAAAAACGTACGGAAGAGAAAACGGTGGTATCACAGTATTCACAAATAAAAATGAAATATACATCTGAAGAACAAGATCAAAGACTTATCAAGGTACGCAAATCTATGAACAACGTAAACTAATAGAGAAAAATTAATGAAAACGCAAACCAAACTTAAATTAAATATAATTATATAAAACATGACAAAAAATATGACCTTCAATGAAAGTGTTTTCTTCATGTCGGCATTATATAACTGCGTATAAAGACTTGTGCATGGATCGCACTAATTGGTTTCCATAACATATATTTTTAAGCATTATTGAAAGAACCGAAAGAGAATAAAATGATAAACATTTACAAATTATTATTTGAATTAATCGAATAGTAAATTTTAATTCTATTTTGTACAATGAATATCATAGAATAATAGTTAATCAAAGCAGATCACATTTCTTACTGAATGTCAACTCTTGAATGCTGTGAAAATACACTTTATCTAACTCATTTGCGATGTTTGTTATCGACCTACAGTTTGAATCACATATTCACACATGTTCTACAGACATACTTGTGTATTGGTCACAAGATTGGTTTCTATCACAGGCTGTGATATAGAAAGACTTTAACAGTGGTCACGAGACAAGGATCTATTTCGGACTGTCTTCCAAAAAATAAAAAGGGCTAGACTTAGTGAAGCGGTCACAAGACGAGCATCTATTTCGGACTGTTATATAAAAAGGCTAGTGAAGTGGTCACGAGACGAGTATCAATCTCTGATTGTTTTATTTAAAAAAGGGTTAATGTAGCTGTCACGAGACAAATGTCTTTCCCAGGCGGTTATTTAGAAAGTCTTGTGTACTAGTCACCGAGACAGGTTTCGATTTCAGAGACTTATTATGCAGTGCAGTGGTTACAAGAGAGTTGTCTATCTTTGATCGTTGTAGAGAACGACACGAAACGACAGTTGTCTATCTCAAGCCATCATGACTTGAAATGACTTTGGGTAGTCGTCTGTCAATTCTCTGAATGGATTGTTTCGGCGAACGCCGTAAAGAAAACCCACACTTTAGAAATAGTGCAAAGAAACAAACATACAAAAACATGACGTCATTTCCATCAGATCGTAATTACAATGGGAAGGGTAATGTCAAACCAATACGAATCAAATACGTCACTACTCATCTATAATTTGCATACAAATGTTTTTCTAAAACTATTCAGTTTCTTCAAGAATCGATCCAGGCCGTCGCCGCAAAGCTCTCTGCCCCATACACCAATCCATGGCGGAGTAAATTTGCCTATCTCTATTTCTAAACTTAATAATTATATATTTTTTGCCAGTGTTAACGTGACCCGACCTTGGGCACACCATGTGTTGATATATTTCGCCATTGTTGAAGTAAACAACTCAGGTGAACAATATACTAGAATTTACTGATGTAATCCAAACTAGTTCCAATTGGATGAGTATTTTTCTTACTATTTTCTTACTTGTTCTTTCTATTTGTTCATAAACGTTTCATCCAATGAGGATAGACCGAAAGTAATTTTGTTGAAGAAGTACTCTGTTCTAATAACTTTGATTTTTGACGACACTCGACTCCAGTCATAAAGGCAATCACTAGTTTGTGGTAAGTTAACTGACTAATAAAGGAGGAATGGACTTTGAAATATTTCGTACATGTTTGTTATTGATTTATGATTTGAATTAGATAATGCTTATATAACTGAACCATTATTTCTATGTTCACTAATTTGATTACGTTGTACATTATATTTGTGAATTTTGATTGATGCTATATTTGTTATGTTGTGTGTGCATCAGGCTAACGAAATTGTTGCAGGATTTGTAAGTTAAGAAATGTATGTAAGAGAGAAAAAGGTTTAAGAGATTAAATGTGCCTGAAATTTAGCGCTGCCTAAATGTGACTTTTGAAAACAAAAAGCAAGCCCTTTTCACTTCAGACTACAGTAACAACTGTAGTCTACCTGAATCCGTTGGTGTGTGAATTCAGCCTTATCTTCGAACTTACCAGAAAACGTTTTGCTGTAAGTTGATTCATGTGAATTCCGTTTGAGAGCAAATACAGCGAAGTTGAAGCTTTTATTTGGTCTTGAGTATTCATGAAGATTATTTTGAACATTCCTTGTGGTGTGTTGAGTAACGCACACGAAGATTCTAGAAAACTCCGAATGATATGCTTTTGTTAGTGCATGTGAGGTTCTGAATGTTTCTCCATGGTGTGCATTGTGAGCGCACTGAAGATTCTGGAACAGTTGTGTAATGAGCCTAGAAAGGGTGCATTGGACCGTCATTCAAATACGAAAGATTCTGGAACGGTTGTGTAATGTACCTAGAAAGGGTGCATTGGACCATCATTTAAAGACGAAAGGGAGTGGCTTTTTGCAAACCTCGTGATTGTCAACACGTGCTAGTGGCAGTGGCCATCATTGAAAAGGTTATGTACATTGACTTTAATTATTTCTCTAATACTCCACTCTCATTCTGCAATGATTGATATCCATGAACTTGATCATATGCA
The DNA here is from genome assembly GCA_028829895.1 of Sinotaia quadrata. Taxonomy (NCBI): domain Eukaryota; kingdom Metazoa; phylum Mollusca; class Gastropoda; order Architaenioglossa; family Viviparidae; genus Sinotaia; species Sinotaia quadrata. The sequence continues at coordinate 37,576,224 of CM054178.1, read as the reverse complement.
TGTGTTAATGTGACTACTGATGTCTATGCTAGGATAAAGTGAACGATTGTCTAGTATTAATCAAACGTTGTTGTGAAGTGATGTAAACGTCAATGCTCTTTTGATTATTCATATATCGTATATTCGATTGCTGATTTAGTACATTTATTGATCTTCTTACTCATATTGATACCATATGTTGGAGAGATAGTGGGTGCATGGGGTCACACTAAATATAGATTAAAAGACGGATTTATCTTCTCCTTTGGTAGGAAGTTTTCCTTCTACTAAAATATTGTGTGACGGTAAATTTTGTCTTTAATATTGTGGAAGAGAGAAAACCTGTATAACGCATGCATATCCGCCAAGTGAGAGAGATGAGTGGTGTCTTCTGGAGAATTATTAATAACATAAATTAAGATTCTCGTCACTTGCAATTAGTTTTGGATGATTAAATAAAATTAATAATCATAATCAATAACTGGGTTGGCGTTCTGCCACACCATAATTATATAATGTGTATGCTGAGTCAATGCACCCAACTGCCCCATAACCCATTATTATACAATGTCCATACTGAGTCAATACGTCCAACTGTAGAAATTAAGTGAATGATTTTAGTTTCTTGTAAATCAATGAAATCAAAGTAGGTGAGGGAAAATACCGTAAGAGTCCGCTAAAATCAATAAAAACAAACGGTGCACCGAGAGCAGATAACTCTTTGCGATACATCAAAGTCTTGTGGGGTTGAGGATTATTTTCACACCAACGGCACTTTGACTGCTCAATTGGCGTTGAATAAATAATGTGATTTTCGCGTCATTTGCCCAAGCTGGCAAAATGAGGCTAAATGTGTTCTCTCCCTTTCTCTCTCACACAAATACTCACATACAAACACAAAGACATACACACATTCATACGAACACGCGTTATGCGTACATGTGCATGTTTGCGAAAAGTCTGTCAGTTGAGTGAATTGGTTCAAAGCACAGTACCTGGGTCAGGGTGTTAATTGAGTGATTAACAGTACCTGCGCCAAAGTAAACTGAGTAACTAACCGTACCCGGGCTAAGGTGTCAAGTGAGTGATTAACAGTATTTGGGCCAAGGTGTAAAGTGAGTGAATAACAGTATTTGGGCCAAGGTGTAAAGTGAGTGAGTAACAGTATTTGGGCCAAGGTGTAAAGTGAGTGATTAACAGTATTTGGGCCCAGGTGTAAAGTGAGTGAGTAACAGTATTTGGGCCAAGGTGTAAAGTGAGTGATTAACAATATTTGGGCCAAGGTGTAAAGTATATAGTTGCAAGCATTCAAAATTCCATTACATGCATAGTTTTTTTACAAAGTTTGATTATGGCAATGACGATTGCTTCAACAGCTTTCTATTATTGCACATTATGACGTCTCTTGATTAGTGTCTTCTTGTACGATATCCCTTTAAACAGCTATCTCCTCTATAATTTGACGACGCCACTCCCAGAGTTGCCAGTCACATGTCACTGGATATCACTCCGACAAATTAGGCTCTTAGGTTAAAATCAGTTACAATAGGGCGATTCAGTCTCGATGCATTTGGAATGAAAATTTGAAAGTTATCTGCATTTTTAATCGAGTTTAGAAAGAGAACAGAAAAAAACAATTTTTAAGCGGAAATGGAAAACTCTACTGCTGCAATCTTCCAAATTTCTCCGTCATTGTTGTCCGCTCGCAGCGGTTCGACGGGTAGTCGATATCTGTAACCAGTGTTTCACAGAATGAACCATTAAAATTTGTCACTGTTGATCATTGCATTTCTGCCAGACTTTTAGAATGTGTAGGGAAGCGTTACACTGTGTTCAAAGCGACCGTCCCTAGTGAGGTAATTGTGACCTGATTGGGGGGTGGGGGAGAGGGGCATGCCATCGTTACTGCAGTCACCTCAGGTTTTGTTGTAAACGAGGTGTGGTATGCTGGGGCAAGGGAATCTCTTTTGCCAGTTTGTGGAAAGGTCATGACTGAATCATTCATGCTGCAAGAAAATGCGGTATGACCTATCAAATGGCTTTTCTCTGACTAATCGTTGTAAACAATCCCATTATTGTTTTACTAGTACTGATCTAAATGCTACCACTACAACCACAACTCGCCATTGTGATAGTGATCGCCATCCGATTACGATAACGATGATGGTAGTGATGCGGTAACGACAATTATGATGGCAGTGGTTAAAATTATGTAAGTGAACTTGCTAAACTTCTTATATTTCAGTAGGTGACATCATCATGGTGTTTGGCTCTGGCATACTTCAAACTCATATTATTCCACTCTAGCTGTTTAATCTTTATCACACAACACAAACTAAAATTGATCTAGTTAATAATGGACAGGTAGCGAATGCTAGTTTTAAAAATGTTAAACAGCCGAGTTTAGATAGAAAGTGCCTAGTGCAAGATCAAAATAATAAATAGTTATTAAACGAAGTGTTGTGAAGAGACGATCAGTGCCATCGTCAGAATTAATTATAATCCATTAATCTAACAGATCAAACTAGTGTTTTTCAGAATAAAATGCTGCTCTCCTTTGTTTCTTACGTTTAAAGCATGGTTATCTACCCCTTGATGTGGTCATACTTAGTTGCAGGCTGTTTCTGCGCCAGCGCGTATAATACAGCAACTGATATTGTAAATCGCATATTAATACTCTCGTGATAGTTAAACCTTTAGTAAGATATGTGAGTGACCTATGATATGTGAGTGACCGTAAGATATGTGAGTGACCGTAAGATATGTGAGTGACCGACCACATGATACGTTCGTATGCTCAAGCATTCCAGAGCACACCAACCATCTAACACATGCCCCTGTCTCTCCCAAAGTCAGGAACTGGACAAGTGTTGCCTTCGTTTTCAACAAGAGTTGGTCTTATATTAACCAAGTGCTGCCTTCGTATTTAACAAGTGTTGCCCTTATATTCACCAAGTGCTGCCTTCGTATTTAACAAGTGTTCCCTTTGTATTTAACAAGTGTTGCCCTTATATTCACCAAGTGCTGCCTTTGTATTTAACAAGTGTTGCCCTTATATTCACCACGTGCTACCGTATTCGACATGTGTTGCCTTCGCATTCACCATGAGTTGTCTTTGTATTCAACATGTAAACTCTTCATATTTTTGCCGAACAGTTTAACCATTCTTACGTCATTATTTATGTAATATAAATCTCATTGATGAAATTTATTACTACTTATTTAAAGCAGTGTGAAATATGTTGACTGAATTTCGCATCTCCTATTGTACTCTTACCTTTCTCCTACGTCTGGTCGATCTACAGATAAAGCGCGTTAAGCACGCGTGTGCCTGTGATAAAATGCTAACGAGAGAGAATTACTCCCCGCAGAAGTGGGCGGATAGCTAACAGTGGATAGTCAAACATATACCCAAAGAGTATTCGCCCGCTTTTTTCTGGCTCGTCCTCTACAGTCACAGAAGATGCAGCGAGATCTGTGTCGCCATCTCCAAGCTCACTGCTACGACGATCTCTTGAACATTCCTTCGTCTACTCCTGTATCAATGTAGAGCATCCTTTTTCAACATTTTTGCCCTGGAGAAACCCTTGAAATGTTTGTCAGGTCTCCGAGAACCTGTGTGTAAAATTATCTACGATGTCTTTTTTCTTAAATCACGATCTCCCGGGGAATTCCCTAACGACTTCTCCTAGAAACCTGATTGATAGATACCTTTCTGTCTATTTATAGTTTTGCCTCTCTATATAAATGTAACTTGGAAGATACACATTTGAAATGCACAAATAAAAATACTAAAGAGTAAGAAGAAAAAACACGTGTAGCTAAAGGGTTTAGTGTCTAAGAGAGATGTAGTTCTGAGAGGCTGTGAAGAAGTCCAGAATTTAAATGATAATCAGTAATACAAGAAAGATACAGTGTAGACATTAGCCTGTTGAAGATGATAACCAAAACAGATTCAATACTAATATAAGATGAATTAGGATACAAAACAGCGGAATGTTAAGTGGTGAAAAATAAACACACAGCAAATACTATTAAGGTTAAAATGGAGAAGATTAAGACATAAAAATGATTCCTAGCTAAAACGCAGAATGTATAGGTTTAAAGAGTAAAATTGGTTATTGGATGTTAATAATTACCAAAACAGCTAAGCGTAGATATAAATAATGGACTTAAATGAAATCTATGAGCAGACAGTAGATAACGAAAGAGAGACAGTTTTGCCAGTTATTAAGAGAAAAGAATATGTTTACCTACAGAGGAAATGTGTGTGTGTGTGTGTGTGTGTGTGTGTGTGTGAATCTTAAGATTGTTTACCCTTTTAATTTTCTTCTGTAATTGGATAAAAAGAATTAATATATTATACAATACATACACAAGCACGAAGAATGATTAAATGAGTTGCTTTTGTGTGGTGTATGTGTGCGTATGTGTGCCTTTATTGTTTAAACCCTTCATATCTTACACATATAAAACAGACGACAAGGAAATTCACTCGGGTACCAGTTCAAAGGAACTGCAATGTACGATCAGTTAGTTATATTCAGAGTTTATTTTTTTAAAATTACTTGCAATCAAAATCAATCATTTGTGATCGATTGTGTGAGGAAAACGATTGAATATGGAATAGGCATAGGGCTTGAAAAAGACGTTAGAAAGGAAGCGGAAGTGGTGAATTGAAATTATCTCATTTTAATTTATTGAAAGTTAGTTTTAAGTGCAATTTGTATATTTTGCTTATTCCAATAAATATTTATTATGCACAAAATGTACAAACAAGAGGCTTTTGTAGTAAATCTGATGTATTATATAAGTGAGATATAACACTCAGAAATATTCTCATTCATTTCAGGTTATATGAATCAGTCACTTTGTATACAATGAACAGTGTTTTAATTGCACCGAAACTTACACAACAGATTATAAAAAAGCAGTCATTTTGTATACAATGAACAGTGTTTTAATTGCCCCGCAACTTACACAACAGGTTACCCTGTTATTATTATGGTCTTTCTTCCTTAAACTAAGTACAATCTGGTAAATAGATATTTTAAAGATCAGTATTTTAATATATTTCATTTACAATTATGTATTATTATTTTTTACAATTATGTGAATTTATTGAAGTATCATTATTTACTTGGAATAAACTATATTGGTCAGCTTTTGAAGTGAGAGCAGACAGCAACGTACCTTCAAGTCAAGAACGAGAGTCAGTGTTTAATGATCCAAAAAATTTTAACAACACGCATCGACCTTTGCGAGAAGTACATCAATACTCTTGCTCCGTTTTTTTTTTTTTATTTAGTCCAGACGATTTGACGCTTTTCCGTGAAACTATTATCTTAACGTACTCTCTTATCCCCACCCCTCCACACACATGCACACACCTCCACTTCCACCCTATCCCCTATACAACTAGCTCAAAGTCATATAATATTAAACAGTATACAATAGTGGGTTACATTTGAGTAAATTAACGTTAACTTAGAAGACAATTGCATCTTGAAGAAGATGATAAATATGTACTGGTAAACACACAAAACGTGTGCGAGTTAAAAAAATCGAGTTCCCTTCTCTAGAAAATCTTAACATAAACGCAAGAGAAGTGTGATAATTTTCATATCACGAGGACTTACTTTACACACTCTTATGTAGCACTCCACGTGGGGATTGTGTACAAGTCATTTCATTATATATTTTAATGTACGCACACTGTAAGCATCTTCACAAGTAACATTTGACGATGGTGTATTTTAAACTTCTTTTATAGCTGATCCAAAATGTGCGCAGTTTAGCGATGTTTCTGTTCCATTCATTTTAAAATCTATTTTACCGTTCCACTCATTTCAAGATCTGTGCTCTATTACTGTTCCACTCATTTTAAGATCTGTGCTCTATTACTGTTCCACTAATTTCAAGATCTATGCTCTGTTCCACTCATTTAAGATCTATGCTCTGTTACTGTTCCACTCATGTTAAGATCTGTGCTCTGTTACTGTTCCACTGATTTTAAGTTCTATGGTATGTTACTATTACATTTATTTTAAGATCTATGCTATATTATTGTTCGACATTTAAGATCTATGCTATATTATTATTCGACTCATTTAAGATCTACATGTTACTGTTCCATCCAAAAGTATATTCAAAAGTGTATTCACTAGTGTATTTACTAGTGTATTTAAAAATGTATACAGACTGTGTATTTAAAAATGTATGCAAACGTGTATTTAAAAATGTATACAAACGTGTATTTAAAAATGTATACAAACGTGTATTTAAAATGCATTAAAAAGTGTATTCAATAGTATGCAGTCATTTTGAAGACGGACTGAACCAGCACGCCATCTCAGAAGACCATACGTCATTATCTAAAACAAGATTTTTTTAAAAAGTTTATTTACATTTTAGAGGGACGTAATGTGATTAACTTGCAGCTACATGGTGCATCAATACACCATACTACTCCCACACAAGCATTGTTTTTGACAGGCTTGTGACGGCAACTATGACTACCTCCCTTAATTATGACGGAGGACAATTGCAATCTTTGGTTAGGATGAAATGGCCTACAGCTATACATGCATACAATTCAGCCTGTTTATACTAGTCAGTGGGTTGCACACCACTAGATTCAGATTTTAAAGTCAAATGACGTCAAGCGAAAGATGTCGGGACCCCAGAATATAGTGAGGAAAACCAAGTCCTTCCATATAGAGAGGGCGATTCTCATAATTAAGCAGTATATATATAGCATATGATTTTGCTTGCACTATTTATTTTTTAAAATCATTCATGCTAATACACTGATTTTTTTTAAATTTTGCTTTTATTGTTTGAAAGTAAATCGTCAGGATGCTATAAACTACAAACACAGCAATCAAGCACGGTTTAGAGCATTCACTAATTTGTATTTACTGTTTCAAAAATATTGTTTTATTTTCCACACGAATTAATTGCAGTTGAAACGTTTATATAGTAATGGAGTTAAATAATAAACGTTGTAAGAATTTTGACATAACTATTTCAGGCAAGTTAAATATGGCAGCGTGTAACAACAACAACAACAATAATAATAATATATATATATATATTTTGTTTTCAAGTATGAATGTTCAATACCGCCCCCTTTTTTTTCGCAATGTTTATTTATATTTGATCACTCGCTTATAAGTGAAGGTACATTTAAAAGCAGTACAATAAGTCTTAAATAATGTTTTGGCAACATGTGTATGATGAATTTTGTAACGCGACTGTACCCTTTTAGCTTAATTATAGTCACGTGTAACTTAATTGCTTTAGTTGATTCAAGCTAGCTAACTCCATACTTATATCAGTGAATCAGCGATCGATCAGTCTGTTGGTTAATAGTCAACGAAACGCCTAATGAAACTGAATTTATAGATAAAGACTGCAAGTTTGAATTTCCATTGCTGTGCTTATACAACATGAAAGTCTTAAATAATGTTTTGGCAACATGTGTATGATGAATTTTGTAACGCGACTGTACCCTTTTAGCTTAATTATAGTCACGTGTAACTTAATTGCTTTAGTTGATTCAAGCTAGCTAACTCCATACTTATATCAGTGAATCAGCGATCGATCAGTCTGTTGGTTAATAGTCAACGAAACGCCTAATGAAACTGAATTTATAGATAAAGACTGCAAGTTTGAATTTCCATTGCTGTGCTTATACAACATGAAAGTGACGTAATTATCTGTGTCGACATCAAAGAAGGATCTTTCTTGAACTGACACTCTTCCGGGTCCGTTCCTATTTGGAGCGCGAACGAGCTTTTGCAGGAAGGCTATCATTAGTTCGCTTAATGTAGCTCTGTGCACGGTTTATATATGCACTTCAGAGACTGTACAGTTTAAAGAATGTTCGCTTTACAGATAACGTGCGATGGATAAGAAACTCGTGCGAAATGTAAAATAAATAAATATTTATTAGAAGACTTTCTAGCATTTGTTTTTGCCTCCCTTTGCGATCTCTAAGTGAACAGCAACAGAAATTCCATTTCGTCAAAATGTCCGATATCAGCTAGTTTGTAAGATGGCAAAGAAACGATTGTAGCAATCATGAAAGCAAAGCAGCTTTCGATCAAAGACGAGATAATAAAATTTAAACAACAAGACAGAGTTATCAGGTGCAAGAGTATGTTTCTGGAAGATGTTAGCTTGCTTTAGGACTATGTGATGGAAGTTGTCTGTTAGCTTGCTCTAGTTGATGGAAGTTGTCTATTAGCTTGCTCTACTTGATGGAAGTTGTCTTTAGCTTGCTCTAGTTGATGGAAGTTGTCTATTAGCTTGCTCTACTTGATGGAAGTTGTCTTTAGCTTGCTCTAGTTGATGGAAGTTCTCTTAGCTTGCTCTACCTGATGGAAGTTGTCTTTAGCTTGCTCTAGTTGATGGAAGTTCTCTTAGCTTGCTCTAGTTGATGGAAGTTGTCTATTAGCTTGCTCTAGTTGATGGAAGTTGTCTATTAGCTTGCTCTAGTTGATGGAAGTTGTCTGTTAGCTTGCTCTAGTTGATGGAAGTTGTCTCTTAGCTTGCTCTAGTTGATGGAAGTTGTCTGTTAGCTTGCTCTAGTTGATGGAAGTTGTCTGTTAGCTTGCTCTAGTTGATGGAAGTTGTCTGTTAGCTTGCTCTAGTTGATGTAAGTTGTCTTTAGTTTGCTCTAGTTGATGGAAGTTGTCTGTTAGCTTGCTCTAGTTGATGGAAGTTGTCTGTTAGCTTGCTCTAGTTGATGGAAGTTGTCTTTAGTTTGCTCTAGTTGCTGGAAGTTGTCTATTATCTTGCTCTATGACATGGAAGTTGTCTATTAACATGCTTAGAAGATGGAAGTTGTCTTAACTTGCCTTGGGAGCTCGAAGAACAGACCGACATCGTAGAATTGTTTTCAGAGATTTTGGAAGAACAAGCATGCGTACATTTTTTCATAGAACTATCTGATCAAGTAGCAATTGCTGTCTGCACATTACCTAAATTGACAACAATGCGAGCAATGTGCATTTTATTTTCCAATAGCAAGCAAACTTTTTTTTAAAACGTCACTGTGTTGAGATAGATTTATACACTCACATTAATCTAAGTTATGAAGCCCTAGATCAAAAGAAACAATATTCACACAACTATAATGTTCTTAATTTTAGAAGAAAGATAAAGCAGCAAGGTGTTGTGTTTGCATTTATACAGGGCACGGCTCTTACTTCATCCTCCCTGCAAACATAGAATGAAAAGCCTTGCCATACATTCCGTATGGAGGACGAGTTATGTCCTTTTATTTTTTCTTCTTCCTTTAAATCTTCAGTAGGAAATAATTTTGCAAGATAACATTTTTTATTTTTTAAATTAACAACATAAACAAAGCGAGTTCAGAGCTAAGGACTTAAGATCGCCAGGCAAGTGTGAAGCAACGCGCATGCCCAACAGGAGATAACTCTAGTGATTAGCAATATTACTCGCCAGACGACAAATTTACGATTACTGGGATTCATAAAGGGCCAAGGTCTTAGATAAAGGATCCCTTGAAGAAGAAACCAATATCATAACATACACAGTGAGAAAGTAACCTCTGAGACAACATTGTCACTTTTGTCGCTCGTCTGTTCAGCAGCGTCAGAGGGGCTTTGGTGAGGTAGTTTGGCTTGGGTTGCCTTGACAACACTGAAGCATAGAGCTGGTAAGAACGAATTTCCAGAGCAAACCGTTAACTGCCCTTCATTTGTTGAGTGTAAAGCTGATCTGTGCTCACACCGTGTCGTATGCTCTTCCGACCAGTTGAGGAAATGATTGGTCAGCCTCGTCATCTGGACACTCTGCACTGTTTACAATGCCCTGTTGCTGACAGACTGTATCTATTGAACCATATCGGCAGGAGCCGGATGATGCGATCTGCCACCTTCATCTTCATGCGGTCATGACATATCACTTGCGTCGCCATTTGCCCCAAAGTGTTGTATTTACAAAATTGTATGCAAGTCTGTGCATCTTGCCAATACGTCGACTTTCTACAATACACCCTGCTGTTTCGTCTGGCCATTGACTATTTTCTTTCGTGTACCCGCCGTACCTAACAGACCACCCCCGTCCCCCCACTAGGTAGTATTCAAAAGCGCTTGGGATGAGGGAGAAAAAATATTCGGGATAGTTTATCGCTCATATCGTGAACTGATACATTTCTAATCATTTATCAGGAAGATAGAAGACAATTTTGAAAATGACAATTCATTTTCAACTAAATACTGGAAGAAGCTATCCCACACACTTGAATTGAATTATTACATTTTTGTGTTTTATACTTATTATAATTACCATAATTGTGCATGAATATATTACCTTGTGTTTAAGTTTATAATGGAAGTGTGAATTATAGAGTGTCATTTAAAATTAATTGTCGTTTATTGTGTTATTTTTTTTTTATTGTATGCCATATTTGGAAATAGTTTACGTAATTTACGTGTAGTGCTATCTATTTGTGCAATTTGATTCCACTAACAATCGTAGGGCCTATGTAGACAGAATTGACATTATATGACGTCAGGATTATGTTGATAACTCGTCTTTCTTAGTCGAAAGTTTGACATAAATCTATTACGTCTACTTCCAAAGTGTGTCAAATGATCCAGATATTAATCACTATTCATTTCTCACATAGTACAAATTATAGGATTCTACTTTATTACGTTTCTGTTGCTGGCTAATACATGTTTTCTGCTACCTACCTACCTATCTATCTATCTATCTATCTATCTATCTATCTATCTATCTATCTATCTATCTATCTATCTATCTATCTATCTATCTATCTATCTATCTATCTATCTATCTATCTATACATACAACAATCAACGTACATGCACAATATATTTTTTTAAATATTCATTTTGAACATATACAGGCAGAGTCTCCCGAGTGTCCGGATTTTAAAGTTGTTTTTATTTTAATGTGTCTGCAGTCTGTTGCTAGCAGTTTTCTTTATTTGCAACGATATGAACGCACACAGCTGCAGAGATTCGTTCATGTATATATTAGTATATGCTTCCAGTATGTGTTTGTGTTTCTCATTGCATATTTTAAAATTACCAGTATGTGTTTGTGTTTCTCATTGCATGTTTTAAAATTACCAGCATGTGTTTGTGTTTCTCATTGCATATTATAAAATTACCAGTATGTGTGAGTGTTTCTCATTGCATATTTTAAAATTACCAGTATGTTTGTGTTTCTCATTGCATATTTTAAAATTACCAGTATGTGTTTGTGTTTCTCATTGCATATTTTAAAATTACCAGTATGAATAGAGATCTACATTGTCGAAAAGATAAAATAAAATTTTCTTGCTTACAAATTTTCATTCTCTGATTATTAGACGTCAAAAGAATATTTTAGCTCTCTATAAATGATTAATTATGTACCGATATATCATTGTGAAAAAAAAACTATATTTCTCTTAGTAAAATATGACAATTGCAAGATAGTATTTTTGTATTTATTTTTTAAACAACAATATGAATTTGAGCAATAGGAGCAGTAATACTGTTATGAGGGGAAGTCTCCGCAAAATTATTTTTTTTTATTTTTGATTGCAGGGAAAGGCTTATAACTTTTGATTAAAATACCGTTATATAGACCCATCCAAAGATTCAGTGCCCGGACTTTAAAATATGTGCCGGTACTTAGAATTATATTACTTGGCAAGTCCACTGGAGGTCAAGCTATAATACTTAGCCGAATAGTTAGCCAGATGACCACATGTCTAGCTGAACAACTCTGGAACAGACTGCGTTGGCATGCGCAGACGCGCCAAGCTGCGCCATTAATCTCAGGGTCGTTGTCGGCGTCATAGAAGCCAGACGTGCTGAATCGCTTTCCCTGGCAAGAACTCGTATAAAGGGCGATAATTCGACAGACACAAACCCTGCCTCAAACTCCTGCCCGAGAAATATCAGACATTTTAGCCTAAGTAAATTAAATAATAATAACAATATATGCATCAAATTAATCTTACATATTTCTTTCTATTCAATCTTCTTGTAAAACTGTTGTGTATCTTCTTTTCTTTTTTTCTTTCCAAGGTCATGGATGTCACTGACGCTCTACATCTTCAGCAGCACCAGAACTGCTGCATTTCTGACTGACCGGAGGAAGAACAGGTTCCGGTCATTTGTCTTTCGTCAACCGCCAGATGTCACGGGGGTCAGCCAAGATGCACATACGGATGTGTTGATATTAGGCAAATACGATGTAATATGCATTATAACTTCTTTTCTGAGTGACGTTGACTTTAGCCTGTAATGCTGGGTGTGTCATAAAGACTCTAACTTAAAATATGTTAGCAATCTCTTACGTGTTTTTTTTTTTGTGATAATTAATAAATCTCTCTGTGTTCTGTAATATTTATCTATATATTAAATATCAATCTCGTCTGTTTGTTTATTGTTATTAGAGTTGTGGGTTCTGGAGCCAAACAATTAGCAAATTGTTGACTATTTATTGCTGCAGAATATCTTATCTAAATGTTGAATGTATTATTACACTTGTGGACTGCCACGTTACGGTATTAATTGTTAATTCTATTAATGAATAGATAGATAGATAGATAGATAGATAGATAGATAGATAGATAGATAGATACATAGATAGATAGATAGATAGATAGATAGATAGATAGATAGATAGATAGATAGATAGATAGATAGATAGATAGATAGATAGATAGATAGATAGATAGATAGATAGATAGATAGATAGATACGTGAGGTTCATCACCACAAGTTTTTCACAACATCATAGAGTGGATATCTACACGCATATTTTAGACTCGCCATGACAAGGAAATTACACCACATCAAAGAGCAAGAGACCCCCACAAACATATATTTCACCGCTGAAGTGGAATGAAACATTTTTTTTCTCTTTCAGAATGATCAGAATGCAATTCCCTGGTGTTAAACTACCACACAGACCCTGCCAGACGTCTTATCAAGAGATTCAAAGGAACAGGAAGGGACTTGAACCTAAATAAATGAAAAACGTTGTGATTATTGAACTGCCTGGTCGCAGCCCAACCGCGTCTGTAGGTTAAATGAAGGACGCATAACCGAAACGGTAACGGTAACCCGTCGGTTAGCTCTGAGACGTAGAGCTGTGTTGAAGAAGAGTAATGAAGACGTCTTAGCCACGTGCAAGAAGATTGTATAATTCTCGAAATTGGGTGCATTACAACGCACTGGACGTAATTTCCGGGTGATGGTGTACACCTAATTGGATATGGAAGGCATGTCACAATGCTGAATTTAAGGTCAATATAACACACGGGAGGTAACTGATATGGACTTGCCAATCAAAAGTTATTACCAGTGTGCAACTGATCAGCTGTCATAAATAAATTTGACCAAATACTTCAAATGTAACTCGACTCAATTTAATTTTGCAAAATAAAAATATTTTTATATGGAAAAATAACAAGAAACGTTTCTTCCTTCTTTAAAAAAAATGTTTTTATCACATATGCTATTTAGAAATAAAATGGAGATATCTATTGCTTTCTGCAAAAACTGGCATTGTGCTATTTAATTTCTCAAACACTGAAACTGTAATTGGAATGTCGCAAAAACGGATAAGCATATCTTAGTCATAATAACCATTATCAGCTGAGCCATTATCTTAAGGTGAAGACATTTTTTGCTTGAAGGTTTCGATGTTTTAGTTGTCACTGGGTCATTTAAGTGCCTTTTGTTTTAATTGTAACTCGATGTCGCAGTTATGTTCAATGGAGATTACGAGTAAAGATACTACTTAAGTCATACAGCAAGAAAACGAAGAGGATTTAAAATCTAGCGCAAGAAAGGGTAATAGGACGTAAGCAGAAGACATGAAGAACAGGATTATAAGTGCAGCGAAATAGATAGGGGTGATTTTTTTACAGAAAGAAGTTTTAAATACACAATTGAATATAATTTAACAGTAGAGTGGTAGTTAGCGTTAGAATGCAGCAATACGTTAGAACGAAGAAGTAGGATTTAACAGTAGAGTGGTAGTTAGTGGTAGAATGCAGCAATACATTACAACGAAAAAGTAGGATTTAACAGTTCATCAGGACTGAGAAGCAGGGTCATGCAATGCAGCTGGATTAACTGTACAGCAGATTGAGAATTGGATCTATATAACATAAATCAAAAGTAGGATTTAACCTTACAATATGAATATGAAGTGTCACTTAGTCAAACAAGTTAGCAAGTAATGTGATATAGTCAAACAGTGGGCATTCGAAATTAAAATTTAATTATACAATCAGAGGAGAAGCAGCATTTAAACATAGAGAAATAGAAATTCTTGCTGTATAAATCATTAATGGAAAATGTATATAACCAAACAACAGGACTAAGAAGTAATATTTATAATACATCAGGAATGAGAAATATGGGTAGCATAAATCTGGATTAAGAAGTTTGATTAATTATACAGCATGAATAAAAAAAAAATCAAATGAATAAAGATCAAGTGCTACAGTAGGAAAGAGATATTCCACACTAGTATCGTTGACTGTACGAAAATGAATCCTAAATATATGTGGAAGTGATTGTTACTGCGAGCAAACTTGTAAGCCCAGGTAAATAATTAAATAAAAATTAACAAAGCAGTGCAAATTTACATTCACTGAAGACAGTAATGTAAGCACGAGAAAAAGGACCAACTCAATGAACAAGGTGAAGAATGTACTAATGTTTTAAATAGGTTGTTGTTGTTAGTGTTTCGGAGAATGGGGATAGGGTGGGGAGAGCAACTGCAGGCTAATATGGACTTTGCATCATTCCCTATATCTATATTTATATTTCAGTTAAAATAGTTTCTGACTAAAAACATTAATAACACCAGAACTCACGTGGAAACAAATGACTCAAGTAAAATTAAAACAAGGCAGACATAAATAATTTCAGGGTGTATAACACATGAGAAAGAAATAATTATGAAGCTATGGAAGCTTGTACTATTCAATAACAATTAACTTTAACCAGATGTGTTTTTGTCACATGAATGGCAATTCACCCTCACCAGACATGTTCGTGTCACATTCTAGTCATAAATGACTTTTCTCTTTAACCAAACATTTACTAATCACATAGATGACATGTCACCTCAGCCAAACATGTGATAATCAAATAAATGACAATTTACCGTAACCAAGCGTGTATTAATCAAATAAATGACAATTCACTTTAACCAAACGTCATACTGTTGAATGTAATGGTGGTGAACGGATCCATTTGTGGTTTTAAAAAAAAAACGCATGAGGAAAGTAAAACTAATCATTTTCATTTAACCATGAGGTCATGTGTTTAACTCCATGTAGAAACAAAACCTAAAGAAGCAAATGAGTATTTTTTTTACAAAGAAAGAAAGGCTTTCTATTAACTTTTATGCAGCGAGAAATCTGTGTCAATGTTGAAATAATTAGGATCAAAGCCATTATTGCAAAGATAATTTTGAGTTGTCCACTGAGGATTCCGACCTCGGATAGTTGAAATTTAAAAATTGGAAACTTGGAGTTTCGCCAGTGAAAGTTTTAGACGCCATTTTAATTAATGAGAATCATTCCTACAAAGATGAGAGACTTAAAGCACGTGACCAAATGACGTTAGCACCTAATTCGTCACTAGGGCGTGTGAGACGGAATGATAGAAGAACATAAGTAGGACACACACACACAAACACATACACGCGGCACTAAAGAGTAACTTGAATTCAAGACTCTAGAAAAACACGTTTTCCATTTGCATAGACTATTTGGGGGGGGGGATAAATTAATCTGTTCTTAAAGACAAAACGATAACAGAATGAAGCAGATTTATTTAACAAGTAGAAAAGATAATACTGGGCAGATTTATTTAAATAGCAGAAATGCAAGAGGGCAGAGCAAATTTATTTAACTAGCAGAAATGATCACAGACTGGAGCAGATTTATTTTAAATAGCAGACATTATAACAGAATGGAGCAGATTCATCTAACTAGCAGAAAATATAACAGAAAGGAGCAGATTCATCTAAATAGCAGAAAGAGGACGCTTGGCTAACTGCTGTATTGATAAATGATTCTTTATGTTTTGACGTCACTGTAGAGTGGGGTTAAACGTAGCCGTGAAGATACTTAAGATAATTATTTATATATGAACTATTATATAAATTTGCATTATAATTTACTAATTGATTTGCTTCCTCTAAAGAATGTTTCAAATGTTATTAAATTAAATTCCAAATTATTATCTAATGTTTGTTGTACTGGCAGAGAGGTAATATAATTCCAGATGGAAGTGTACAGTATGCTTGTTTTGGGGATCACCAGCGTGTGCTTGAGACTGAACTTGCGGTTGGTTGCTGGTCATACTAAACCGTATTTATTTTGCTGCAAATATAGAACTGGAATTTACGTAGCATTGTAATATCACTTTATAATTAGGATGACGTATTAATCGAGAACCTGTATGTTCACTTCAATATGAAGTTTTGTCATGCATAGCATGAATGACAATAAGGATTTTACAATTGTAAAAGACCAAGACCAAGTCTTAGAACATAAATGAAACTCTCTGATTTATCCATACACAAGGAATCAAGTTGGAAGTAGGATCGAGTAATGGCCTATGAGGAGTAGGGCTAGACGTAAGACAATGAAGAGTAAGTAGGAAGTTGAGTACACCAGGAATAAATTAAGATATGACTTATAAAGAATTAAAATAAGTTGCGGCATGACAATAGAAGTGAGAAATAGAATTCAACCTGACAAATTGGGATGAGAAATAGAATGCAACATAAGAATAATAATGAGAAATAAACTGCAACATGACAAATTGGAATGAGAAATAGAATGCAACATGACAAGAATAATGAGAAATAGGATGCAACTTGACTAATGATGAAACATAAAATGCAATAGGACAAATAGGAATGACAAATAAAAAAAAACAGGTCAGTAAAAAAAAAAATAGATCGCCATGTGACAATGGAATGAGAAATAGAATGGCAGTTGACAATAGGAATGGAAGTAGAATCAACATAAAATAAGATAGAGAAATAGAATGCACCATGGCAAGAATAATGGGAAATATAATAAAACATGGCAATAGGAATGAAAACATAGAGTGCAACATGACAATAGGAAAGAGAAATAGATTGCAACATGACAATAGGAAAGAGAGAATGCAACATTACTATAAGAATGAGAAACAGAATACATCATGGCAATTGGAATGAGAAACAGAATGCACAAGGCAAAAGAAATGACACATGTGATTTTGACATTACAAAAATGACCTAGCATATAGTCCGACTCAAATGTAAATCTGCATTTATTTCAATTTGATCAAGATTATTTTTTTGTTTTTAACCCCTTGACTACACATTCATAACAATATTATTTGAAACAAAAGTTCAAAAAGCCTTTAATTTTAAATTTTACAAGAAAATAAATTTAAACATCACGAAGGGAAATATTTGATTAAATGAGTTGCTTTCATATGCTGTCCTCGTATTTAATATATTCAGAAGTAGGAGAATTTAAACAAACAGAAAAAACTAATGTAATAAAGGATCAGCAATGTTCAGGTGAGACTAGATTTAAAATTAATCCTACTTAAGCAATCCTATTTTTTTGCTATTTAAACCTGAGTCACGTGTTTATAACATTCAGAACGAGACTGAATACCGCGGACGGATTAAAATCATGACTTTGCATATGAACCGTTTGTATGTTTACGTATTTCTCCATCAAGCCCAATCGATAATTGTCTCTTCAAATACCTTGGCAGCTAATTACCATTTACACACTGAACTATCGTTTATTTTTAACCAGAAAAAAACCATAATAGTGATTTTTACAAGCACACTCGCGAAAGCTGGTGTTCGAACTTAATCCGAGAGCAGTGTCACATGGGATAACCGAGAGCAAAACTAAAAGAGACAAAACTACACGAACTAATGCGATAAAGATAATACAGTAAAAGGAAGGTCATTGGCTTTGCAATAACACGATTGCCTGCCTTGCTTAGAACGAGCTGTTCTTCGGAGAATCGTTGTAACAAGGCTGAATATAAACACCAAGGCTGCTGGTAACATTTTGCCTCTATCCTTATCTACTCATTTGAGCGATTTGGAATAATACAAATACAAACGTATTAACAAAAACATTCTGGGGACTACACCTGAAGGAGTCCAACACATTTAGTCCAGTCCAACTCGACCCGATTACCGAAAGTCCGCTGGGAAGTTAAGAAGCATTTGCATGACTGGGCAGTTTGTATCCTTGGTGGTTCATCGGTACAAGATCCTTAGGTGCAAATGTGGTGCTGTTGTTGCTGACAAACGACTTGAAATTCTACGCAGTCAGTGCTGGCACAGAAGAGGAGAATTTAGGCAACAGCACCAACATGTCTGTCGCGAAGGTTTCCTTGGTGTGTACACAAAAGCGGTCAGCAATATGTTTAAATTGTTAGCATTACAACATATTACTTTCTATGAAAGCAAATAAATAATAATAAACCAATTTACACCATATGCACTTAAATACTCTCTAACCTTTTAATGGAGTAGAAGTGTGAGTCTGTGTGCGTATCTGTGTGTGTGTGTGTGTGTGTGTGTGTGTGTGTGTATGTGCGTGCGTGCGTATGTGTGATTGTATGTGAAAGAGCAAGGGAGCTACAGTATGAAGCATGAACTCTTGTGAATGTTACTAAATGTGAATCATTAGTGTAGTGTAGTTTCTTTCACATTCAATACGGGTTCAGATCTGATTGCTACTTAAATGAGCTGTTGGATTTAATATGGTTTTCTTTAAAATTAATCCTGACTCCAATATTTTCGTAATCATATTTTAAGAATCACTGAAATCTTAAATTGCCATAACTGGTTAGTATGAATAGTTCAATTTAAATTTAGATCGATTTAGCACATACTTTGGTATTCAGAAATTCAGAAAATATACTGTTGTACAAACTGTAGATTGAATGAAGATGAACTTTTTGTTTGTATTTCAAAACAATTTAGAGTCCCACATGTTTTCACACCCTAACACAAACATGGAACACATTCACACAATAAACACATAAAAACACACAAATTCCACCACCACCACCACCACCACTTATAAACATACATACATATATACATATGCATCCACATAAACGAATATACTTTCACAATGATAATCACTTATATAGAGACACACACATATACATATGCATTCACATAAATGAATATACTTTCACAATGATAATCACATATATAGAGACACACACATATACATATGCATGGGTAGACTGCGGCGCTGAGGTAGAGCACTCAAGATGGTCGAAATTGATTTTCACTTACAAATTACACTTTAAACGCTTTGACTATAAGTGTGATGATGTACACACACACAAACACACATACATACAAGGTTACACAAATACACACACAGAAATATATTTCCACTCATAAATACACTGTTTTGTGTTAAGGTATTACACTAGACAAATTTACCATTGTGGCGAACTGCACGTTAGTATCCATTTTAATTTTAATTATTTAAAACCTCTAGAGACCTTTCTAAAATGTGAACTCCTCCAGTAAAAACTTTTTAACTAAATATATCGTATAAGACAGAAACTCATATAAGGCACTGGTGGTTAGAAATGTTAAAATGTATGAAATACATGGATGGGTGGACGGAGAGACAATGGGTGGATTCTGCCAAGAAAAAGAATATGAATCTATTAATATAATAAGAACAGAATTTTCGGTTTCTTTTTCTTTTGATCACCCCACCCCACCCCCGTCTTTACGTGCATTGTGTGCAGACACGTCTGATGAACAATGCTCAAAGTGAGTTTAGATAACAATGGCTTCCAGAAACGATCTTTATTTAGCTTGGAGTGCCAATCTAATAATGTTTAAGCGACATTGCAAAATGAAGCATATTTTAAAACAAACATCTTGTAGAGGACCACACTCTGCCGAGACAATCGCATTTCCAATTAAGCACCCTATTTTTATAAGGGACAAAATCAAGGAAGAAATTTTTCATACACAAACCGTTGCTAAGGCATCAAATTTCATTAAGCAAAATTTTTCGCTGATTTATTCATTCTTTCATTTCAGCACTCATTCATTGGAAAACTAATACTGATCAACGACTTGGTGTAATGAAAGCCGGCAAGCCAGTGAACGCCACTCCTGTGTTTTTCATCATTACTTTCCTTTATTAACATTCACTTCTTTTTTCTCTCCTGTTTCTCTCGTCCCTTCTTCTTCCCTGTAACTCTCCTGCATTTCACTCTTTGGTCAAGGTTTTTGAGGTAAATGCCTGGCAGCTACTTGAAACAAAGAATAATATCGCTGATAAATAAAACTAACACGAACCAATTATCGCGATTGATTTGAAGAAATATTTTTCTACACAGGACAATTGCAAACCTGGGATATGAAATTGAGCCAATATTAAAGTGTAATGCGAATTGTCTACAACTAATGCAAAGAAGAATCATACTGTTTACAGCAGTAAGGAAAGTTGCAAGAGAAGATAACTCTTCTTGAAATGCAATACCCGCGCTGTTTCAAGTCGTTCTTTAATGTCTTTTGTCTCTACGCTATTTTTCTGTGCGTGTAGAGGTGAATCTCATTGTTCCAGGGAAGGATGTGCACACTCTCAGTTTCATTTCGTATTACTGGAATGTTACTGTGTTACATGTAATCAGTGTCTTGTTGACGTATCGTCAAAAGTATTCGAAATCAGAGAAGTCTTTAAGTATTTAAGATCTATGTAAGAAATAAGATAGATAGATAGATAGATAGATAGATAGATAGATAGATTGGTAGATAGATAGATAGATAGATAGATAGATAGATAGATAGATAGATAGATAGATAGATAGATAGATAGATAGATAGATAGATAGATAGATAGATAGATAAGTAGATAGATAGGGAGGGATAGTTAGATGGATGGAATATGTATATGGGTAGATAGATGGATAGAATTACGAAGGATGGATGGATGGATGGATGGATGGATGGATGGATGGATGGAATTAAATGTCTAATGGATTAATCAGGTCCATAAGAAGTGGCCATTCACCTTCATTAATATTATATCTCAATACATTTCATAACTTACTTCAGTCTACAGTGTCTACTAAATTAGAACGCCTGTCTGCTTAAACTTTCGACTAAAACACGACCAAATAATTAACGTTTTACCGATGTTTTTACTTTAGTAAAACTAATATTAAATTCGAAGATTGAATTTCAAATCAAGGCTTATTAATCTATGGCGATTCGTAGAATTGAGTTATTTAAACATGTCACTGTTTCGTTAAGACTGAACAATTTGTTCGGGTTTTTTTCGATTGCACCAATGCTTTGGAGTCCCTACTTATTCACTAAAGAGATCAGAAAAACTTTATGCAAACACATACTGTTCTAATAAGGCTAATGTACAGCGCTCCTAACAAGCACATGGACCGTGTACTGCATCCCACTTGACAATACACGTTCTGTTCTGCAATTTCAGAACAGCTGAACTCTGGGTCATAATTTACTCCCTATACAATGTCGGTAAGTTACATTTCTATTTCCATTGGAAATAGAAATTGAAGTAACATTTTCACTAAAATAATATATTTGTAATTCACTGCTAGCTTTATTGCTCACTGCTTTTTGATTTCTTTCTTGCTCATTAATATTCAGTCGAGAGCGTGAGAACATGTTTCCATCGAGCACCTTTTTTTTTTTGTGTGTGTGTGTGTGTGTGTGTGTGTGTGTGTGTGTGTGTGTGTGTGTGTGTGTGTGTGTGTGTTTAATTTCTTCGACATTGTCGACAGCACTATCAAGAGTTTCAGCTTCTTCCTGAGTTGTGACGTCATACTTAGGTTTATTAATGTCTTGAGCATATTATGTACGGTTACAACCATGTGATTTGTATCTGAGTGGTTTGTTTTACATCTCACAAAGCGGGAATAATAATTTGGGTAAAAGGATCTGAGTTACCAAACTTTAGTATATTGTTTCCATCAGCAAACTAACAATATGATTCATGTTGTAGCGTAAAACGTATCGACAAACGAAAGAGCCATTGTGCCTGGAGATGCTACAGTTCTAAGTACAATAACATCACGTAAACGTGACGGTAATGAATAAGTCAGTCATTACTGGGTGGCAAAATCGTTTTTTGTCAATTTTGCTTTAGATTTGCTGTCAATATTTATTAATTTCAACAATATAAACGTGTGTAATTACATCAAATTTGAATGAAATGATTTTCCTTCGGTACCCAACATGGTAATATAATATCTGTGTACCCAGCATAGTAATATATTAATATATGTGTAACAAGCTTGGTAATCTATTAATATATGTGTAACCAGCATATTAATATATTACTATATGTGTACCCAGCATGTTATTATATTAACATTTGTGTACCCAGCATGGTATTATATTAACATTTGTGTACCCAGCATGGTAATATATTATTATATGTGTACCCAGCATGGTAATACATTAGTATATGTGTACACAACATGGTAATATATTATTATCTGTGTACACTACACGCTACACAGAATGCTGCTGACACTTTTCTGAATACAATTGATTTTCCAAGACCTTTGCAAAATGTGGCGAACAAAGGAAAACCCGAAAAGTCGGGGGTTATTTTAATTTTGTATCAATTTGTTAATTCAAACGGAAAGCGAAGTGAAATGTTTCATATACTCATCTCCATAGTAACAGGTACTGCTCACATAAGGAAATAAATGTCGCTCTGTCTCAACCGGGTCATTAAGTGTAAAGACGAGTGAAGAAGAATTCTTAGAAGCGTTGTGTTCGACAGTGTGGAGTATGAATAATGAAAAGGCAAACTAAGTAGGCACTATTTCACTGGCTACATTTCGCGACCTTGAAAGTGAACGTTCTAATCCAGAGAGAGATTTTTTTGTGTAATCGCGATGTACTTTTCTCTTGCTAAGATTTCTAGTAATCTCACACCGATATGCAAATGGCCTGTTCTAATGTGCTTTCATAATCCTTCTTTTCCAGCGTCTTTCAAACACTACATGTGTGTGCTTCTGAGTAAGACTTTATGATACTGATGCACTGCAGGTCACTGGCTTTATGACTGTAGAAGAGAAATCCAGAACTGACTTCTGACACAAAGGGAACTCTATGAAGACAATATCAAACAGAAATATGTGTGCTAATAACATGTCCTTTTATAGAGATATAAAACAATTAATGTGACTGATGGAATGCCATAAGAGGAGTATTTTGTAGGACACGACATAAAACGTCGTCGCCAGCTGAAAGGCAACAATTATTGACACCAGTATTAGTAGTAGGGCACCAATGTTATTAGCCCACGAGTATTATTAGGACACCAATTTTATTAGCCCACGAGTATTATTAGGACACCAGTGTTGTTAGCCCACGAGTATTATTAGGACACCAGTGTTGTTAGTCCACAAGTATTATTAGGACACCAGTGTTATTAGCCCACGAGTATTATTAGGACACCAGTGTTATTAGTACAATGTATTATTAGAGCACCACTCTTATTAGTACTCCATTGTTATTAGACCATCACTGTTATTAGTACTAGGGTATTATTTTGACAGAATAGACAAGAAATAAAAAGAAAAACACAAACGAAAGAAATTAGTGATTAAAGACTTGTGTGGATAAGTGTCATGTTTTGCTCTAGGAATGTGCTTATGAGTTATAGCGTTGTCGAGTAGTGTTTTGATTGTGCTTGTTTAGTAGAACTCAAGTAATGTGTTTGTTTAGTCTAACTCAAGTCATTATCTTGTTTAGTGGAAATCAAGTCATATGTTTGTTTAGTAGAATTCAAGGCATTATGCTTGTTTAGTAGAACTCAAGTAATGTGTTTGTTTAGTCTAACTCAAGTCAGTATGCTTGTTTAGTGGAAATCAAGTCATGTGCTTGTTTAGTAGAACTCAAGTCATTATGCTTGTTTAGTGGAAATCAAATCATGTGTTTGTTTAGTAAAACTCAAGTCATTATGCTTGTTTAGTGGAAATCAAGTCACGTGTTTGTTTAGTAGAACTCAAGTCATGTGTTTGTTTAGGAGAACTCAAGTCATTATGCTTGTTTAGTGGAAATCAAATCATGTGTTTGTTTAGTAGAACTCAAGTCATTTGCTTGTTTGGTAGAATGTAAGTCATGAGTGGTCACTGTGCCAATTAAGAGTTCAGTGGCTACGTGATTCTTTGACTTACTTATCAGTGTATAAATTAATCTTATCTAGTAGGTCACTGGGCACACGAGTGTTCAGCTGACATAGTAGTGATTCAATATTTTTTTTTAGTAGTACATGTAATTCTGCGACTATTGTTAAGCGTTTACTTGAACGACAGCTGAATCAATAAATGAATATTTGACTAATATATCATTGACTAAATTGATTTCTGACTAATATCTCATTATCTCAATTAATCTTTGTCTAATGTGTCACAGACTAAATTAATTTTTAACTATGATCTAATTAGCTAAATTTATATTTGACTAGTGTCTCAATGACTAAATCAATTTCGACTCTCATTAGCTAAATTAATCTTTTAGTAATGTCTCACTGATGAAATTAATTAAGTTTTGTTAAAAGTTCAGTGATTCATCGAATCTTTGATTAGGAGCTCAATTAAGTAAATGTGTGACTAACAGTCCAGTGATAAATGTGTGACTAACAGTCCAGTGATAAATGTGTGACTAACAGTCCAGTGATAAAATGTGTGACTAACAGTCCAGTGATAAATGTGTGACTAACAGTCCAGTGATAAAATGTGTGACTAACAGTCCAGTGATAAATGTGTGACTAACAGTCCAGTGATAAATGTGTGACTAACAGTCCAGTGATAAATGTGTGACTAACAGTCCAGTGATAAATGTGTGACTAACAGTCCAGTGATAAAATGTGTGACTAACAGTCCAGTGATAAATGTGTGACTAACAGTCCAGTGATAAATGTGTGACTAACAGTCCAGTGATAAATGTGTGACTAACAGTCCAGTGATAAATGTGTGACTAACAGTCCAGTGATAAATGTGTGACTAACAGTCCAGTGATAAATGTGTGACTAACAGTCCAGTGATAAATGTGTGACTAACAGTCCAGTGATAAATGTGTGACTAACAGTCCAGTGATAAATGTGTGACTAACAGTCCAGTGATAAATGTGTGACTAACAGTCCAGTGATAAAATGAATCTACAAGGCGAAACACATCGCATTTACTATATCTTACTATAACTTTAGACTGTGGAGCACAGTGAGCGTGTGCTAAATGACAGTGAATTTTGCGGTAAAGAATCTCTTGACAGGAAAAGAAAAGCTAAATCAATGCAGGATGAGAAAAATCTCCAGGAAGTTGTTTAGTAAGCTGTAATATTATCGTCCACATTGTAATCGAATGATGGCGTTGTCTGCACTCAACTAGCAGGCATATAGGGGTGGGAATGTTACACAGCATCTCTGGCCATTATTCAAAGATTTCCTTTTTAAGTCTTTTTATTCAGTCTAATTCCATTGGGAACGAAAGATGTAAAGAACTAATCCAGAACTTGTTGTAATGTTTTTATGGGTTCATGCTAAGACATTCAGGTTTATTATGGCTGTGACCAGTGAATTCTTTTGCTAAAAAGTTTAAGAAGGAGAGAGGAAAAGGATATATTTAAAATTCTTACATCTGTTTTGTCTGTCTGTCTGTTTGTCTGTTTGGCTGGGGTTTGACTTTGATTGGACTTTAACTGCTGTATAACTTAGAGTCCTAGATTCAAGATAGGCTATATAACATCATGCGATCCCATAAGCGAGATCGTCAGTAGACCTAAAACTACGTGCCAGTAGTCCTAAAACTACGTACCAGTAGTCCTAAAACTATGTACCAGTAGTCCTAAAACTACGTGCCAGTAGTCCTAAAACTACGTGCCAGTAGTCCTAAAACTACGTGCCAGTAGACCTAAAACTACGTGCCAGTAGTCCTAAAACTACGTGCCAGTAGTCCTAAAACTACGTACCAGTAGTCCTAAAACTACGTACCAGTAGTCCTAAAACTACGTACCAGTAGTCCTAAAACTACGTGCCAGTAGTCCTAAAACTACGTGCCAGTAGTCCTAAAACTACGTGCCAGTAGTCCTAAAACTACGTACCAGTAGTTCTAAAAATGAAGAAAATAGTTAAACTCTTGTGCACGGAACATGGCGTGGCACAGAAGGCTATAACTAGTCCTACATTACTCTGACCTACATACACTGATGGCGCGTACTCACTTCGTGATCTTAATAAGATTAACACTCTCATTCTTCGCGCTACATATTACTCTAGGCTATAATAAATATAGAATTTTGGTGGGTTACATTAGGGTATGTGGATAGGTCTTATTTGTACAGTTAACACAATTGTGAATGAAGATGATGTCATTCATTATCCAATTGACTTTCTTAAGAATACGAAACAGTTCCCTGACTTTCTAGAAGTCCATAAAATATTACTAAAAGGTGGTGCATCAATAATTCTGTGACATAATCGGAACTCGTCAAATATTATATAAGGGAACAAGATTGCGGGTGCATATAAATCTTATTGAGGTGGCCATATTGACAGGGTATGGTAAAGGAGAATCAGTGTTAATCTGAAAGCCCAAATATGCTCCAATAATTTCCCTTTCAACGAATGCAGTTCCCTTTAAGTTTCTCCTTTGCAGTAGTGATTGACTGCAGGCGTAGATCTTCGCTCCAGTTTTAAAACAAAAATTGGCACACTAACATTTAAGATTTCCATGACACTTAGATATTTAAAAGAATCATATTTGGGAAGGCGGCATTATAGTTTTGACACGGCGTTAAAAAAATCATTAAGCAAAATATTCTGAAAACCGACCTTTACATGTGTGTGTGTGTGTGTGTGTGTGTGTGTGTGTGTGTGTGTGTGTGTGTGTGTATGTGAGTGAGTGATTGTGTGTGTGTGAGTGATTGTGTGTGTGTGAGTGATTGCGTGTATGATTGTGTAGATAGATAGATAGATAGATAGCAATGTGTATATGTGTGTGTATGTCTGTTTGTGATATAAAGAAGGGTGAATAAAGGAGATGCGGTTTAAGTACCTAAGAATAGACCAATCAGAAAGCAAGAAAAGAAATAGAGAAAGAAACAGAATTAGAGGGAAGACAGTCATTTAAATCTATTGCATTAGATAAATATCAAAGATTACGTAAAGGGAGGACATAAACGTGAAAAGAAAGAGAGATGCAGAAGGAGGAGGAAAGCTGCAAGACAGAAGGAGAGGGAGGGAGAGAGCAAAAATGAGTCAGATAAAATTAGAAATAACAGCAGTCAGAGAGCAGGAATTCCGAGATAACTGTGGACAGACGCAAAGAGAAAGGAAATGAGAGAAAGTAAGAAAATCAGATATAGAATTACAGCAGAGACACCAGCTAGAGACAAAGGTAAACTAGTGGCCAGAAAGAGAATGTTAAATAAAATACTGTCATTATAGGCAGGGGGAACTAATTTTAAATCTTCTACAAAAGCACTCCTAATGCGACACTAAATGTCAGTGCAAGGGCTATATGTCTAAAGCTCATTTCACACTTCTTGTGCTTTTCCGCTGACACCGATTTTCACTGTGCGTGGGAGTCTTAATACAAACAAATTACACACTGTGTTTGTTGTTGTCCTTGTGTATGTTTCTTTGCTTCTTTCGTTCGTTTGTTAATTCATTTTCTCTGTCGTTTTTCATTGATTCATTCTTCAATCATTTATTCTTTCTTTTTTCTTTCTTTCTTTCTTTCTTTCTTTCTTTCTTTCTTTCTTTCTTTCTTTCTTTCTTTCTTTCTTTCTTTCTTTCTTTCTTTCTTTCTTTCTTTCTTTCTTTCTTTCTTTCTTTCTTTCTTTAGTTCATTCGTTACCTCAATTACTCTTTTAATATTTATTTTTTCCTCTATTACCTTTTTCAATTCATTCATTTTTGCTGTTCCATTTTACGAATGATCATCTCTTATCAACGGCTCTCAGAAAAGAAATATTTCAAAGAACACCACCGAGGTACAGGTAGTTACTCCGTGTAAACGGTGCAAGCCCACGTGCTCCAAGAATTCATCAAGCTCAGCCTGGTGGTGTTGTTGTCATTGCTGCTAATGGAGGATGTAGGTTGTGATTGCCAGCGCTGGCGTGTTAAGACATGCACGCGTCGAGAATTAGCATTTCAACTTTCTCTCTTTTTTTCACCTTGTTTATTTTTTTTTTTAACGAAAAGAGAAAATATCGTATTATTTGAAGTTCTGCAAAGGCAGTGTAAAGTAGGGGTAAAACTGTCGTCTGAGTTTTATACAAACCAGAGCAAGAATACTGTTTTTCCTCAACACGTTAACTCATTTCAGTACAGCGAGCGAATTGTAGAGACCGTAAAACTCTTAAGTTGATTAGAACGTACTTTTTCTTACCAAGTGGTAAATTTGAACTAGTGTTATATGTACGTTACTTGTTTATTTTTTTCTTGCTCTATCTCATGGCAATTTCTTGATTACATAACATTGCATTTGTTTGTGTGTGTTGTGCATGCACGTGCACGAATGTATTCGTGTGTTTGTGTATATGTCCATGTTACTGGCGTGTGTCCCTGTATGTATGCGTGCGGTACAGTGAAGTACGTATGCTAGTAAATAGTCAGTAGTTGTTGACGTTAAAGTAGTCCCAATAGTAAGTAGTATTTGACGTTAAAGTAGCCCCAATAGTGAGAACAAAAGACCAGAAACGTTTACGCTGAACGAACTAAAAACCTCCAGAAAACCAAACACAATACTAAAGATCAAGAAATCAATAAACAACACTGAAATACTATACAAAATACAAATCATACAAAAGCCATAGAACTCTAAGCAGCAACAACAAACAGACAGAGGAATAAACAAAACACACAAAGAAAGCATTCTATGTAGCAGAAATCACAAACCTTGCAGTTAAAGATTTAACGTGAAAGCGCAGAAGACGCTACTATTGCCTTTTTGTTCGTTAATTTGAAACTATTATATCCCATTTCAAAAAGAAAAGAGGAACATGAAGACAGGTTTGTTTCCATTATATTTCTCGGGTTTTAATCTTCGCAGTGCACATCCTATTGTGGCTTTCTTTTCCTCAAATTTAAGTGTTTTGAAAAAGCTCCTTGCTTATTTTCAAGTGTTTATTATTTAAAGACAAATAATAACTAAAAATATTTTGCTTACAAAAATGATCATATTTCTGTCGGTCCATTATTCAGGCATATTTCTTTTTAAAATGTGTTTTATATCGAACATTTTAAAATCTTTATCTTACGCAGGTGTTATTTTTTTGGTGTATTTTTGTAATGATTATTTTAACTCATTTTTGCTTCTGGATATATAATTAAAAATTATTTTATTTGGTTACATTTTAAGTCAATGCTGAAATCAGATACACCTGATGTAAGAGCCTGCTTTAATATGTGATTACTATTTCAAATTATTAATTTTGTTGACGTATATTTTAAACCACTGGACTGTAAATATTTAATTTTTGAACGTCTTTCGTTCATTAAGTCATTGTTTGGTTTACGGGTATATTTTTAAGTTCTGGGGACATGAGACAATTGACGTGTATGAGAAGTAAATTATTTTGCAAATATATTTCAAGACATATAGTTTCAAGCGAACTTTAATAAAACATTAATAATAATGGCGCTTTAAACTTGATACGTCATTCTTTATACACTAGACTTCATCTACTACAGCACCTTACATTTAGACTTCATCTACTACAGCACCTTACATTTAGACTTCTGAGGCAATACTATACAATCAAGCTCACTTCTATAACATTTTATATTCCCCCTTTAACGACAAACACTGTATAATCAAGCTCACTTCTACAGTACATTGTATTCGGACTTGACAAGCAAACCTACATAATTAAGCCCATGCATTAAGTGTTACTGACTTCAGCTTCGAATGTTAAATAAATACGTTAGAGATTATTATTATAGTATTTTATATTTTAGAATGAGAGTCAGGCAGATACACTGGAATTAAGTTTCAGACGTGGAGACAGGCAGAAACACTGGAGTTCTGCTTTTGCAAAATTGTCGATGCCAGGAACAAACTAACCAGTATAGTGCTTTAGGCATCATACCTTATAGAAAAACTGACACAATCACACCCATTATTTCAACGCTTTAAAGTTTACAGGCAAGCCGAGACAATCACACTCATTACTTCAACATTTAAACTTTATAGACAAACAGACACAATTACACCCATTACTTTAGCGCTTTAAACTTTATAGACACACCGATACAGTCACACTCATTACTTCAACGCTTATAACTTTAGTCTTCAGACGCAAAAAGACAGTGAAACTCACTACTGCATTGTGCTTGTAACTTTAGATAAAAAGCCGAGGGACATAATTTCGCAACTACTCTAAAATGTTAAGTGTCGTCTGCACCAGTTTATGACGAGCAGACTTCGGATCATGTGTACTTTTCACTCCAATGACGTCATTTCCTGGAAGATAGAACGAAAGGGAAAGCATTCTATTATTTGAACAATGTTGGAGAATGAAGGAATGCTTTGAGAAGTTGAGAAGTTTGCTTAGCAATTTATTGAAGACGCTAATGACCATGAGTTAACCTAAAAAAATAAAGACTCGCAAACTGTACTCTGTATTATCATTAATAGTTAAGTTGTCGTTCATCTGCTCGGAAAGCATACGGAGCATGCCATACATACCTGCGAAATAATTTGAAATATTCATATATTTCATTCTCATGACACGTATATTTATTGGATTTACTTTAAGAACACCGAGACAGTGTTCTTTGTTGTCCGGAAATGTTTACTAGACAAGAGAAGGCAACTCTTGGTCACTATAGAGTTATCTGATGTCCTATAATAAGTGCAGTATTAATCTTTCCAACGCGTTCGGCTTGATGCTACCCCTCAAGTTCTCGAGTCTGCAACTGATTGAGTTGCATAGGTCGCTAGTGTAGATGGCACTACACACTTTAGAAACGAATCGACTTCAGTTACCTATTGTTGTGTGTGCATAACTTTATATTTCAAAGGCATGTCGGTACAATATCAGTACACTGTTATATGTGTACGACTTTATATTTCAAAGGCATGTCGGTACAATATCAGTACACTATTATAGTACGTATGGCTTTATCTTCACAGGACACATCATCACTCTACTATTGTGTGTGTGTAACTTTATACCTCGCAGTCGAGTCAATGCAATGCACCTCAGTGCTATAGTGCATTAGACTTCAGAGTCCAGCTATTATAGTGCTTTTGACTTCAGAGTTCGGGTGACCGCAGTTAGGTCAATGGTAATGTGCGTTAGACTTTCAGGGGCAGTCCGACACTACCAAGATCACTACTATAGTTCTTTGGACTTCAGATTTC
Organism: Sinotaia quadrata; assembly: GCA_028829895.1. Lineage (NCBI taxonomy): Eukaryota > Metazoa > Mollusca > Gastropoda > Architaenioglossa > Viviparidae > Sinotaia > Sinotaia quadrata. The sequence continues at coordinate 37,544,779 of CM054178.1, read as the reverse complement.
AAAACAAGCTCACTCTATCAAGATAACTACTTCAATATTTTAGATTTCAGAGGCAAAGACGACCATGTCTGTCTCAGTGCTTAGACTTTAAACTTGCTAGGAAAATGACATTTATCGAGCTTACTATTATAGTTCTTAGACAATTTAAAAACAAGTCGACAGTTACTGAGCTGACTATTGTAGTTCTTAGACTTTAGACTTTAAAATCAAGTCGACAGTTACTGAGCTGACTATTGTAGTTCTTAGACATTAGACTTTAAAATCAAGTCGACAGTTACTGAGCTGAAAATAATAGTTCTTAGACTTTAGACTTTAAAATCAAGTCGACAGTTACTGAGCTGAAAATAATAGTTCTTAGACATTAGACGTGAAAAAAACGAAATTTATCGAGGTTACTATTATAGTTCTTAGACTTTGGACTCTAAAATCCAGTCGACAACTACCGAGCTCACTCTGTAGTGCTTAGACCTTAGATTCTTGAGGCAAAACGATAATTATCGAGCTCACTGTAGTATCAAGACAACACAATCAAACTCTATACTGCACAGCTTTGTAGATATATCAGCTATAAAGTCCGAACACACATCAACAATTACATATATATGAATAAGTTAGTGAGTGTTGCCTGCTACTAAACCTAAACAAATTTAAAAACATTTTTTTAAACTTACAACATGAAAAGACTTTAATAAACAAAAACAGGAATACTGAAAGAGACAGTATTTCTACACAAAGTTTTGTTCTTGTTTGAAATTTCGTCAGATAAAGTTATTTAAATGATGTTATAAGTATAAAACAAAAACACAAGTATAAAAGTAATCCAAACAGTAAACGTATATAGAACTTTCACAAAATAAAATAAATAATCTTTCAAGAAAAGAAAATAAACAAAAAATAAATGCTAAAATCTAATCTGCCCCCAAAATACTTCGTTTCTGTCTTCATTCAGCGTAGATAGTTTTAACAGAGATTACGCTATAAAGCCACGTGAAAACAATGACAGAACTGATAAGCAGCTCAGAGCTGGCCCTTCTTACCTTGACCGTGTGTTAATTAATACTCGCTTCACTTCCGGTGAATTCAACACAGGTAGAAATCCATCTTCAGGCTGCTTAGATCCGATTGTAAAGGAAACAAATAATGCTGGCACCGTTGGAGAGCAAATAGAGGCATAGGGAAACTTCTTTGTTTCCGCGTGTAAACAGCTCACGGAAAATAAGCCGCTTAAAAGAATCGTGCAGACTGAGTAAATAAATTCCAGTTTGGGTTTGACTTATTTACTTTGAGATATTTTGGGTGAAAAGTCTTCTTTTGTTCTAAAGCACTTTTGAGCGAGTAATATATATGTTAAAATACTTTTTCTTTTAAACCGAGCTCACTAGTATGGTACTTAGAGGTTGAACTAGTGAGGCTATCGAAATGCAATCCATCATGCAGTAAGTATGCTTCAGAAAGACAATAATTAACTCCATTCAGTTTGCTGTTATCTACTTAAGGCTAAAAGTACTTAAATAAATCAATGTATAGAGTTCTAAATGCTGTTGAGATGTCTTCCGTGTTCGACCACGTGACGGTTAATAACATTTATGTTAAAGTAAACGCAGTCTTTTTGCAATCAACACGATTTCTCGTACTGCTTTTCAAAAATTGTTACAATTAATATATCTAGACTTGTTTGTTTAAAACTAGCAAATCACTTTTGACTCGTCCCGATTTACAACTTACTGTTAATGAATTGTTTATACCCACGTTTGTAATTGTTATTTGGTAAGCAAGAATTGAAAAAATACAAGCCCACAAAGATAGTTGCAAAAACAGTGCATTTTATTTGCCACTTCCAAATCTAGCAACAGGTTTATAAATGTTATTATGACAAATGATTTTAGTCTTCATATTAAGGTAAATGATTTCCCCTTGCGGCAGCAAAAAAAAAAAAAAAAAAAAAAAAAAACGCACTCTATATGCTAGTTTTTAAACTATGTTTTATATGAGGAAGCAGCGACCGGTAACTATTTAATACTCAGTCCGTTCAATTAATTATTATCGCACTTTTTCGAGAAAGAACTATTGCAACACGTCGGACACATAACGTATATCCAGCACTCTTTACACCCGTCTGCTGCGAGTTAATGTCAGCGAGACGCAGACGCACTGCACTAGAATGCGACTGTTCGCATCCAGCTGCTGGCCTGCGACCTGCCGCTCTGCCTGACAGGACGATTCTTGGGCTGCGCGATATTGCAGACGTGTGCCGTTTGACGCTGTGGCCAAATGTTGTTGGGGTTCAAACTTTGCCATGCTGACGATTGAGGTTTAGTGTATGGACGGGCTCTCGCTTGTTCGTGAGCAGGTACCCGAAGCCTAGTGTGTTAGTGTATTGCGTGTGTTTTGTGTAATTTTTACATTAATCCTTTCCACGCAGAATGTCTGATCATTCGGGATAGGGCAGGCATTACTATTTCTGTGGTTTACTGAACAAGTTATTGATTAGATTAATATACTTTCGGGGGTAATAATTCTAATGCAAAATAGAAATGTCAGATTTCGTACTTTATAATTTATTTGTCAGAGTTTGTTTGTTAGTTTGTTTGATTGACTGATTGATTGACTTGTTGACTGACTGGATGATTGATTGAGATTGTCCTTTCGTTTCATTGGTAGATTGATTGTTTATTTAATTGATTGAATGAATTATTGCTGAAGAAGGGACTTCTTTTCAATATTCCCCAAGTCTCTGTTATTAATATATTTTATGATTAATTTTGTATTACTGTTCTTCAACATTTGTCATCTTATTGTTTATAAACAGCATTTTCACCCCGTACGTTGATAATTCCTTTTAACGTCACCAGCAAACTTTACGTTTATTTCAACAGCACCAACGTGCATAATGATATGTATTTTTACAGATAATTAATAGAATTAACCTTACATTATGGAAAACATTACAGTCATTTGCTTAATATTTAATTATTTTTACTCTATATGTTGCAATTACTAACATTATAATTAGCACTCAGTTATAAAGGACATGACAGGTATTAGTATTAATGTCAACATTATGATAAACGTTTAAGGCATTGATATTGCAATAATTTCGATCGACAGTAGAATGTAGAGATATCGCAATAAAATTATTTTACACTGAAGAAGATCTTATATGGCCATCATGCATTTAAAAAAACCAAAAACTTTTAGTTTTACATTCTGTCATACTTGACTGACTTTGACGTCATTTTAGTAAGAAAATGATTCACTACAAATATTCAAGGCCTGACAGTGTATAGATGTCCATTTATTCTCTCCATCCTTAACATTTCTGTTATCATTAACAAGCACGCTGGCTGAAAAGTAAACACGTGAAGGTCTTTAGTTCAACCCGGGGTATAGTCAGGGAAATAATTCTCTGATCGAAGTTTGTTCACCATCTGTGTCACGAATGTTAAGCTCAGGCATCTTGACTGTAAGTGATAGAAAAATAGAACAATTAAATACCCGTTATTATTTTAGTCTTTAGCCTACCCGCTATTGTTTTAGTCTGAAGCCTACTCGCTATTGTTTTAGTCAAGCCTACCCGCTATTGTTTTAGTCTTAAGCCTACCCGTTATTGTTTTAGTCTTTAGCCTACCCGCTATTGTTTTAGTCTTAAGCCTACCCGCTATTGTTTTAGTCTTAAGCCTACCCGCTATTGTTTTAGTTTATAAGCCTACCCGCTATTGTTTTAGTCTTAAGCCTACCCGTTATTATTTTAGTCTTAAGCTACCCGATATTGTTTTAGTCTTAAGCCTACCCGCTATTGTTTTAGTCTTAAGCCTACCCGCTATTGTTTTAGTCTTAAGCCTACCCGCTATTGTTTTAGTCTTAAGCCTACCCGCTATTGTTTTAGTCTTAAGCCTACCCGCTATTGTTTCTTATGTTTATGTCAAACATCATTAACATCGCGACCATTGATATTTATACCTTCAAGTCTCTCGCCCTTACAAAAATCCTTTTCCGTGTAAAATAAATTGATTTTGCACTGATATTATTTCTGGTTGAACAATGTCTACTTGGTATTTTTGTTTTGTTTGTTTGTTTCTTTTTGTTACCGTCGTGCAAATATAATTTGCTTAGTTTTCTGTGTAATTATTATTGATTGGTAAGGTAATATTTTCCCTTACTTTTTAATTTCCTTCCTAATAAAATATGAGAACACACACACACACACACACACACCTATGAGCTCAGACAAAACTACGCACGCACAAACACAAACACACATAAGCCATTTTTTTAAAACCTAAAGAATGGAGAGAAAAACAACAAAACAAAAAAAAAAATGGAATACACTTCCCTTTTCGTCTCGCACAAATTGCTGACGTTTCGATTTCACTGCTGTCAATTAGAGTTGGAGAGAATGTGTGATAAGGTTTAAATATGTGATGGCATGAAAGTAAAAATATGTGATATGTGTGTGTGATAATGCGAGGAACCTAGTGCACGAGGACGTGAATGGTAAGGAAAAAATGTAAGAGTGTAGAGAGACCACGGATGCATGAAGGCGTGAAGTGATAAAGAATGGACATACGGGTGTAGAGGGACCGCGGGCGCACGAAGGCGTGATGTGATTAAATATAGATGGGCGCATGAGAGCATCAAGTGGTACGGAATGGATGTGAAAGTGTAGAGATACCGCAGACGTACGTGACGTAAAGTGTAATGACACTACATAAGTGGGTATCAACCGCACGAAATGGAGAACTGGAAAAGAAGGGATTAATGGTATCGTCAAGTGGTACAGCTGGCTGGAAGAGTGATGACGTGTAATAAAAGTGTACAGGTGCAAGAGCTTAGTGGGTTTTGAGTGAGATTTTTCAATGGTGTGATGACGTCAGGGCGTTAAAGAGCGGTGTTGTGATAGTGAGCTGACAGTCTTGATATATGGCTGACACGATGGACTGATAGTACACAGGTCTACATGTAGCAGTGAAATGGTGTGATGGCGTGATGGTACGAACATGTTTTCATAAGAATGGTAAACTAATGAGTCCATATATGGAGATGCGTTTTCCCTGAAGATAAGTACTGTTTGGAAGTGAGGGAATGTGAAGACAAAATAGTATATGGTGCGAGTGAGTGATAGAAGAATGTGAATGTCTGATAGTACAATTTGAGTTTGTGATGAACGTATGTGAGTGTGTGAAGTAGAAGGTGAATGTGATGATAAAAGTACGAAGAACACTCATTTAAGATTGTGTAGCAAGTATCATGTGAGGATGGTGTGAGGATGGTAGAAATATGTGATAGTGTGAGGATGTGAGAATGGTATAGAGAGAAAAGTGTGATAGTGTGGGAATGAAGGATGATGAAGATAGGGTACATTTTATGTTAATGTATGATGGTACAAGGGTGTGAGGGTGTTGATACCTTAACGGTATGAGGGCATACGGAAGACTCTATCGTGGTATAATTGTACAAAATTTGATGATGATATATTAGTAAAGTGGTGCGATGATGTAATGACAGACGGTGATGAACGAACAGATTTTAGGTTCACTGTGTTTTTGTTCAGCAAATATTCGTTGTACAACTGTTTTCACTTTCTGAAACTAACGCACAGCGTTGGATAAAGGGAATTAAATATAAAATTAACTTACCAATTGCGCTAGATAAAACGGACTTGTTATAAAAAACACAAACACATTTTAAAACTTTTTCATATTTACTTAATATCGAGCCACCCTACGTTGGAAATGATCATAAATCAATCATTTGTTTGTGGTTTTATACGGCCAGTTTATATTCTATTTGTTTGTGGTTTTATACAGCCACTTATATTTGTTTGTGGTTTTATACGGCCAGTTTATATTCTATTTGTTTGTGGTTTTATACAGCCACTTATATTTGTTTGTGGTTTTATACGGCCAGTTTATATTCTATTTGTATTATTTATTGAAATTTTATCAACAGCCAAGTCATCTTCTCAACATATTGGTACACACTACTTTGTTCCTAACACGCATCGCCTGCATTGTTCCCAACGCCTTCACCATCATAATGACATTCAGAGTAAAATCATGACAAACCGAAATAAAGTACGGACATGTAGAGTTCCTATCATAGTGAACAAAATATCTGTGACGATTTATTTTTACAAAACAGGCACATCGCCCGGAGAGAAAAAAAACACCACCACCCCTGATACTAAAATATATCACGACCACAGAAGACATCCTCATTATCCTGAACACGTGATCAACCAACACACAGACCCTCAGACTCTACATCCAAACCCCGAAGATGAAAAGACTGACCTTTAGCCAGTGTAGACACGTCTAAGTGCATCCGAGTTATCTGATGGAAAACAACGCCTACCACGTACCCTATTTCCAGTTAATACGGAATAATCTTCCCAACATCAGCAGTCTGCGAATACCACTGCTGTACAGATCTGGCGTCGGGATTTTTCTTGTTGTGTGTATCATAACATACTTACACGAAGCTGCTGCCACCTATGACCCACCGCCAAGAATACTAAATTCCCACCAGCATTGAAAGGATTTGCTTCTTTGCTACACCGTTGTCTTCTTTCGTCGACAGTTTGTTCGTAATACGACACTGTTGGACTACTAAATGGGAAACAGAGTCTGCTAATCGCTAGTATGATAGAGCCAATATTATGTGGCAGGGGTTTTGCCTAGATTAGAATGTAAGGGTAACATCTAAGTTTGTCTAGATTAGAATGTAAGGGTAACATCTAAGTTTGTCTAGATTAGAATGTAAGGGTAACATCTAAGTTTGTCTAGATTACAATGTAAAGGGTAACATCTAAGTTTGTCTAGATTAGAATGTAAAGGTATCATCTAAGTAACATTACGGAAAATGGATGGAAGAAATACTGTAACCACTGTGTGAATTTTGAGTAATTACTAGAATGAGAGTTATATTTATTACTGTTATTACGGAAACAGAGTAAAATAGGTATTGCTCTCTTTAAGGAAACATGGCACAGCAGCCAGGCATTGCTCTTCTTATGGGATAATTACACGTCAGTTTCATTACAGGAGAATTATAAAATAAATTATAAAATACCTCCCATTTTGTGAGCTCGTTTTGCAAAACAAAACGTATTCTCACGCTAATGTGTTCTTTGTATGGTTACGTTCACGTCTAGGAGCTTAAACTACGTGCCTGATCTCACCCAATGCGCTCTCCTTATCGACATTTACTCTCCTTGTCTGGCACTCGAGTTCCTACTGTACTCGTCATTTAAACCAAGTACACAGACAACGGTCTTTCGCATTTCATAGTGCTGCTATCCGTAAATAACTTTTGAATTAAGCATAGTCTGAACTGAGCATCTTGCAATAAAGCTCTTAAGACGTGTATTGTTCAATACCAATCAATTAATGTCGTGATCTTCTCCTTTGTTTGTTTATATTGTCATATCTAGACCACCTCTAAGTTAGTTCTTTTTACAATCTGCATGCATATTGTGTGCGTCTGTAGGTGCGTGTGTGTGTATGTGTGTGCGTGTGTGTGTAGCTATGCGTGTGTCAGCGTGTGAAAGTGTGTGCGTCTTGTGAATTGCATGCTTAGTTCGTGTTGCGTTCATGACGAAAGACGCTATTCGTTTCATATTTTGTTTATTGTTCTTTCATTGTGTTTTGAATGTTTATACAGTGTGTGTAATGCTTGCTCCTTTTATTTATTACGTCATTAAATCACTCTTTATGTCTCCATTGCTAGGAATAATATTAGTAGTCAAGTATTGTTACCAGTCTGTTATTGCAAATATATATTTCTCACATTTCATTGTAATTAATGACATACTGCAGTCCTTATATAAATCAGGGAAATATATAACTTTACTAGGATTTTGTGTCTTTACTGGCTGAGATAATATTACGCGTGTCGCTCTTGTTAAGCAATGTAAAGACATTAAAGGCATTTGTTAATTAATGTAATTTAACAAGAAGCAACATGTTAATAAAAGCAATTGCAGAGAGATGTTCTACAGAAAAACACAGCGAAGCCACGTGTTAGCAAAATATACAAGATGAGAAAACCCTATAATTAGAGCAGAGGTACTTGGAGCGACAGTTTTAATTAATCTTGAAGTACTTACACTCACATGCCATTACACGAACGGGATTTTGCGAGCACAGAGCTATGTACGTAAATCAATCAACTGCTGTGCTTAAAGTGTAAAGCAACATCACGTTTCAATACCATTCTGGTTCAGGTGTAAGGAGCAGCTTTGGTATGTAATCCACTCCGTCCAAGCAGTCCACTCAGTCCAAGCAGTCCACTCAGTGCATGCAGTCCACTCCGTCCATTTAGTCCACTAAGTCCATGTAATCCACTCAGTCCAAGTAGTCCACTCCGTTCCATGTAATCAACTCAGTCCATGTAGTCCATTCCGTCCACGCAGTCCATGTAGTCCACTCCGTCCATGCAGTCCACGCAGTCCATGCAGTCCAGTAATGAATGTCACGTTGAAATTTCGACACTTCTATTATAAGCAAGGGTTTGAATGTCGCTCAATAATATCAAGAAAGAGCACGACTTTCATTAACATTGCTAACCACTCAAAATCCCAAAAGGATAGGAAAATCGTAGACATTTACTGGTCACGTGATCTCATTTGTACATTTGATAAAAGTACAGTCTCAAACTGTAAATGCGCATACACCTTTGTAGATTGATTATCAAAGCGGTGTAAGTGTAACATTTAAACAAAGTATATAAAGTTGATTTGATTCTACACCATTTTCGCAAACGTAATTACATAATCAAACCCACATTTTTCTGTCATAGTGGCGTGTGTAATACGTCTTTTCACGCGAGATCTTTCTTATGACATGTTAACACCCAGGAAATCCAGCATTCCCGCTCTACTGTGACGTGGATATCTTAAAACTCACAAATCTCTCTATTGAACTGGCGGTCTAGTGTCATCATAAACAATGATATCATATTATTGCCATTTATTTATTTTCCTACCACCACCCTCACCCTGCATAGCACAATAAAATGACACATGCCTATTTTGCTGTTCTACAGACGTGATTCGTCTCAAAGTTGTTTGATGAAAAAGGGAATTGTCAAGGCTTTATTTCAGAACGTACATTTCTTACCACTTTGTTTTGTTCAAGTCTTAAGCGAGCTTTCAATTAATGCAACTTTTCTCATTGACTGCCTAGTTTAAACATAAATTCTACGACCTCAAATCTTTATTTAAGAAGAAAAATCTTATTTTGAATCATGTGGCCAATTTGAAGGCTAGTGTGAAACCACCTTAACAATGCGCTCACAATCTATCGATCTATCTATCTACCTCTCTCTCTCTCTCTCTCTCTCTCTCTCTCTCTCTCTCTCTCTCTCTCTCTCTATCTATCTATCTATCTATCTATCTATCATGAGTCTTGTCGACCTTGGGGCACCACTGATGATCATGATCTGACAATCTGTTTCCTCAATTCCATTCTGTTCTCTGCTAATCTTACTGTATTGCTCATTTTCAGTCCTGTCAACTCTGAGATGTTATCCCCCCATTTCTGATTGGGCGTATGGACTTCCTCACTCTCTCTATCCTATACTAACATGGTCAGCGCTGAAGGGGTTAAATTATTTTATAAGTTCTAAACGTTCAATTTATGACAACCAGGTTGACGCGTAATAAATCGTCTTGGTATGTTTTACTCTCTGTACTAAATATAAACTAGATTTACAGTCCAAAGATTGTAAGAGTAATGTAACCAGTGGTGTATGTGCTGTTCACATTGAATATAAACGACTTTGCAATGCATCAAAACCCTACTGGCATGCTGTACTATTCATAACACATACTACAGAGATCCGCAGGGTTAAAGGATATTGTAAATGAACGTGCTTGTCTGGACTGAGCGGGAAACAGTCTGTACAACGCATAAATAATCCTGCTGTCGGTTGTAAAATCGTGCACTACAATTATATCACCTAGAGCCGTGGTGAGAGGGTTAAACGATGCTGTAATATCCTACTACAATTATATCACATAGATCCACGGTGAGAGGGTTAAAGGACGCTGTACAACAAATGGCATGACCAAATTCCGCCAGGCACATAATATGCAAAGCACAATGGTGTAAATCTGGGCTGCTTCATCAATGACGGCATTAAAGGGATCAGGACATGACCAGATTAAACGGGTCCAAAATGAATGTATCTTCAAGCACCTGATCGTATACTGCGCGCAGGACGAAGATTAGACACAAAGGATTTCTTGGAAACTTTGCTGTAAACCTGTCTGCCGGATCAAGTGGAACTGTAACCAAAATAGCTCCGAAAACAGTATTGGTTTTGTCGAGTGAACTATAAAACTGCCCGCTGATCCGAAAGATGCAAAGAAAAAGCCCTAGCTTTGATGTTATTTTGCAGCTATTCCAATAAATATTAGGCACATTCGCCATAAATTCATCTCAGACAAAAGAAAATGTATTCATTGACATAAACTAGCAGTTTACAAACTGTCTTGAGGTTTCTCGAATTATTTTCATCTTCGAACAAGCCTCAGTGAAATTGTTTTGCGGGAATATGTGCATATGCGTGTGTACGCAGTTGTGCGTGAGTGTGTGCGATTGTGTGTGTTATTACACAGCCTCTGTTTTATCCTCAACTTTCTTAACAATAACTCAATAAGAGCAGCCAGAAAAGTTTTCTGCTTAACTTTTGTTTTTCTATTGCACTGTCTGCAGTCGTAAATTTGCATATATTTCGCTTTGTTTTCTTTCTTTATCTTTCCTTTTTTATCGTGTTGTTTAGTCTGAAATGCTCCATAAAATAAAAGGCAAATAGCTTTGGCACTAGTTAGTATTCGCGTCACTACTTGATGAAAGCACAACATAATACAATGGACTTCTGCACTAAAATTCCAAATGGCGACCTTTGATGTTGATTGCACTCCAGTTTATTAAACGTTGCTAAATATTCTGCTAGAAAAATCACCGAATGTTCAGATAAAGTTATCATGCAACAGTTGTATTGCACCTTACAATGATCAAGTATCGTGGTTATTAATGATTTATTCTGTTGAGCCGAAATGTTTTCCATTGTAGGTTCTTGTTTCCTCCCACCCCCCACCCCAATATTATACATGTACATCGTTTGAATGTTTGGGACGTGTACTGTGGTCTTTATCGTATATTTTACAACCTTAGCCAGTGACTTTTAGAGTTTCAATTTCAAACATTTGGCAAGACATACATTGCTTTCTAGAAAATGGTCAAAGCAGAAACTAGAAATCTCTGACGACAATGATTGGGAATTTCTGGCAAGGTAGGCGAAGTTGTGGGTATCATTCAGCAATTTCATTCCAGTAGAGAAGCCACTCTTTATAATGAAGGACGGGGTAAGTTGAAGGTTCCCAGTTTGAGTTCGAGCAGCTTCCGCAACTTTGTCCTGTGAAGTCGTGATGAAGGAGTGTGGCATTGACACCTCTAGAACAGAACTTCGTCCTTGAAACGTCCTTAGGCCTTCAGAGATCAATACCTATACTCGCTCTTTTTCCTGCCCCTCCCCTTACTTTCTCATTTTCCGCTCTCTCTCTCTCTCTCTCTCTCTCTCTCTCTCTCTCTCTCTCTCTCTCTCTCTCTCTCTCTCTCTCTCTCTCTCTCTCTCTCTCTCTCTCCCTCTATATTTTGTCTGGGAATATGAATCTCCTAAGTGGAAAACTCAAAGGTATTGCTATTATAATTTATATTATATATATATATATATTGCTATTATATATTTAAAAATAAGGACGTGGGTGGTATGGAAGAATATTTTAATTTTCAAAACGGTGATCCTACTAAGGCAAATTGTCTGAGTTTTATCTCTTCAACCCACAACTGATATGCACGTGTATGTGTATGTGTGTGTGTGTGTGTGTGTGTGTGTGTGTGTGTGTGCGCGTGTGTGTGTGTGTGTCAGAGTTTGAGTGTGTATGTGTGTGTGTGTGTGTGTGTGTGTGTGTGTGTGTGAGCGTATGTGTGTGTATTTGAGTGCGTGTGTGAGTATAATGAAAGTATACACGATTGCGTTTGCATGGTGTGTGCTTGTGTTTGTGTGTTCATGTGCAGCGTTGCAATGTGTTTGTGAGTAAAGAATGTGCAAACGTACCTGTACCTGTATTTGCACTTTTAATTGCATATATGTGTTTGTGTTTTTGTATGTGAGTGGTGTGTGCTTTTTTAAGTTTGTCTGTCAGTCTGTGACTCGTTGTAGGTTGGTGTATGTGTATTTGTAACTGTAGATTATTTGTTACTCTGTCTGTATTATTAATTTTGCTAACACAGACTTCTATCAGACAATAATACTGAATATCAGTGTTCTCCAACACACCAAAAAATGGACAGAAGAGAGAGAGGACAAATATGCATAGCACCGCACAAGTGTATCGACCATATAATGCGACGTAGCCATTTTTATTCTGAAGGGACGCAACTGGAACAGAATTGGTGGGAGCAGCAGGAGGCATTGCGTCTGCAACACGAAAAGGGTCATAACTCTGCATCTGCCGTCGTAATAGCGTGATGCCCGAAGCTTTCGGTAAGAACAAGAACTGTGTGATATCGTGAAGGGAGGGGGAGTCTTCATCAAAGGAACATTACAGGTGGACATGACATCCAAATCGTTGACTTTCTCGTAAAAGTAAACAAACATCTACTATGTTCATTGTTTACAAAGTCAGTTTAAAATGTCTGGATTTCTAGGTGAAAGCAGAAAAAGAGTTGGAATCTCAGAGTGCTGATTTGTTAAGAGTGCGCTTTTGAATTGGTTGGTGAGGAGATCTGTTTCTTTTTTAATAATAAAATTGAAATGTCTTCAACAGCTGATTAAAAGTATTTTTATTTACATGTACACTTTTTAAAATTTATTAAATGTTAATATTGATATCAAACATTGTTTAGAGTAGCAAACTAGTTACCCATTCAAATGACGTACGCAGTTCATTTAATAAGTTTATTCTTAAATTTATTGACCTTCTTACACATACTGATAAATATACATTGGAAATGATAGTGGGTGGATGAGGGCTAGCTAAATAAAGATTAAAGACGGATATACCTTTTTTGGTAAGAAGTTTTTCCACCTGTGGAAATAATTGTGTGACCGTGAATGTTTGTCTTTAATGTTGTGACATAGAGAAAACATTTAAAGCGCCCGCATATCCGCCTACTGGGAGAGACGAGTGGTGTCTTCTGGAGAATTATTAATAATATAAATTAAGATTCTCATCGCTTGTAATTATTTATGGATGATTATTATTATTATTAATAATAATCATTAACTGCGTGAGTATCAAATGTACAACGTAATCAAATTAGTGAACATAGAAATACTGATTCAATTACATAAGCATTCTCCAATTCAATGCAAACATGTACGGACTATTTCCAAGTCCATTCTTTCTTTGTCAGTCGTTAACTACCATAAGCTAACGATCGCCTGTGTGACCAGACTCAAGGAAGTATGTTCTAGAATATCTCCATAGGTCAAAACGTGGTTGATGCATAGATGTGAAAAACAAGACGCACGATTTTACACAAATGTCCTAGTGAAATTAACACAACGTACCTAAACTGTCACGCCTTGGAAAATGGAGAGGCGACCGACAACATGTGAGTCGAAGTCAAGTGATATATTCTTTATATTTCCCCTTTGCGCGCGTTTTAAGATTTTCAGTCGACCAGCGTGTAATTGAATCATTCACATGTAGAGCAATAATTTCTTTCAAGACAATGCCGGCGATTCATTGCAATCGATCTAAGCTTATCAGTAATTTTCTTTTCTCTTTCCGATCTGATTGCATCCTGCAACACGACAGCTGCAATTTCTCTCCAAGCAGTGATTGTACTGTCTTTTTCAACCATTTCTCTCCTCTCAATGACAGCTGTCGTTTTCAACCATTTCTCTCTTGTCAATGACTGTGCTGTCTTTTTCAACCACTCCACTCCTGCTGATGACTGTATATATACAGCCGATGACTGTGCTGTCTTTTTCAACCATTTCTCTCCAGTCGATGACTGCGCTGTCTTTTTCAACCACTTCTCTCCTGCCGATGTCTGTACTGTCTTTTTCAACCACGTCTCTCCTGTCGATGATTGTACTGTCTTTTTCAACCACGTCTCTCCTGTCGATGACTGTGCTGTCTTTTTGAGCAACTTCTCTCCTGTCCATGACTGTGCTGTCTATTTTCAAACATTCCTCTTTTGTCAATGATGTGTGCTGTCGTTTTCAACCATTCCTCTCCATTCAATGATTGAGATGTCTTTTTCAACCATTTCTCTCCTGTCAAAGATTGTCCTGTCTTTTTCAACCATTTCTTACCTGGCAGTGATTAAGCTCTTCTCCAGCGGTTCGTCTTTTAATAATGACTGCGCTGTTTTCTTTTCCTAGTAAAAAAAATAAAAATATGTTGCCTTACCATCCTTTCATTTCCTAGCAGTCAATATATCCCCCCCCCCCCCTAAGATTTCTAATCTAGTAGTAACCGAGCTTTGCTTTCTATCCATTCCTTTCCTAGGAGAGGAATATTCTATCTGTTTTCCAGCCATTCCTCTCTCAGCCGAAATTATTATTTTACAGTTTATTTACCCATTACTCTCCTCAGTATTGTTGTTCGCATTCTCTTCAGCCATTCATTTATTCGCGGCATTGACACTGCATTTTCAATCAGTTCTCCTTTATCAAAATGACTGTGCTACTTACTTAACCACTCATCTGTTAATAGTTACTGTGTAGTGTCACAGGAAATGAGGGACAGAAATTATATTTTATTTCATTTTAAAAAACCGCTAACAAAACTAGTTGAAGTAACCCGAGTTTTGTTATTTTTCGTATGTAGCATGTAACTTCCAGTAACGGTCACCTAAGATCTCTTTAGTAGACAGACGTTCGTGACGCAGTGTGTGTTAATTATCATATTGAATATATATATTAGTTTGTGAAAGATATGTATATTAAATGATTGGGACAACTGCGCACTTCGAGTCACGTGTTGTTGACAAGAGAAGTGGCCAGTGCGCAATTAGAATTCGCTACAGAAAAGCGTGCATCGCAATTACCACTATATTATCCAAGGCAAAAATCATGTCACGGGACATAGCTTCTGGAAGTTTTGGAAACCTTCAGTGAAGGCTATATAAGAGGCGAAATGAAGACTTTACTCTCAATGTTGAAAACGTCGATTCGTCTGAAGCCAGTCTAACTTCACGTATGAATTATCTCATGTACAGAGATTTCATAAAGGAAAGCTGCAATAATCTCTTTCCCTCCGTTTTCCATCCGTCTGATGCCATATATTGAGTAACGAGGCAAAATTACTCAGTATAATTGTTGGCAAAGTGGAAAGTTCGCTGTCCAAAGAAAACCCAATGCACGCGACGCTGGTTGTATGCAGTTAACGACACGAGGGACCAACTTGTTCTTCCCCCTGTCTGAGTTCGTTTTGGCAGTCTATTCCGCAAATTGAGGGGCTAGCGCCGGAGATACATATCCGGATTTCTACACTCAATGTAATTCGACGACACATCCCACTGGACGACTCCGCCCGATAATGCTAAACGTCGTTGGGGTGTCCGTATCCACGACAACCAGAAACAGCGACAATTATCGAGACTGACAACAGTCAGTTAAATTTCAGATTTCTCCCCAGTGATAATCTGAAAGTGGTGCCTAGATTCTGCAGAATCTTCACCTGTAATGCACGCCTCAATTGCGTGTGATCTTCACTTTGAAGTGCCGCTTATAAGTGACGTGTGAGCTTACGTCGTCTCCTTGGAACTCTGACATTAATAGTGAGTAATCATTAGCACGGCTAACGCGCACATACTTAACTCAGGACTCTTAAGAAAATGAACACTATTATATCGTTTGCAAAATAAGAACTCTAATGTTAAAAGTAATGCTTATTTTACATGTAAACTATTGTTAAAGCGGCCACATTTGCCGCATAAGAATTGTGTAATTAATCTTTATTTTATATTTTGAATTTCATCATTTTCATCTCCCCTTATTTCCCACAGAGTGCATGACATTGGAAAGTTGAATGAATGATTAATCACTGTGCGAAAGAGTAGTGCCCCTTTTAAATCGGGAAATAAATAACCTGATTTAAACATCTTTCAACTCTCTTGTTATTCATAGTTTTTGAGAGGGACGAAAGAATTTGTACTATTGTTTTGCACCGTTCGTCTGTTCGTCCATTTATTCACATTTATGATACACACTCACAACACACACCGCCAATAAAACGTTCCTTGGCATGACATTAATAAAGTGGGCCCCACCCAAACATCAATGGAGTATGTCATGTGTGTCTATGTAACAACTTGACGCGACGTAGTACTGGCATACGTCACCGGGCTTTTCTTGGAGGTGCACCGGAGCAGGCCAAAATTAGACTTCACCCCTTGCATCTCTAACTTCAGCTCGAGGTCGGCTTGTAACGAGCCTCCCGTTTTGTGACATCTGGTGACCACTGACGTGATCTGACAAGGTAAATTGTGTTGTTGTAAGAAAGTATCATCTCTTTCCTGCTTTTCTATCTCATCACCATTATGCATTGTTTATTGCATGTTAGGGCTTTGCTATTGAGACTTAGGTGAACTGGATTTTGATAAGACTTATTATTGTGTTGAAATAAGTTTTATAATCTTTACGCTATTATCGTTAACGCGTACCGACTCGTGTTTAGACGTACATAGATCGATATTTTGTACGCTACATTAGCAACTGTTGTTTTGCTAACTTTGCAAATTCGCGATTAGGATTTCTTTTATTCGTGTTTGTCATAATCCTAATCACGTGGTGGCTGGTGTTCATACACACACCATTGCACCACTTGTGACCGACAGAGGTCAAAATCCCGCGAATATTCTAAGTCACTTTATCCATACTCGTGATAACTAGCAATTTTAAAAATGGCCGAGCTAGTAAACATAAAGAAAGAACTCATGGCTATGGGAAGAGAATTCGGGTACGAGAAAGCCGACCTAAAGAAATACGTGGATGAGGAGATAACTAAATGGTATGTTGCGAAAGAAAATGAGGCGAAAGAGGCTATAGAGCTAGAAGATAAGAGACAGTTAGCTAAACAGCTAGAGATGCAAACTCTGAGAGAACTAGAGGATAAGAAAAATAAGCTAGAGGAAAAAAGATCGAAAGAGGCTAGAGAACTAGAGGATAAGAAAAATAAGCTAGAGGAAAAAAGATCGAAAGAGGCGAGAGAGTTAGAGGAGAAGAAAAATAAGCTAGAGGAAAAAAGAGCTAAAGAGGCAAGAGAAATAGAGTTATTAAAGATTCAGTCTGCTAGGGATTTAGAAGATAAAAGGCAGGAAGCAGAAGAGAAAAAGCTTAGATTAAAAGCTAAAGCACATCAGGAACAGCTTGAATTAGCTAAGCAAGAGTTAACAGCTAGAGAGAAGTTGTTAGAGGGGACTGCTAAGCAACAGGCCGAATTAAATAAACCCCGGACACGGCTAGCTTTCTTCAACCATGAAGTCGAGACGATTGACGAGTTTTTGACACGCTTTGACAGCTTCATTGCCAACTTTAATTACACTGACATTGAAAAGAAACAACAACTCGGTCAAATACTTCAAGGTGAAAGCTCGCGCGCATTTACTGATCTAACGCGCGATCCCGCTATTACTTATGCAGATCTCAAAACGGGTTTGATGCGTACTTTTCAATGTACAGCAGAAGGCTTTCGAAAAATGTTTAGGAGAGCCATACCTAAAGCAAATGACACCATGCAAGCCTTCGGTACCCGGTTACGCCATTATCTTGATAGATGGATTGATTTGACAGACATCCAGAAGACATATGAGGGCCTATTTGATTTGATATTAAGAGATCAATTTCTCCATATTGCTCCGCCTGCAATGACGACATATTTGCAGCGAAATCCCCCGACTAACTTCAGTGATATGTTGAAGTTAGCAGACACGTATAATGATTACCCTGATCCGGTAATTACGAGGAGTGCACCACGCCCTCCTCTTACAAATCGGCAGAAGTATACACCGAAATTCAACCGACCGATGACGAAATCGGAAAAACCCGAACCGGTACAACGGACATACACTAAGTCACAAGACGTACGACGTCACACACGTGACTCCCCGCCTATGACATGTTACACTTGCAAAGGGAAGGGGCATAGTTCTCAGAACTGTCCCAGTCCACGTGATGTAAAGGTATGCACTGAAACAGGTGCAACTCTAAAGACCCAACAGGCTACAGTAAACGGAAAAAGAGTCAAAATACTGGTCGATACAGGCGCGTCCATAAGCTGCATAAATGCTAAACTTGTACGCCCTGAACAGTATCTAAGAGGTAGTGTCCGCATTCGATGTGTTATGGGACACCTTAGTACATGTCCAAGAGCCACTGTACATGTTACGTCACCCGTATTTTCCGGTACAGTCACCGCCGCAGTGATAAGAGACATGCAGTTCGGATTCATACTATCGCCCGGGCAGTGTGACACACACACTGATGGCATCTATCCTGTTCTCCCCGTAACCACTAGAGCACAACGGGAACGTAGTAAACAAGGACCCCCAGCTCTAAAGATAGTCGAGAATACATTCCCGCAGTTGACCCCAAGTCAACTCAGTCACCTGCAGCAGGAGGACAAAAGCTTGTCCTCAATGCTAAAGCTGGCACGGAAAAACACTATTACGTCCAGCAAGTACGCGACGATTACGTATTTCCTGAAGGACGGACTAGCGTTTCGGCGCACCGACTATAAGGAAAATGATACTAGAAGCACCACGTGTTTATTTACCCCTACACCACTCAGACCGCTGATTCTTAGCTTTGCACACGACTCAATCATGTCTGGACATCAGGGCGCACGGCGCACTGAGCAGCGAGTTCGTGAGGACTTCTTTTGGCCAGGCCTGAGTCGGGATGTTCGCTCGTACGTTCGTACATGTACGCAGTGTCAACAACATATTGACCGAGGGCGTGTCAGTCGAGTTCCCCTCGAGATAGTACCAACAGTAGAGGAACCATTCCTAAAAGTCGCAGTAGACATTATTGGCCCAATCATTCCCGCGGCCGAAGGAGGATATCGCTATATCCTAACAATCGTGGATTTTGCAACACGATATCCAGAAGCAGTCGCATTAAAGGGCATCACAGCGATCGAAGTCGCAGACGCTTTAATAGACGTATTTTCTCGCACGGGCGTTCCCCGAGAAATATTGAGTGACCAGGGCACTCAATTCACCTCAGCAATGATGGCTGAAACAATGCGTCTACTGGCGTGTAAACAGTTGTTCTCATCACCATATCACGCTCAGTCTAATGGTGCCGTTGAACGCTTCAACGGTACAATAAAGAAAATGTTAATTAAAATGGCCTCGGAACAACCCGACCAGTGGCCACGTTTTCTAGCACCATTACTCTTCGCGTATCGCGAACTCCCACAAGAGAGTACGGGCTATTCACCGTTCCAACTACTATACGGCAGACAACCTCGTGGTCCCCTTAAGCTAATAAAAGAAACATGGGTCAAGGGAGACACTGTGACTGATGGTAAAGATGTTCACACATACGTAGCCGAACTACGTCAACGTCTGACCGAGACATGTCACTTAGCACAGGAAAACATTCGCGAAAAACAACCCCGATACAAGCGAAATTTTGACCGTACGGCTGTGGAACGTGACCTCGAACCAGGTCAGCTCGTGTTACTCTTGCGGCCCACACATAACAACCGCATGCAAATGCACTGGCGTGGACCCTACCGTGTTATTAAGCGTGTGAAGCAGAACGATTATAGCATACAGATAGGAAATAAGCAGAAAATCTATCACATAAATATGCTCAAGCGGTACTACGAACGCAACGACGAACAGATACAAAGCGTGAATGTCGCACTGATACAATTGGAAGACTCCAATTTCAGAACAGACATGATGTCCGCCGAAACCCAGCCTAACTCCGCAGTTACAGTCGATCAAGTCGAGATTGACTCGAACTTAACTGTCGAACAGCGCGACGCAATGTCAAAACTCTTACACAGACACGCGCGCATATTCACCGACCAACCGGGCCACTCAGATTTGGTTGAACACCGCATAAAACTTTTAAGTGACAAACCGATACGCTTAAAACAGTACCCACAGAAATATGAGAGCACAAAGTACATAGCAGAACAGGTGCGTGAAATGCAAAAACAGGGCGTGATTGAACATTCAATCTCCCCATATTCATCACCGGTCGTCTTAGTTAAAAAGAAAGACGGTACGCTTCGTTTTTGTGTGGACTACAGACAGTTAAATGAGATAACTGAATTCGATGCGGAACCTATCCCAAATCAGGACGAATTATTCGCAAAACTAACCAAGGCACATTACTTTTCGAAGTTTGACATGTGCAAAGGGTACTGGCAACTGTCGGTTGCTATTGACGACAGACCAAAAACAGCATTTCCAACCCCGCTAGGCTTATTTCAGTTTTGCCGACTACCGTTCGGACTAGCGAACGCACCCGCAACATTTGCGCGCTTCATGCGAAAGTTACCGTTAGAGAGCGTTAACGCATTGAATTTCTTTGATGACATACTGGTAGCAACAGGAACATGGGACCAACATTTATCCTCAGTGAGTGGTCTACTTGACATTCTCGAGCGCAATAAATTGACCGTGAAACCCTCCAAAGTACGCGCGGGCTTTCGAGAGATTGAGTTTCTTGGCCATATCATAAGTGACGGACATATAGGCCCAAATCTAGACTTAACTGCAGCCATTCGTGACATGACCTTACCGACTACAAAGAAACAGGTCAGGGCAGTTTTGGGGCTAGTGGGGTACTACCGAAAATTTGTCCCAAACTTCAGTACGCTTCTTAAACCACTGACGGACTTAACTGGAAACAAACAACCCACGAAAATACGATGGACGGCAGAGTGTAGCACCGCCCTCGAAAAAGTGAAGGACATCTTGACCAGTAAACCCGTCCTACAGTTACCAGACTTTGACAAAAGATTTATTGTCAGGACCGACGCATCAGACGAAGGCCTCGGTGCCATACTTCTCCAAGAGACAGATGACGAATACCTACCGGTAGCATACGCGTCTAAGAAACTGTTAGATCGTGAGACACGGTATTCTACGATTGAAAAAGAGTGCTTAGCAATCGTATGGGCACTCAAGAAATTTAGTGCTTATCTGTACTCTAAACCATTCATCCTGCAGTGCGATCATAAGCCGCTGACATATCTGCGCACTAGCATGTATGATAACGCTAGGCTAACTAGATGGACACTCCTGCTACAGGAGTATAGCTTCGTTGTCGAACACATCGCGGGCCGAGAAAATTCGGGTGCCGATGCATTATCCCGGCATGCCATAACCGCGATATAAACAAGAGAGAGGATAGTCTCTCCACAGATGCGCATAAAATTCCTGTGGGGACTATCGTGTGAAATAAAATTTTTTGTTCCTATTTGATTTCCACTCTGTGAGCTCCAATCAATTTTAAGAAGGGGGTTGTCACAGGAAATGAGGGACAGAAATTATATTTTATTTCATTTTAAAAAACCGCTAACAAAACTAGTTGAAGTAACCCGAGTTTTGTTATTTTTCGTATGTAGCATGTAACTTCCAGTAACGGTCACCTAAGATCTCTTTAGTAGACAGACGTTCGTGACGCAGTGTGTGTTAATTATCATATTGAATATATATATTAGTTTGTGAAAGATATGTATATTAAATGATTGGGACAACTGCGCACTTCGAGTCACGTGTTGTTGACAAGAGAAGTGGCCAGTGCGCAATTAGAATTCGCTACAGAAAAGCGTGCATCGCAATTACCACTATATTATCCAAGGCAAAAATCATGTCACGGGACATAGCTTCTGGAAGTTTTGGAAACCTTCAGTGAAGGCTATATAAGAGGCGAAATGAAGACTTTACTCTCAATGTTGAAAACGTCGATTCGTCTGAAGCCAGTCTAACTTCACGTATGAATTATCTCATGTACAGAGATTTCATAAAGGAAAGCTGCAATAATCTCTTTCCCTCCATTTTCCATCCGTCTGATGCCATATATTGAGTAACGAGGCAAAATTACTCAGTATAATTGTTGGCAAAGTGGAAAGTTCGCTGTCCAAAGAAAACCCAATGCACGCGACGCTGGTTGTATGCAGTTAACGACACGAGGGACCAACTTGTTCTTCCCCCTGTCTGAGTTCGTTTTGGCAGTCTATTCCGCAAATTGAGGGGCTAGCGCCGGAGATACATATCCGGATTTCTACACTCAATGTAATGCGACGACACATCCCACTGGACGACTCCGCCCGATAATGCTAAACGTCGTTGGGGTGTCCGTATCCACGACAACCAGAAACAGCGACAATTATCGAGACTGACAACAGTCAGTTAAATTTCAGATTTCTCCCCAGTGATAATCTGAAAGTGGTGCCTAGATTCTGCAGAATCTTCACCTGTAATGCACGCCTCAATTGCGTGTGATCTTCACTTTGAAGTGCCGCTTATAAGTGACGTGTGAGCTTACGTCGTCTCCTTGGAACTCTGACATTAATAGTGAGTAATCATTAGCACGGCTAACGCGCACATACTTAACTCAGGACTCTTAAGAAAATGAACACTATTATATCGTTTGCAAAATAAGAACTCTAATGTTAAAAGTAATGCTTATTTTACATGTAAACTATTGTTAAAGCGGCCACATTTGCCGCATAAGAATTGTGTAATTAATCTTTATTTTATATTTTGAATTTCATCATTTTCATCTCCCCTTATTTCCCACAGAGTGCATGACATTGGAAAGTTGAATGAATGATTAATCACTGTGCGAAAGAGTAGTGCCCCTTTTAAATCGGGAAATAAATAACCTGATTTAAACATCTTTCAACTCTCTTGTTATTCATAGTTTTTGAGAGGGACGAAAGAATTTGTACTATTGTTTTGCACCGTTCGTCTGTTCGTCCATTTATTCACATTTATGATACACACTCACAACACACACCGCCAATAAAACGTTCCTTGGCATGACATTAATAAAGTGGGCCCCACCCAAACATCAATGGAGTATGTCATGTGTGTCTATGTAACAACTTGACGCGACGTAGTACTGGCATACGTCACCGGGCTTTTCTTGGAGGTGCACCGGAGCAGGCCAAAATTAGACTTCACCCCTTGCATCTCTAACTTCAGCTCGAGGTCGGCTTGTAACGAGCCTCCCGTTTTGTGACATGTAGCATTATTAATCTTTCCCCTTGTAGCAATGACTGTGTTGTTGTATATTTAATCCTGTATTTTTTAGTAGTGACTGAGTTTCATATTATACCATTTCTCTTTAACAATTTATGTGTTGTTCTATATTTAACCATCCCACTGATAGAAGTGATTCTATTACAAATTTAACCATTTATCCTTTAGATAGGATAGTTATACATTCCCCTTATATCAGTGTGTTAGTACATTTAACCATTCTTCTCTTGTTACTGAATGTATTGTATACTGTATTGGGTCATTCATTTCATGTTACTGAATGTATTTGTGACGAGAGGGCCACTTACTTAATATATATTAATATTATTAATTAATTAATCATCCAAATCTAATTACATTTATTTTATTAATGATCCTCCAGCAAACGTCACTCGTCTCTCTCACTTGGCAGATATACGGGCACTGTCAATGTTTTCTCTCTTTCACATCTATAAAGATAAACATTTACTGTCACACAATATTCCATAGGTGGAAAACTTCTTACTAAAGGAGAAGACAAATCCGTATTTAATCTATATGTAGCGAGCACCCATCCACCCACTTTCTTTTCCAACATAAATTTATCAAAATGCATAAGAATGTCAATAAATGTATTAAATCAACAATCAGTTATACATATAAAAAATGCAATAAAATAGGTTATTTGACATCAATATTCCCACGAAACCACGTTCGAATAATTTCTATAATTCACAGTCTTATGCCTAAAATGCTATTTAATAATTCAATACAAATAAAAGATTAGTTCTTGTCAGAGAATAGAAATATTCTATTAGAGATAAGCGATACTAGTTTTTACATAACCTGGATTAACCACTGTCTCAACAGTCTTTGACGTTTTTGCAACGTCACAAATTTATTGTCCATGTTATTATTCCAGTTACATGTGCTTCTCTTTGCATGTTGAAAATACTGTTCTGCTACTTATACTCTTGAGCTAACATGGGTGCTTCTTTTCCATGTCAATCCTTCAAGCAGAACAATAATTGTAGCAATTTCTAGTAACTTCACTGTACCAGAAATTGACCATGTAGTCAGCATACTTTTCCACAATACATCAAATGAGTGTAGTGTATTCCTTCACATTTACACACACCATAGCACACAATTCCTGCTTCTCCCTGGTCATAGCAGTTTACACTTTGTGAACCCGTAGATTCAAATAACGAAAAAGTAGAAAATCGAAAAAGCTGCTTTACCTGAAAAGTATAATCAGGGTGCAATGCTAAGTTCCAGTGTATTGCTTCTTTCTTACATTCCTGTCTGAACTTACAATTTCCTGAAATTATATAATTATTAGCCCGATACACACACACACACACACACACACACACACACACACACACACACACACACACAACAACAACATAATAAAGACTGCATGTCCTGTCAAAACAATGTCAAATGACTAGTACACAATATACGAGCAGCATAGTTCAAACATTTGTAGAAATACAAGTCTAGTCATATAATGCATCGTATTAAAACACAAGTATAACATTTCAATAGCAAAATGCACACACTATATCTATGTCCATTCTGTCTCAACCAGTCAGTTAACACCATCAAGCTATCAGCCACTTTATAAGACCGGACTTCTTTGCCACTTCCGTTTCAAGTAATCAGACAAAAAGATACCACATAGCATATATAACATCAATCGAATTGCACAAGTATAATATACAACTAATCAAATTTATAAACATAGAAATAATGGTTCAATTACATAAGAATTCTCCAAAATTCAAATCATAGAAGATCATTAGTAAACATGTACGAACAATTTCTAAGTCCATTCTTTATCAGTCAGTTAACTTACCGCAATGTAATGATTGCCTTTATGACGGGAGCTGAGTTACGTCAAAATCAAAGTGATTACAATAAAGAATCTTCTTCAACACGTAAGTTTCAGTCTATCCCGATTGGATGAAAATGTTATGAGCATGTATGAGACTATTAGTAAGAAAAACTACTCATCTGCTTGGAACTGGTTTGGATTGCATCAGCAAGTTCTAGCATATCTTTACCTGAGTTGTTATGTGACTCTGTTACTTACAAAAATATCATTTTCAGTATCCAAAGGCCATGTCATGTTGACATTTAACAAATTATATAACAATTACGTTTAGAAATAGGGACAGGGAAATTTATTCCGCCACATTTTAAAACTGCCTTGTAAGGAACACAATTGACTTAAACTCTCATTATTTGAGATGAAGTGGATTTTCCAGTTTCGTATGTGTCTCTAAGGGGAAAAAGAACGTGTCATAAAAAAAATTGTTTTGAAAAATCTCGCTTTTATGTAGTATGGGAACTTAGCCTGAAATGTCTGCTTAAAAGAAAAGTTATGGTTGCAAAGTCAGTTATAAGGAATATTATGACTGAGAAGACTTTTATTGTAAAGACTCAAATAACAGGTTACAACCATGGCGCTCTGTAGTGGGTGCATATTTTGAATTGCCGTTATAATTACTGCTGTATTTTGCAGTTTACATTATCATTTTCTTTTCTTTCTCCTTCCTTATTTTTTTTTAGAGGGATGGATGGCAGCAAAGAAATGCCATTAGCGCCTCAGTTCGCACACTTAACAAAACAAATATAAACACGTGCTGGAGGAATTTTATTTAATATCTAGCGCACTAAGAAGAAAAAAAGAGAGAGATGGAAAGGTTTTAATACTTAATTTGAAGTCGTGACAAATTTCGCTATCCAGTTAACAGCTTATGACGGCTATGACCAGCAAAGGTAAATTTAATTTTGTTGAAATATTGCACATTGATGGGTCTGTATGAGAATGCGAAAATCTTCCTTGAACTTCGATTATATTAAAGCGTGATGCTCATGTTTATGCGTCATTTGGTAGTAATTACAGCGATTTTTTTTATCAAAAGGCGTAAAGGACATGCCCGTGATGGCTAAGGAGACTCCTAAAGGCACGCTGTTCAAAATAAGATAAAATAATGCGCACTTACCACCCACTTATCAGGAAAAAAAACAAAAATAAAAATGAAGAGTAACGACAGGCAGCCGTGAATTTTGTATACATAAGTGTTTAACGCGATGGGTTAGGGAGGTGGGAAATATATTATATAAATGATATGTGTGTGCTTGCGTGCGTGCGTATGTATGTGTGTATTGTAGTGTACTATGTCCAATAGTGATTTCATAGTTGGCACTATTGTCGGTTAAATCGAAATAACTAAAATGTGATTTGGGCATGTGTGCGCGTGTATGCCTATGTGTGTGTGATAGAGAGAGTTGGGATATATGTTTAACAATGGAGGATACATGATTCATATAGCGTTTTCAACTTCTTGATTTGACAGATCTACATTTTCAGACTTACTGTCTTTAGGCACTTCGTCTGGAGAACAATATATATCTGTGACGTTTTGCTGGGAGATGGGCAAGATATTAATTTTCCATCACCCCAGGCTACCCATAACCGTAGGCTAATCCCCAAAACACACCTTCTGTCTCTTGACACGTGTTGGAAAGAAGGAAGATAGGCGAGAACGTAGCTCCAAGCCCCTCCCCCTACCCCGCCCATGAAATGTAAAGCCAGATATATTAATTAAATACAGGTAACAGAGTGCAACATATAACGTAATTGAGCCAAGTGGGTTAAGTATCAATATTAAATATATTTTAACAAGAAATAAAATAAGGCAGAAATGTGGTTACATATTGGTAATAGTTTGATGGTTGTAGTTTATAAATATATCTCATTCATAATCATGACCATGCAGGTTAGTAAAAGATAGTTTGTTTGCACTCCCATACTGTTGCACTTATTTGTGTTATGTTCAAATGAGTGTGTCATTATGAGAGATGCTCTAATAGAAACTCTGAGAGAAGCTGTATAGATGTTTATTTATATCCACTTAACTCAGGATTCGCCTGATGTGTTGTCTAGGGTCCCAATGGTCATTGCATAAGATGCACATGGTCTCTGGCCCATGGGTCGATTTGCTCTGTCATTGCTTCGTGGCTCAAGGACGTCAACATCAGCATAAAGTGCTGATCTTCTAGTGAAAGCTAAGAATGTGCTCTCTGACAGAACACTTATGTACTTGCTTATCATATAGTCTAAGTAAAATATATAGCAATACAAAATATAGTTAAGATTAAAGATAAACATTAATGTAATTTTTAGTGACACAAGCAACACCACACACCTTCGGCAGTAATATACACAGAGAACGGGTCTATGATATATCAGTAACTGGCAATAAGAAAAGTAGGTACTATGCAATACGATTAAAGCTTATTAACAGTGGGATACAAAGCACATGTTGCCTCAATGGTCAGCTGCATTGGAAAAGTAATGTTTTGATAAATTAGGTGTGTGCGGCTGGACTGCACTCTGAATTATCCAGTTGCTACTCTGCCTATTCTCTAGCCCAGGATAATGCTTCAACTGTCCTAGAGTTAGGTTTCATTGTAGTCTATTTTAGAGGAGTGTGTGTATGGGCTACATAATGCAATTATGTGATAATACCTTGAAGACACTTGATGACACTACATCTTGAGGACATTATGTCGTGAGATTCTGCATCTTGAAAACTCTACTTTACATTCTTCATCATGAGATTCTATGAGTTAAGGATTCTACACTTTATTTACATTGCATTGAAGACTCTGAATCAGACGGCACTTGAGATTAAGGAAATTGCACATGAAAATCTTCATCAAGAGATTCTATGAGTAGGGAACTGCGTTTTCTATTATTTTCACTCTCTGCTTTGAGGACATGATGTCATGATGACACTTGAGGTTAAGATATTACACTCTGAGGTTCTACATCTTGACCACTCTACAGTATTGTGATTCTTTATCTTGAGGCTCTATACCTTGAGTACTTAATAACTTGAGGTTCTATGACGAGCACTTTATATCCTGAAGATCCAATTTTAGAATGATAATATAATTGTGCATTCAGTATTATACATCTTGAGAGCCTGTATCTTGAGGAGTTTAAACAGGTTCTACGTCTTGAAGACTGTTTATATTGCGGTTCTATGTAGTTTGAGACTTTACATCTTAATCACTCTACTTGAGGATCTATGCCTTGCATAGTATATACAGTTTATTACTACAGAGTTGAGGTTTTACGCTTCGAGGATGTAAGCCTTGCAGATACTGTATAACCTCATAATTAGCTCTTGAGTTTCTAAGTCTTGAAAATTCTACGTCCACAGAGTCAGTATCTGAGGTTCTATAATATGAGATTTCACTTCATGTTTAGAAATTATGTGCCTTGAGTACTCTACATCGTGAGGACCTATGCTTTGAGTACTTTACATCGTGAGGACCTATGCCTTGAGTACTCTACATCGTGAGGACCTATGCTTCGAGTACTTTACATCGTGAGGACCTATGCTTTGAGTACTCTACGGCGTCTACGCACACACGCAACCTTCCACACTATATATCTATCTATCTATCTATCTATCTATCTATCTATCTATCTATCTATCTATCTATCTATCTATCTATCTATCTATCTATCTATCTATCTATCTATCTATCTATTCGTCCGACCGACCCGCCAGTTCGTACGTATGCATTAATTCTAGCATGCTTGTATCTATATCTTTAAACATTTAAGTGAATGTCAACAAGCACGAACTCTTAGTCAAAGTCACCGCTTGTTTTGGAGGAAAAGCTTGGTTTGGTGAATAGAATGTGTTAATTGCCCATTTGTTGTTCAGAAGTGAATATTAAATATATTATAGCAATGAGCATAGCTATAATTGAATCGGCCTAGTGTAATAAAATTAAATAAAAGGGAAAACCACTAGTGCATCCCTTTTTTCCTGACACCTACTGTTATGAATTTCATCTAAAAAAATGTTCGCTTTCGCAGAGATACACCCATTTATGTGTGTCCCCGAATTAACTAATCAAACAAGTTTCAAATATTATTTGACAAAAGGCGATAGAGCATCGTAAATGTAAACACTGTTTGAATTTTTGTTCTTATTGAGTCTTATGTCTCCGACATAAATGCTTGACAAACGTTTATTTCTTTCTGCAAATAGTCTTCAAAGTATTTACTCAGACGACAGGCTGCCTAACCTAAGAGACAGTGTGGTGTGCTAATAGAGCTGTCCAAAAGCTTTCCCTGACATTTCGACAGTGCTAGAAGTAAAGTGTGTGTCTTATTGCCTATATATGTGAGTGTACTAAAGATATGTCAATGACCGGAAATTAAGGCTTACTTGCCAAAGGGGCAGACAACTAGTGGAGATCTTGGTTTGTTTAGGAGTTGAAATGTTTCCAGAACCAATTGGGACGGAGGGCGAAAGCACGTTTGCGCTATAAAGAGAAAGCTCTGGCAGGAAGGAACGAACAAAAGGTGGAAACAAACATTTGCTTTCTGATGCAATGGAAAGTGGTTGAATACTTTTCTACGGAACTCGTGTTAGTGAATGTTGATGTCATTACGACAATCTGCGCCAATTTACAAGAGTTGATGTCATTATGACAATCTGTGCCAATATACAAGAGTTGACGTCATTACGACAGTCTGCGCCAGTATACAAGAGTTGACGTCCTTACGACAGTCTGGGCCAGTATACAAGAGTTGACGTCATTACGACAGTGCGCCAGTATGCAAGAGTTGACGTCATTACGACAGTCTGGGCCAGTATACAAGAGTTCACGTCATTACGACAGTCTGCGCCAGTATGCAAGAGTTGACGTCATTATGCCAGTCTACGCCAGTATACAAGAGTTGACATCATTCGGACAGTCCTCACCCGTACATAGGCGTTGACGTCTTTACGATAATCCACTCTAGTATAATGGAGCTATGGACAGTGAGATTATATATATATGTGTGTGAGGTGTGTTTGTGTATGTGTCCGTGAGTGCGTTAACTTTAAAGGGAGATAATCAGTATATATGTGTGTGTGTCTCTCTCTCCTAGAAATCAGCTTACCATGTAAGACCATTGAAATCCTCTACAGGCTAATACAAAATATACCTAGCTAAAAGATTTTGATTGGAAAAAGCAGGCTTTCCCTCCGTTGCGTAAAATTTCTGACTACAATAACTATTTCTGCTCCATGCTACTGACACTGCAATGCAGAAAAACGTGATGATCGGTCTGATTGTGGGGAGCATTGATTTACCATTTAAGTCAATATCAGTAAATTTTGCTTTGGGGATTTTTGTCAGATTTCCTTGTAAACTTAAAGTCATGAAAGAATAATCTTTTTCTCGAATGTTATGAGACAGAACACTTTCAATACATCTTCTAGTTAACATATTGTACACGAATTTTGTATTTCCTTTCTATACTGCCTTGTACAGTGGGATTTTCAGTTTGACATCAAGTCTTTTAACGAAATCAATATAACTGCCTACAGGGCGATAATCCTTGACAAGAGTGTAATTTAATTCCCTCCAGATGTACTGCTTTCACGGAAATCCAGTTTAGCGACATTCAGGATGGCATAAAATCGTCTTATAGTACTTAGCAAGGAAATACAACCATTTGGATTGTATTTAGTAAGAAATACATCCATTTTGATTGTACTTTGCAAAGAAATACAACCATTTTGAGTCTACTTAGCCATGATAAAAAAATAATAAATCTTGAACTTCATCGCAGGCAGTATCCAAGGAAAGGGATGGGTGGATGACAAGGAGCGGCTTCATTCAAGGCAATCATTCTTGGAGATTGTTAACTAGAATTTCGTTTATAAATGAGACATTTTATTTTATGACTGAACTTTACTTACTACTCAAATGCCAAGACATTTTACGATACAGTTTTGCGGTTAATAAAAGACTTGTGATAAAATAGAAATTTGAAAGCGAAATCTCGCTCTAGTGGTCAAGTTAAATACAATTTGTAACAAAAATAACTGTAATATATAGCCTAAATTGAAAGATGCCGACAGAATATTTGGGATGCATTAATTTGCAGTTTCAATTAGGTTTGGCAGTTATGAACGGTCTGGGGATTTTGTCTTATTTTAACTGATTATCAGCAGTCTACAGGTGTCCTACATAGCTCCTTTACTTCCCAAGACATACATCTTGGGTTACGCATCGCTACTGCACAAATCAGAATAAGTAATGGACGCGACCTGTGCTTTAATTGAGTTACATCTGATAGCGCCTTTCCTTTTTTCTTTCTCTGCATATGTTTTCTCTCTACTCTCCCGTGTATAGTATCTCTCTCTTGCATTTTATTTATAGTATTGATCTCTTTTGTCTATAGTATCTCTCCCCTCTTTTGTTTATAGCATTGATCTCTTCTGTCTATATTATTGGTCTATAGTAGCTCTCTCCTCTTTTGTTCATATAATTTATTTCTTCTGTCTTTAGTATCCCTCCCCTCTTTTGTTTATAGCTTTGATCTCTTCTATCTATTCTATATTATCTCTCTCTCCTCGTATGTTTATAATATTGATCTCTTCTGTTATAGTATCACTCATTCTTCATTTTTACGTATATCGTTCTCTCTCCTCTCCTGTCTAAAGTATCTCTCTCTTCTCTTTTGTTTTTAGTATTTATCTTTTCTGTCTATAATATCTCTATCTTCTTCTGTCTACAGTATCTCTTCGTGATTTTCAGTCTATAATTTCTCCCTTTTATTACATCGTACGCATCTTTCTTCTTTCTGTAGATATAATCTATATTTTTATCTCTCTCTTCTTTGTCTATAGTATAAGCCTCTTTCTTCTTCTGCTCACCGTATATCTTACTTTTGATTGAGAGTGTTTGGTACAAAGAAATTATAAATAGACATTTTAAAATGGTAACTCAGACGAACCCTTTCGATTTGTATTAATCGTATGCCTGATTCTGAATGAGAAAAGACACCCTGATATCACATTATAAATTCTCTGAAGGATTGTAATGTTTTATTACCAATTACGAATTGTGCTAAAGAGAATGACGATCCAAGCAAACGCGTCTTTAGTTACAATCGACTTTCTAAATGTTCTTCTCTCTAGAGACATCATATGTTTCTTTTACATCTCCCGCACAAAAAGACCCTAGCTAAACCGCAAATAGCCAGTTTGTCCTCAAACAGATCAAATTCTCATTGTGCCACTCGTTGCAAGTGGACGGACGGTGACGTACATAATCGTACACAATTGCGCTTCAAGGGAAACCCAACTCACACGTCCTTGCAACCATCAATACTTCGCCATTTTGCCGGGCTGTTCCCGGTACTAAAGTCAGTCTTCGCGCCGAGGAACTGGGCTGCGACTTCTCCACGCTATCGATCGTCCTCGGCGCCTGGTGGCCCCAACTCCCTATTCTCTTGTCATTACGTTTTCGATCAAAGCGCTAATTGCAGAATTAAGTGTTCAGACTGTCGCCTTTGGCGTTCTTTTAGTACTATATTTTTGTTATCACCTTCCGGTGTTTTTAAGTGCCACACAATACTGACAGCGAGATGAGACGTCTTTGAGAAAGGTCTTGTTACCTGAGGAGTTGGAATGCACCGAAGGAAAATTGAGAAGGAAATCCTGACTGACAGGAAATTAACTGGATATACAACAACAACAACAACAACAACAACAACAACCCCCGAACTAAATATAGCGCGTCTTGTGTTGAGAGCGCTGGTCAGAAAAAGAAATGTAAGACAGCATTGTAACTTTAATTGTTATTGGTTTATTGAAAGATCGATTGGCGAGTGACGTAATACCAGGGGAAGGAATTCTGGCTCCAGTCCTTAGTTCAAGAAATCACTAGTTTGTAATAATAGTGCAAGTACTTTTTGTATCATAATATTATTTTATTGCATGCCTCTTTTATAACTGAATTGTTAAAAGCAACTATTTGCAGATCTTTGACAAACAATACGAATTTTAATTTAAGTTGCAACCAAATGAGATGAGACACATAAGACGCGCACATTCATACATCAACAACATTTCAAGTTTCGTGCTCGACATGACAACATGTCAACATTTGTAGATTTGTGTTCGATGTGATAACGTTATGGATTTGGCCCGATGTTATAAAATGCTGTACACAACATTTATAGATTTGTGCTCCAAGTGATACATGTTGTAAGCAACATTTGTAGATTCGTGCTCCACGTGATAGTATGTTGTAAACAACTCTTGCAGATTTATTCACGACGCGATATTATGTTTTCTTAATTAGTTTGCCTGATGTCAACAGCATTTCTTTCTTTCCCGTTTTCCTTTCATTTACTACTCTTTCATTTTATTTACTTGTTTTCTTTTTACTACTCCACACTTTTATTTCTTAATGATTATTTAAAAATTGAAGCTAACAACCACTTTTCCCCTGTCGATACAAAGATTGCATGTATTATTTATTTATTTACTTTTTTGGGGGTAAGGGGAAGGGAGACTCAGGAAGAGTTGCAGTACACAATAGTGGTGCTCTTAAATAATTAATTTGAATACAAAACATCAAATGTAACTGCTAAGTGAAGTAATATTTCTAACACAGACAAACACAACCGTGCTAGCTTGGAAGCAAAACCTTTTTCATTTAATGTCGGAATAACTGTTACAAGTTTGCATCAATAAGCAAGCAACCGAAGTATGTCAGCTGAAAAGATGCACGAAAAAAAGCGTGGGGGAAAAAAAGGTAAATAATTTCAAAGACAAATTCCAAGAATCGCACTGTTTAGAGGCCTCCATCTGCCAGATTCTGCGGCCCAATCGGACAGAGTGTTTGCAATAGCAGACATTTTTTTTCTTTCCTGCATTGATCACGCGTCCTTCCTCTCGTAATCGAATTAACAGAAGCAGGAGGGCTGACAGACTCGGTAAACATTATTACGGGGGAGAAGTATGGATTTAGAAAGAGACGAGCCGGGGTGGCGGACGTGCGCCTTAACCTTTTTACGCCGGAGGGTAACGCCTGACCCTCAGATCCACGTGTGCTGAGATTTGCTCTGACACTTTGGAAGTTACGTAATCTGCATCTTGATTGAAAAACACTCTTTCGCGATTTTACTCTGAATAATCTGAAGTTAAATTCGCTACTCCTTGTATAACATACACAACTTCGCACAGTCCAGAATTGCAATTATGAAAGATGGGTAAGATATATAATATACGCATTTTCGCATATTCCAGAATTGCATTATTGAAAGATTGGTAAGGTACTCTTTGCGACCAACACTCATACACCGGCACACGCTGCCACTCTACATAGATCGCACGACATCATTCATGACTATCTAGCCGTGACAAGCGGATCTACTTTGGCATTCCACCAAGCTTGAGGTCAGACAGATGGTGACCCTTGGAGCATCGAATAAATAAGCAGTCCTGTTTACCTGCACCTGGCCCTGACACAATCAATGCAGACTTGTGCAAACATTTTCCGTGTGCTTGTTTGGGGTACAATGACCAATTCCCTGCCAGCTAGTCCAGACTGGGTCATTGCAGACTACTGCAAACATTTTCAGTGTGCCTATTTGGGGGACCTTGACCAATTCCCTGCCAGCTAGTCCAGACTGGGTCATTGCAGACTTGTGCAAACATTTTCCGTGTGCTTTTTGAGGGGACCTTGCAGACTCGTGCAAACATCTCCCAGGAGCTTTCTAGTCTTCACGGCTACCCATCGCTCTGTTTCCCTACCTTATTCCCATACGCTTACCAATTCTCATTCCATCCCATCTCTGCAGGACATGCAACTCACTCAAGTGTCAGAAGAGATTAGCAGATGCCATGGCCACAGTCGAAAGCGTAAACACAAATTAGCGGGCTCACAGCCATACACTCTGTCTCACAACACCCAGGTCTATTATGCAAGATGTATAATGAAACAACGAAAAGTTTATTAAAAAGTCTACAAACAAGAAGATAACTATTGCTAACTTTTGTGCTCAAAATTACAAATACGATTATAAAACATTAGAAAATACACACGTGCTATTAATATATATCATAAAACAAAATGGCTGTGATTATTTTCTTCTAACAGATAATTTGGTAATGTTTGTGAGACCTTATGCTTTGAGTAAGTGTGTAAAACAGCATATCATGGTTAAACTAAAGAGACATAGTGCCATGGGTAAGGAGTCAATATATCATGGTTATCTAGTAAGACAGCATGCTTTGATGCTTTGAACAATGATTGAATTAATGTCTTGGATAAACTGTTGTGGTAAAATTAAACAAGAAACTAAATTTACCTAAGAGAACTATATTATAATATCAGAAAACTTCAGCTTATATACATACATTTTAGTATGCGTTATATAACCTCGTCATTTTAATAAACTCAGAACCTCTTACTTATATTAAATCTAGCAAATCATTTAACTGAAATATTTAGTTGCATCATAATTAATGCTTAGAAATTAAAGTTTGCGAAGCATTGGAAAATTTACGAACATCATATAGCACTAAGATCCGGTGATTATAACCATGCTCGTAAAACCGACATTTCATTGTACTGACATCCAGTGAATATAACCATGCTCGTAGAACTATTTCATTGTACTGATATACACTGAATATGACGAATAGAAGAGACATATTATCAAATGTAATGAATTCCATAAAGTAGGAACATCTCCTGAATTATACTATATAATATGGGCATACAACGAAATAAATCGATATCTGATTGAAAGGTAATCTGTTGTAGTGTAACAAATGCCGTATAGTATAGGCATCATTGAAATGTTACAAATGCCTTATAGCATAGTCATTAATTGAAATGTAACAAATGTCATATAATATAAGCATCCACACAAATGTTACAAATGCCACATAATATAACCATTAATTTAAGTGTTACAAATGCTATATAATATAACCATTAATTGAAATGTTACAAATGTCTTATAGAAAAGCCATTAATTGAAATGTTACAAATGCCATATAGTATATTCATTAATTGAAATGTTACAAATACCATATAGTATATTCATTAATTGATCTGTTACAAAAGTCTTATAGTAGAGCTATTAATTGAAATGTAACAAATATATAAATATAGGCATCAAATGGAATGTTACAAAAGCCTATAGTATAACCATTAATTGAAATGTTGAAGAGAACATATAGCATAACCATTAATTGAAATACAACAAATGCCATATATTATTGGCATCCATTTGGAATTTTGCACATGCCATATAGTACAAGCTTTAATTGAATTATTACAAATGTCATATTGTATTGCCATTAATTGAAATGTTATAAAACGCCATAGAATATATAAATAGAAGGTTTGAGCAAATGTGTTGGAATAAAGGGAAATATATGTAGATGTAAAATATGTTTTCTGACTTTCATAAAACATGCTATTAATCATTTCCATATTTAAGAAATAAGGAAGTGTGGATGTGCCTATTCTTAGAAATACCATTTTAATTTCATATTCCACTTTTCGAATCCCCATAAAACCTTTCACTTTGCAAGTGACCTTTTCATAGTGGAATGCCTCAGTTCATAACGGACTCAACTCATCACATTAAATACATTTTAAAATAAATATATACATCATTTTACTGATTCAGTACTTCGACATTAATTTTCACTTTGGACATTTGTTTTTTAAAATATCGGCTCTTGTTCTCTTAATGAAGATTATTTTATAAAGTAGAATTCTCTTATTTATTTTATTGTAACTGTTTCCAGCTTAACAGTAGCTATAACGACCAAGTGTTTCATTTGCAAACAAACGGCAGTGTTTCCAAATCATCATC
The DNA here is from genome assembly GCA_028829895.1 of Sinotaia quadrata. Taxonomy (NCBI): domain Eukaryota; kingdom Metazoa; phylum Mollusca; class Gastropoda; order Architaenioglossa; family Viviparidae; genus Sinotaia; species Sinotaia quadrata. The sequence continues at coordinate 37,507,819 of CM054178.1, read as the reverse complement.
AGACAATAAAATCCATTTTCTCGTAATTATTGTTTTTTTAAATACTATTATTCTGTTTAGTCTGTTGTTTCAAACTTAGAAAATCTTTGTAAATTGCAGATAGCTATGCCGTGTACGGGCAACGTTTGTATTACTTGGGCAACTACTGATCGTAGTACCGTGGGCTACCGATTTCTAACAGGACTAGTGCTGTTCCGATAGCCGCGCTAGTTCCAGTCTGTATGGTAACCTTTGCGGCGTTTGTGAAACTGTGATTGTATGTTTTGGAGGTCACATGTCGGATACGTCGTCTTTGATAATCTCACATCTGGAGAACATTAGACATAATCGATATATTTAAGAATGCTTACATTGAAAAGTGCATTAGTCTCCTAAACTGATGCTTTGATAACATTTGAATAAGGACATCTTGAGAAAAGGAAGCTTTAAAGGTGTTCTCTTTTAATCTGCACTCACACTTGCACATAAAAATGGTTTCGTGACTACAGACGGATATGTGAAACAGGACACATTAAGCAGGACCTTTTCTAAAACATGTTTTCGTGTTTACTTTTTCACAGAGAGAATGGATTGCAACCGTTGCATTTAGTCAGGAGCAGAACAATCTTTTTTTTCTTTTAATGAAACGGGGGTAAATTAAACGCAACTCAGATTTTATTCTCAATCGACTGAGTGCTCTCCCCTAGAATACCATTAACACTTCCGGTACTGATGGCGATCTTTGTTTTCCCTGTTTTTCTTCGTAAGCTCTGGAAACCTGCACATTTAGTGCAAAATTTACACTGAAACACATAACGCCATGAATACTGTGAATACAAAAATAAGAGAAATAATATGTACGTGAAATTTAAATTTAATTTTAATTCCTCTAATCTGTGCGGGTACTTTGGATATGCGCGCGAAATATATATTGTCATATTCCCCCTACAAATAGTGTTCGCGTGCGTGGATCATATTCTCAATAGAAATTGTGTGTGTGTGTGTGTGTGTGTGTGTGTGTGTTAGTGAATCGTGTACATGTGCGCGATATAGTGCCATGTTCCCAATTTTGTAATAATCTGTGTGGAGATTACTGTCAAATTTCTATTAACAAAAATGTGTTTGTGTGTTTCGCGTATCTCTGTGTGATATAATTCCCTGTTTCCACTAGAAATCATTCGTTTACATAATGCCATTAACATTACTTGAAATAATAAAAAGCAATCCCCACTAGAAATCATTTGTTGACATAATGTCATTAACATTACTTGAAATAATAAAAAGCAATTCCCACTAGAAATCATTCGTTGACATAATGTCATTAACATTACTTGAAATAATAAAAAGCAATCCCCACTAGAAATCATGCGTTGACACAATATCATTAACATTAAGTGAAATAATACACTGTATTATTCCCACTTGAAATAAGGAGTGTTGGGATTTGGGGAGCTCGGTATCCGTGAAAGCAGATCGTTGATGTCGCGAGAAGACGTTGTGTTTGCCCTCAGCCTATTTATTGGAATGCTTTTGAATTGATCTCACCGACTCTCTAACTTAACAAATATTAGCTTAGAAGCCATTGCTGTATGGAGTTAGAGTTTGCTTTGACGCTAAAATACCCATTGTTATATATTTTTTATAAGTTACTATTATATTCCAAAAAGTGCACGATATACATGAGACTATAAATATTAGTGGAAGTGAAAAGAGTTTTTGGTTTTAGTTGTACCTACTTTAAATAATATATATACGTTTATGTTCGTGTTCATGTTTATTGTTATGTATATATGTTCTTCCTAATTGTCTCCTTAAGCATGTATTTATCTATTTATACATCCATCCATTTATCCAGTCATCAATTATTTTAAACACCTCTCATCTTAATTATCCTATAGATTCTTTGTTTGTCTCCTCGGATGACCGCTCACTCATCAATTATTCTATCCACTTTATGAGTCTTCTCGGCGAATTATCTTATTTATTATGTTTCGCCTCGGATAACCTATCCACTCATCTATTTTTTCGTTCTCGTTTCTGACAAAGAAATCATATTTCCATTACAAGTAGATAACGAGTTCTCTCAACTTTGTCAACAATTGGATACATACCGTATCAGCATTTCCTTTACAAACAGATATGAGTTCTCTCAACTTTGTCAACAACTGAATACATACCGTATCAGCATTTCATTTACAAACAGATATGAGTTCTCTCAATTTTGTCAACAATTGGATACATCCTGTATCAGCATTTCCTTTACAAACAGATATGAGTTCTCTCAACTTTGTCAACAACTGAATACATACCGTATCAGCATTTCATTTACAAACGGATATGAGTTCTCTCAACTTTGTCAACAACTGAATACATACCGTATCAGCATTTCATTTACAAAGAAACATCGCTGTTCAAATGCATCCAAGTGTTGCAACCCCCATTGCTTGTATCAACTGATTTTTTTTGATTGTTTGAAATGATTCTGTAATACTGATTGAATGTGTAACCAGTATATACAAAATCTCAAGACACTGTATGAACCAATCGTTATTTAAGGAATAGTTTCATTTATGTATTCAGTCACTCAATTCATCAACTAGTTTACTAGCATGAAAGAGAACAGGATTTTGAATGCAGCATTTCCTAACTTTGTAAAGTGCGCAGAAGTAGTAGGGAAATAATTAATAAGAATTGTGTGTGGCCTTAGTGAAAACCTGTTACGCAGCTAATCATATAAAAAAATTTCTTTTGCACACTCATTTATTTTTAGCAAACAAGTCACGGTTCGAAAACGTAAATATAAATTTCAGTTTTGAACACATTAAAAGAGAAAAAGCACTGTTTGTTATATTAATTTCAACGGGGTCATTCTTTTAATGAATGTTTCGTAGCACTGTGCATTTAATGTGTTAACATGTTGCACATTGTGGTTGCACTCTTGTATGTGATTTAACCTTATTAAACCGGGTGTTTTCTTTCATGGTTTCGAACTAAAATAAGATCTTTTACAACGGATCTTTACAATCGCTAATCAAACATTTCTCATGATTGTCATCAGTGTTAACCTAACCATTTTCACGCCCTACATATTGGTAATAGAATCAGATCTTGTACACGGCTTTAATCACATCGTTTTACATATCTGTGGACGATTCATGTGATCAGATCTTGAACACTTTGTTAATCAAAGCGTTTTACATATCTGTGGACATTTAATGTGATCAGATCTTGTACACGGCTTTAATCAAAGCGTTTTACATATCTGTGGACATTTCATGTGATTAGATCATAAACACTGAGTTAATCAAAGCGTTTTACATATCTGTTGACGTTTCATGGGATCAGATCATAAACACTGTGTTAACCAAACGGTTTTCATAGCCACGCACGTAATTTTTAATTGGATCTGATCTGGTACGCGATGTTAATCGAGCGCAGTTTATGGCTACACGCATTTAATGGGATCACTTTTCTTCACACCGTTCACCAGCCGCCTATCGAGGATCCTTGCGTTGTAATGAGGTCAACTGTTGGACATGGCCCTCGCAGACTTGGAAGGGACCATTGCCGTCGCTGTTTAATTGCGTGCATGGCATTCCATGGGCTCTCTGTAGAGAAAATTGGTATGCACGACTGCCGCTTAACTGCGATTTTGCAAGTTTTTTTTTTCCCTCTCTCTCTCTCTCTTTAGTGTGGGAAGCTTAATCAGGTTTTTAGATAGAAAGCAGCAGCGATCTCTGCTTTGGAAGACTGCGTTGCTTGGACAATATTCAATAATTTGAGCTCGACGGTGAGCGAACACGGACACAAAGATCGCAGGAACATAACGCCCCAACGCAGCGGCATTGTTACTTGGTCAAAATACATACAGGTGAAAATAAGTATGACGTCCTAAGAGAAAAGGCAACAAGAAAGCTATGAGTTGAGGTGTTAGACGTAAGTGTAGAGAAAGGTATTAGTTGAGGTGCTAGTTTACGTGTAGAGAAAGGTATTAGTTGAGGTGCTAGTTTACGTGTAGAGAAAGTTATTAGTTGAGGTGCTAGTTATAAGTGTAGTGAAAGCAAAATCCCCGCAAAGATAAATGTTATCGTTGACGAAAAGTTTTGGAAATGGAGCAAAGATAAATGTTATCGTTGACAAGAAGTTTTGAAAATGGAGCAAAAATAAATGTTATCGTTGATGAGAAGTAAAAATGGAGCAAAAATAAATGTTACCGTTGATGAGAAGTAAAAATGGAGCAAAAATAAATGTTATCATTGACGAGAAGTAAAAACGGAGCAATGATAAATGTTATCGTTGACGAGAAGTAAAAATGGAGCAAAGGCAAATCACTTGAATAAAATGCAATATAACAATAAATGCATGAAAACTTGATTTGATAAATAGCAACAACACAAAATATAAATGTGAAGCGTACAAATGTCAACGATATCAGATGTACAGACATGAAAGTAAATAAAATAGTCAACTAGAATAAACTGACAAATAAATAAATCCTTTTCTTACATGTCTAAAGTAAGAGATAACAATTATTGACAAAATATTCAACAGGATATGCATGTCGAGATAAATTGTAAAGAAATTATAAAATGCATAATTTATACATTATAGATAGATAGATAGATAGATAGATAGATAGATAGATAGATTGATAGATAGATAGATAGATAGATAGGTAGATATATAGATTGATTGATTGGTTGGTTGGTTGATTGGATGATAGGTTGGCTGATTGGTTGGATGGTTGATTGATTGATTGCAACTATCTGGATTCTGAGTCTTCAAGGCGTGGATATATATTTGTACAGATTGCATTCTTATTTCTGATGATCCAACAATCATATCTAATGAAGAATGCAGTTCGTGAACATTTGGATGGTTTAGAGGTGTATGTTGTTGGTAAACTATGTACATGGATAAGGGAGATAACTGAAATGATTTCTACTTTCCAATTCCTCTTCCACACTCCGTATGGTTGGAATTTCTTATGGTAGGCACATTTTACTGATGGCTGTACGTTCTTTTGGTATTTATATTTTACTGATGGCTGTACGTTCTTTTGGTATTTATATTTTACTGATGGCTGTACGTTCTTTTGATATTTATATTTTACTGATTCAGCAGATGATGGAGGGAGCCGCATAGATTTATTGTCGCTAAATAGAAACTTGATTTGCGAAATAAGCCATGACAACCTAGCAAGTGTAGACTAAAGGAAACATGGCGGACTATGCCTCATATATATTTCAAACTTAATTTACTCGCGACAAAATACAACACCTCTTCCTTCGAAAACAAATCGAAGACATATAAAATAAATAGAAAGACATGACAAAGCGGTAAACTAAAATTTGGAAACCTTAAAATAATCAAAATGAGCGAAATTTTAAGACCGTTGTTGTTAGCTTATGAGATGAATCAGCTGGAAACGGAATGTTGTTAGTGTTTTTGGGGATCTGTCGCACAAATAATGTAATACGTGTTGGGTGGAAACAAAGATCAGTCTAACGAACGGAATATAAATACGTATTGGACTCACAGTTAATGAATATGAAGATCTTTCCGTTGAACGGAATAGCTATATGCATGTTGGACCAACATTTCATGAAAACACAGATTATACTATTGAACAGAATTTTTATACGTATTGTATACAAAGATCAGTCGGATGAACAGGAATCTTATATACATGTTAGATTACATCCAACGTATACAAAGAACAGGCTGTTGAATAGAACTGTTATAAATGTTGGTCTCAAATTATGGATACAAAGAGATCTGTCGACGTACAATCAAACTCTTTTACAGCAGTTCGTATGCAAGTGTGTACAGGAGCTGCACCATGCATTCAAACATCGTACACTTACAACACCATACATTCAAACATCGTACACTTACCATGCATTCAAACATCGTACACTTACAACGCCATACATTCAAACATCGTACACTTACAACACCATACATTCAAACATCGTACACTTACAACACCATACATTAATACAACGTACACTTACAACACCATACATTCAAACATCGTACACTTACAACACCATACATTCATACAACGTACACTACAACACCATACATTCAAACAACGTACACGTACAACACCATACATCCATACAACGTACACTTACAACACCTACATTCATACATTGGAGTTTCTATTTGAATACTTACTTTGGTCTATGTGCTTGATTCATGATCCGGTTTTGGTTCTAAGCTATAAGCTTTCATTACCAGAGGTGCTACTAAAATAAAATGGCTACAACTTTCTAAAAATAAACTGTGGTGCGAGTCACCCAGTGTCACTTAATAATTCTGTCTGGAAAGAGCCCTATGTAAGACTGCAGATTTGTGCCCAGATGTTTCAAAAAGTAATGTTGAATACTGTTGTATTTTATTGTGTTGTTTAATGGATTTAACTTTCCAATACACCGAGTTATCTTGGTTTAACCTTTTGGTACTATTTATTCAGACTACCAGTTTATTCATCCGACTCTGTTCATTCTTTTAACTGTCTGCACCTGTTTAGGCACGTGGCGTGATTGAGTGGATGGGTGGGGGTATGAGTCTGCTATCTGTCTGTGTCTAGTAGGCGACAAGCATGTTTGTTGCTTGCTTCATGTCAGCTGTGGTAGGAGTGTTACAAGATACACACACTTAGATATACACACACATAGATATACACATACACAGATACACACAAATAGATATACATACATAGAGATACACATACATAGATACACACACACACACACACACACACACACACACACACACACACACATAGATATACACACATAGATATACACAAATAGATATACATACATAGAGACATACATACAATGATACACACACACACACACATAGATATGCACATACATAGATACACACACTTAGATATACTCATACATAGATATACACATACATACACACACACACATATATATATATATATACATAGATATACACATACATAGAGATACACATAAGAGATATACACACATAGATATACACACACTGACATACACATTTGGAAATAGTAGATATGATGCATTGAATAACTTTTATCAAAGAAGTACCTCAATGAAACACGAAAGGAGCAGTTGATGAGTCAGATAACATGCTGGGAAAACAATACATTATACAGTGAAAGATAAATGCATGAAGAATAGAAAAACATAGATGTCTGGATTAATTTTAAAAAAACGCAGATAAATTTTCGGGACACCAAGAAAGCAGCAACGGTAATAACAATATTGTGACGAATTTGCATAAGATCGATAAGATAAAATAATAAACTAGTAACAGCTCGAGAAATGCCTAAACCTCTAGACAAAATGAAATCCAGAGTAAATAACATGTCCAGAATTTTTGTAAATCCCATAGAAACAGATACACTGACGTCAACAAAATTGCGAGTTATACGAAATATGCACACACTAGAATCGAATCGAAAAGAGGTACGCATAAAATAACAATTTTAAAAAATCACGTTAAAGTACAAAATGAAAGATCAAGCAACAGACATGATCATAAGTAATAATGTATTCCAGAAGTCCACAGCATAAAATGACAACAAAATTTAGAACTATAACCATTTCTTTTTTCTGTTTTTTTTTTTTTTTTTACGTACCTCACTTTTATGAAATCCCGCGAGAGTTGCGGGAAATTACTCGAGGTCAGTGCTAGTCGGACTGCTTGAAGAAATTGCCGTTCGCATGTCGTTGGTAAACCTCACACGTTCACATGAATACGTAGTCAGACGTGGTCCAACATTCGCTTTACCGACACGACAGGCCAGCATGTCTTCACAAGGAAAGAAACAAAACAACGTATACTCTTCTGCGTAATTAATAAACGAATTGCCCGCTTCCGATTTTGTGGCGTGAATGTTATTTACATTGTATTTCTGTTTTTTTTTTTTAATCTCTAGTGTCGATTTCATTGAAATCTTGAAATCTGGCGCACACTTTGAAAATTGATTCGTGCGTCCAGCAGTTGTGTGTGTTTTAAAGAGAGAAGCTCTTGCAATTGTAATTATATCTATGCCACAGGGAGGTGAGGGTAGTTCATTTGTAAATAGTCCCCGACAATTTATGTATTAATTTGTTTCTTAATCATGTCACTATATGTGTTTAGTGTCGAGCTAGCATACGCATATGTTACGAGTTCTTTTCTTAAATATTAGTAAAATATTGTCTATCTTCACAAATATTTAATGTCACGTTTGTTATCAGCAAATGGCAAAGTGCCTTAAATTACAATAGCTATTTCATAGTGCAACAAGTTGACCTGACCTTTATAACAGTACTTCACGTTACGACTCTTAGCAGCGATTAGTGAACTGGTACCCATAGTATTTCATGTCACGTCGCTTAGCAGCGATTAGTGAACTGATAACCATTACAGTATTTCACGTCACGTCGCTTAGCAATGTTTGATCTGACCGACTGTAAGAACTGTTCGTTCCTGGAGATAAACATTGTAACCTACCCCTCTTTATAATGGAAAACATTGCTATTTGATCACTTCGCTAGTCGCGTTATACAGTTACTGGTGATAAGATACTAAGTCTTGTCTCTCATCACGCTAAGGTACTTAATGATTGTTCTTAAGATGCTTCTCACCACATTAATGTATGTCCCTCATCTCAATGATGTATGCAATGATTGTTTTGAATATGCCTTATCATTCCCTCTTCTAAGTGATGTATGCAGTGATTGTTGTTGAGGTGCCTAGTTCTGTCTCTCGTCTAAGTGTTGTATGCAGTGATTGTTGAGGTGCCTAGTTCTGTCTCTCGTCTAAGTGATGTATGCAGTGATTGTTGTTGAGGTGCCTAGTTCTGTCTCTCGTCTAAGTGATGTATGCAGTGATTGTTGTTGAGGTGCCCAGTTCTGTCTCTCGTAACACCGCATGTACTGACGGTAACGATTAGCTAGTTAAATCGAAAAACTGTCAATGATTTAAACTATATAAGGAGTTTGTCAGCATTTATTATACAAAACTGATGCATACACAAGGTAAAATGTACATTCATTATTAAAATTGATTTTAGCGAGGATTAGAAGAAATTACGATTTAACTACTGTTGCTTTTCCACGTACATGAACTTCAATCGTACACACACACACACACACACACACACACACACACACACACACACTCACTCACACACAAACCACAAACACACACGCAACCAGATTGTGCATATTTTCACACATTTATAACTATTAGAAACATATTTTAATTTATATTATAAATAATCCAAGCAACAAAACAATGAATTATAATGCATGAGACAACCTACCAGCCCCCATTATTCATAAAATGATGCAATGGATTTTTTTTCTGTTGTAATAGTATAGTATATACATTCTTGGAATCGTGCTATGGTCAATAAAACTGTAGATTGATCGTATCTTGCGTTGGCCAATAGAACAATTTGTAGAGTCGTGATGATATGCTATGGTCAATAGAACAGTCTCTAGATTGATAGTGTCTTGTTATGCTCAATAGAAGTCTGCAGATTATTGATGTATTACTATGGCCAATAGTAAACTCTTAGAGGCGTCTCGCTATGGTCAATAGAACAATTTGTAGATAGGTGGTGTCTTGTTAGGTCAATAGAACTGTCTCTAGACTAGGTTTGTCTTTTTAAGGCCAATGGGGCAGTTTGTAGATTGGTGGTGTCTTTATAGGGTCACTAGAACTATATGTGGATTGTTGTTGCCATGCTAGGTCAATTGAACTCTTTGTAGACTGGTGGTGTCTTTGCTAGGGTCACTAGAACTATCTGTAGATTGGTGGTGTCTTGCTAGGATCACTAGAACTATCTGTAGATTGGTGGTGTCTTGTTAGGTCAAAAGAACTGTCTCTAGACTGGGTTTGTCTTTTTAAGGCCAATGGGGTTGTATGTAGATTGGTGGTGTCTTGTTAGGTCAATAGAACTGTCTTTAGACTGGTTGTGTCTTGCTTGGTCAATAGAGTTGTTTGTAGATTGGTGGTGTTTTGTTAGGCCAACAGAACAGTCTCAGACTTGCTTTGTCTTTTTAAGGCTTATAGAACTGTTTGTAGATTGGTGGTGTCTTGTTATGGTCAATATAATTATCTGTAGATTAGTGGTGCCCTATTGTCAATTGTCCATTGTCAATATAACTGTCTATAGATTGGTTTTGTCTTGTTAAAGCCAATGCAGCTGTTTGTAGGTTGTTGGTGTCTTGTTAGGTCAATAGCACTGTCTGTAGATTGAAGGTGTCTTTTTAGGTCAATAGCACTGTCTGTAGATTGTTGGTGTCTTTTTAGGTCAATAAAACGGCTTGTAGATGGGTGGCGTGTTGTTAGGGCAATAGAGTTGTTTGTAGATTGGTGGTGTCTTGTTATAGGCAATAGAACTGTTTGTTGATGGTGGTATCTTGTGTCAGTATAACTGTTTGTAGATTGGTGGTGTCTTCCTATCTCAATAGAAAAGTCTGTCAATTGGTGAAGTCTTTCTTTGGCCAATCGAACGGTCTGTAGACCGGTGTTGTTTTGTGTTATGGTCAATAGAACTTTCTGTAGATTAGGGATGTCTTACTATGGTCAATAGAACTTTCTGTAGATTAAGGATGTCTTGCTATGGTCAATAGAAAACGTTGTAGAGTAGTGGTGTCTTATTTGGTCAATAGAACTGTAAATTGATGGTGTCTTGGTAAGGTCAATTGAACACTTTGTAGATTGGTTGTGTTTTGTTAGGTCAGTAAAACTGTCTGTAGATTGGATTGTCTTGTTAGGTCAGTAGAAATGTCTGTTGACTGGTAGTGTCTTGCTATTGTCAATAGAAATGTATGGATAGTGTTTTGTTACATCAATAGAATGTTACAATTCAATAGAACTGTTGTAGACTGGTCAATAGAATGTCTGCGGATTGTTGTTGCCATGCTAGGTCAATTGAACTCTTTGTAGACTGGTGGTGTCTTTGCTAGGTCAATAGACAGTTGTGTCTTGCTAGGGTAAATAGACCTGTCTGTAGATTGGTGGTGTCTTGTTAGGTATATAGAAGTGTCATTAGACTGGTTTTGTCTTGCTATGGTCAATAAAACTATCTGTGGATTCAATAAAATTATAAGCAAAAGGCAGTAGAGATTGATTTAGATTTTGATTGAGATTACTAAGACATTTTGGGAGACAAAGGTCGACGCCTAATCTGTAGACCACTTGCTATCCCATCGTTTTTACACCCGGATCGATCGCGCATATGTGCCAGACACATGCTCTGATTTTCTGGCCAGCACGTGCCCGCAATCGAACACCATCAGACACTTTCATTGCCTTCCTAGTGCGCAAGGTGATGAGGAAAACACTACCTGCACGAGTGTCTCAGCTTGCACAAGTGAGGACGTGTGGTGAGTATTTAATAGTGTGGTAAGTCACTGTGAAGTAAATTAGTTATAAATGTCTGAAGGAAGGAAGGAAGGAGGAAGGAAGGAAGGAAGGAAGGAAGGAAGGAAGGAAGGAAGGAAGGAAGGAAGGAAGGATTGCGTAGTGACAGGAAAGGTAAAAATGAAGAGAACTGAAAGTTTGAATATTGAACGAAGAAAATGCAAATTAATTACCAACGATATTGAAGAACGTGACGACAAACGAAACCCACTTAATAAATAAAAAATAGTAAATTATTTCACATATCATAAACATACTGAAGTGTGAATTAATGGATGTGGAAGTGGACGGTTATATAATAAAATTAAAAAATGATGTGTTAATAAACTGAAGCATGAATACCACCATTTCAAATGGCGATGACTACGACTTTAAAAATCTTTGTATTTTACTGCTTTCATTACTGCACTCTCCTTACTGACTTGCTGTTCCATTGCATATTCACAGTCCACTTGACCGTGGCTAAAAATCTCCTTGCTTTGCGCTTTTTATGTCTGTCGCATGGCCCCACACATTAGGCTACCACTGCTGCAGCAGGGTCTGGATGTGTTGCAGGCGAATCTCTCGCACAAGAATCGTGCTGCAATTCACTGCTCCTAACGGAACTCTAAACAGCGAGTTGTCAAAATAAAAACCAACATAAATATCGATCATCTCACATCTTGACCTGACCTGAATCATCAGTATTTCAATGTCAGCCAAACAGCCTAGTCAGCAATGTGTGCTCTAGTCGTTCAGGAGACGTATATTTATGGACATACATTCATGGTTGACTTTCATGTATCTTTCGTGGCGATCAGTTATTCTTTTATTTCTATTTGACTGTGATGTTACTCTATCCATTGACAGTCCGTTCTGGTGTGAAATAGAGAATAGCAGGTTTTAGAAACATACCTTATGACAGAATCCAATTTTACTTCTTTCCGATTAGAAGGCGAGAATATTTTCTAATATTACACACACACACACACACACACACACACACACACACACACACACACACACACACACACACACACACACACACACACACACACACACACACACACACAAACATACACACATACTCCTGCATACGAAACAGAGAAGGCTACTGACTGTTGACAATACAGTCTTCTACATTTCGGGCAATTATCTGCAAGAAATTGAAAACGGTGAAGTGAATGTCTTACATAATATTAATACATTTAACATGAGTGAAAACCCACGTAGCACTTTTAATATAAATGTAAGTGATTTGGCTTTGATAACACGGGCAATTTAATGAATCTTTCCTGTACGTATGGACGCTAATACTAAATCATACTTCTAGTCTCATCTTAGATGGCATCTTACATTATGGATGTAACTGGTCTAATATAAATAATCCTATCGAGCCAGTAATGGACGACATTGTACTTAAGTAAGTACAGATATTCTGGTAATAAACATCATTGTTTAAGCCTGTACATGGTTGACATTGTACTTAAGTAAGTACAGATTTTCCGGTAATAAACATCATTGTTTAAGCCAGTACATGGATGACATTGTACTTAAGTAAGTACATATGTTCTGGTAATAAACATCATTGTTTAAGGCAGTATATGGATGACACAGTACTGTAATATCATACTTTCTAGTCTTAAAAATCATTGTTTATGCCAAACAGTGGTGGTATCTTAAATGTAAATACAAAACTTTATTTTAAAATAATATGCAAGTACCAGCAAAGGTCTAGCATAAGTAATTATTGCACGACAATATATAGATGGCTTTTGAAACATCTAACATAAATAATCATTTTTCACATTATATATCGGTAACATATAGTTTCCGACAGTAATAATTAATTGTAAGTCAGTACAGAAATTACATCAATTGTCTGGCAGAGTTTCAAATGCAGTAAAGTACCTTAGAAGTAAATGATAACGGTTTGATTATAAACAAATAGGTCACGCTAGTGCATAAATTACACTTTACACATCACTTTGACTCGCTCGATATTACAAATCCTAGCAAACCTGAGCAATGAAGAAACTTCGACGTACAAACCTCAGCAATGATAGCAGTTGGACGAACAAACCTGTGAAATGATGAAACAAGGACGTACGCACCCAGTGACTGATGAAACTGTGGTATATATGCTTGGGATCTGATGTTAATATGTTAATAATTGTTACAACTTACAACTCCCATGAACGAGCCCACAATCCGATATTAATGCTAGCTACTCAGACAATATTAAAACGAAACAATAAAATATACATGCTGAGGGATTGGTACTGATAATTAGGAATCCCCCCGCCCCCAAGGTCTAGTGATGGAAGAAAATGCAGACTATTACTGATAGCAATAGCACCCCTCTAATATAGTGATGGAGTGATGGAGCGTACCTGCTAGAGCAGGCAATACCAGATTTGATAGTCCTAGCATGTCGCGGTCACTAGTAGCCAAGCAACGTAAAACCACGTCACAAAAAAGGTCCAGAAACGGAGACAGACATCGTATAAAGTAAAAGGTCGCTCACATGCTTAGACGACTCTTCAGCGACGATGACAATTCTCGGGGAGGTGAATGCTCTTCTGCCAGTCCGACATGACACATGATCGTGCATCCTGACAAACACACCTGGTCATCGATTTTCCCATTACGACGTAACCTTTACGGGGTTCTACCCTGGGGTGTATTCTGCTTTAGCGAGGGCGTTCGGTCCGTACATTTTACGGATTCCCTTCCCCACACCACACACACACACACACACACACACACACACACACACACACACACACACGCACACACACACGCACACACACACACACACACACACACACACACACACACACACACACACACACACACACACACACACACACGCCAAGGTTGGATATTTAGTGCATTTTCTTCAACGCTGAAAAAGGCGTGAATGCGGATCTGGTATAATGAGCGTAAAGGGCTTTTAACCATTGTCAATCAAAGTTTCTATTGCCGACTAGGTTTTTTTTAAAAATAATATGCTCAGCAAGATACTCCGTGTCTTTACAAGCTGAGTCCGCATTTCAACTTTCCGGTTATTGGTTTCTCAATTTCCCTGATTTCTCTTGTTTTTGTCTTGAAGTCTTTGATTTCATTTCTGGTCTTTTCTCTCTCGTTGTCCGTCAAGTCGGAAGCAGTAGCCAAGGAGTGAATACGACGTGCGCGGCGCGTGACACGTGACATACGAGGTTCACATTTTTTCTTCAGATAGCTAGGCCTCACGCTAATGTACATGAAGACTGCGTGAATGTCAGTTGACATGCATCGGAAAACAACCTTCAAAAGAAATATCTCAGGTGAAAAGAAGAAGTATTTAACATTTTGAATTCTGCATTGACGAAACGCGTGCATATTATTAGCGATTATTTGCATCGTGAAAATGCCACAAATAGGTATTAGGCACAAGGAGAGGCGATAATCACCACAAATAGCTATTACGCATAAGAGGCGACAATCACCACAAATATATATTACGCACAAGGAGAGGCGATAATCGCCACAAATAGATATTATGCACAAAGGGAGGCGATAATCATCACAAATAGATGTTATTCACAAGGGGAGGCGATAATCACCACAAATATATATTATGCACACGGGGAGGTGATAATCACCATAAATAGATATTATGCACAAAGGGAGGCGATAATCACCACAAAAAGGTATTGCTTAGAAGGGGAGGCAATAATCACCACAAATAGGTATTACTTAGAAGGGGAGGCAATAATCACCACAAATAAATATTACGCACAAGGGGAGGCAATGATCACCACACATAGGTATTACGCACAAGGGGAGGCGATAATCACCACAAATAGGTATTATGCACAAGGAGAGGCGATAATCACAAAATACATGACAAAAAAACTATTAGTTACTATGTAAACCACGACATAACATAAACGCCACATACAATACATGATAACGGCTGATGATAGTTACCGTTTAATTAACGACAAAGTAATAAGATAGATGCTCCACAATAAACATAATAAACATTTAAAATACAAGTTAGCATAATTCATTACAATGATATAAAGTAGACACGCTTAACAACACAACAAAAAAATAAGATAGTGTGGCAGAGTAAATTTGCCTATCCCCATTTCTAAACTTAATTGTTATATAAATTGTTAAATTGTCGAAGTGACCCGACCTTAAATCCAAAAGTAGCGTTTTCAGAGTCCAATTCACTCAACTCTGTGTGAGATACACATATAGCCCTTTAAGTTCTATTTTAAATAAATATCTGTTAAATAAAAAATTATTTTTTGAGAGTCCATTTCACTCAACGCTGTGTGAGATACACATCAGCCCTGTGAGTTCTATTTTGAACAAGTCTCTCCGTTAAATTAAAAATTGCTTTTTGAGAGTCTATTTCACTGTGTGAGATACGCATACAACCCTGTGAGTTCTATTTTGAACAAGTTTCTGTTAAATCTAAGAGTGGCATGGTGAGGGTCGATTTAAATCAGGTCTGTTGAATCCAAGAATAGCACTGATTTCAGTCTGTGAATTGCAATAAAAACCCAGCACTGCGGATTGAATTTCGTTTTCAATTTCTTTGTCTTTTAAAGCTTTCACTCCAGGAATTTACAAGTAATTGTTTTCGGATGAGGTTAAGAAAGGATCCTGAAAATCTGTGACACTTGTAATCACGGAACTTTGGGATGGCGCAGACTTAAAAAATATATATTACGTAACGAGTTCAGATGCACTTAAACACTGCAATTTATCGGCAGCCATCGACGCTACTAGCATATAGTCTGAGGCGACAATTGTTATGATGATTGGTACGCCAGCGATGTTAAGGGCGATTGTGGTGGACGATTGTTATTGACTATTTTTTCTTATTCTACTCTTTATATTGTTCTACTTTTGCTGTTGTTGTTGTTTATCTTTTTCTACTCTTGCTGTTGTAGTTATTGTTTTTCTGCTCCTCCTCCTCCTCAAGTTGCTCTTTGTACTTCTTGTTTTGTCTTCTTTGTCTTCCTTTCTTCTTCTTCTACTGTTTCTTCTCTTTCTTATAGTTATTATTTTTATCAGTCTTCCTCTTTATTTTCGTCTTTGTTCTTCCTCTTCTTTTTCTTCTTGTTCTTCTTTTTATCATCATCGTCGTCATAATCACCATGGCCTGCAAAGGTCCTAGTGTTTATTAGTCGGCGGACGTGATGATATAATGATAATTAATAAATGCAATCCAATTGTTACTCCATTGTGGTGACCTTGCGCTCGTTCCCTTGGTGGACATTCTTCACGAGGATTGAGCGAAGTTTGCATCAAGATGCGTATATTTATCGAGCACATTGAGTAATGCTTAAGTGTAAACGTTGGGATAATACAATTAAAACACTGTGGTCACATTATATATTCGATCTCGCTAAACAAGAACACTGTAGTCACATTATATATGCGTCTAACTCGCTAAACAAGAACACTGTAGTCACATTAAATATGCGTCTAACTCGCTAAACACGAACTGAGCTGCACGGAGAACAAATGGCGATGAAGGTTTATTTTCTTCTGTGCCATGTCATTTTGAATTTTCGTCAGATTTAACTTTCTTTTAGTATTAATCTGTACTGAGAGAGGATATTGTCACAAAATGTTGTCAGTTAAAAATGTGTTGATTGCTTTTAACCCTAGGCATTTCGATACAAATTGACACACGTGTAATTACAACCGCACTGCTGATTATCCTGATGCTCACAGTAGGCACTTTGCCTAGGGCCTACGATAGATTTTGGACCTACAAAAATTCTTACAATCCAGTGTATAATAGTACAAAGAAAATACACGTGTCAAATATAAAAGAAATCAACATAGTGAAGGCATTCTTAGGAGTAGATTTGTCTGTAGATATGGATATCGTGGTGGAGTTTTGTGTGCCGCATTTGACACTGGTAAAGTGTAACTTTAATAAACTGAAGAACACTCTTACACACCATTGGCAAATTCTTACAGTGATGCATTTCAAGACCTCTGCTCAAAACCAAAGACAACGTTTCTTAGAGTAATCTCTGTCGTAAACCAGGACAAACTTTCAGAATTTGTGTCTGATCTTTGAACTCGATTCTCTCAAAATGGTCTTTAAGTACTTTCATAGGTGTGAAGAATTTTCAACTGCCTCACTTTTAAAGTTTTAACTTTTTCTACTAATAAAGTAACGAGAAGAGGTCGAATAATAAAATAAAACTGCCAGAAACCCTGAAATGTCAAAATATATCATAGGACACTGCTTTCCAGAACAAGTCAGATGGTTTCAGTTTATAAAGGAACACACCACGTCACATACTGCTGAATGTTTGTCACAATGTACCTTAAGAAACTGCTTGCCATAGCGCGTCCTTTGGTTTCAGCACACCACGTCACAATGCTAAATGGTTTGTGCCATATTGTCTGTACTTCGAGCACACCACGTCACAATGCTAAATGGTTTGTACCATATTGTCTGTACTTCGAGCACACCACGTCACAATGCTGAATGGTTTTTACCATATTGTCTGTACTTCGAGCTCTTTCAAACTATAAGCTTCAGTGGTCTACCGTTTAATTTGCTTCGAATTAAATGGTTCGATTGTATTCGGATTTGAATGTGCGGTCTTGTGGAGAAAGAAAATGCGGGAAAGAAAGAAACATATGAAAACCGCAGATTAACTGCCGAAATAAAAAGGCGAAAGATTGATTGAAAGGATAAATTAAGACGCTAGAGAAAGGCAAAATGTTTGGAGAACTGCTGAACAGCCCAGAAAGCAAAACAATAAGACGCTCCAGTCAAATGGAGAGAATAAATATTAAATGATGTTAACGAAGAGGAAGAAGGTGAGGAAGAGGAAGAAGGTGAGGAAGGGGAAGACGGTGAGGAAGGGGAAGACGGTGAGGAAGGGGAAGACGGTGAGGAAGGGGAAGACGGTGGTATTAATATGTATCAGATAAGTGACGATTATCGAAGTAGAAACACACAGTGTCGTGCAGCCATCAGACACATTATCAAGTCACGTTTAATTAGTCACGCATACCTAGATGTAGTTATAGATATCTTCGTGATCACGTAGTAACACGTGTTATGATAGAGTCGCAGGTGTAATGACCACGTGTGAAGCACACCACTCGTATTTTGTGTGTGTGTGACTACAATGTAAATATCTTCCGGTCACGCTTGAAAGAACATGCTACCCAGCGAATGCAATCGCGCGAAAACATCTCGCGAAGTGTAAACAAAAGGAAATACAATTCATCTCGACATAATACTTCCCTTATTTTATCACACACACACATTGCAGATCGCATTAACTTTAATACATCTTGGCGCTGTGTCTCCCAATTCTTGCAAGTTTTTCTTATCGTTCAGCTTGCATCTTCAGGTCGATCATTATTTCTTTTCTCTTACATTTCTGAAATGTGTTTCTGACTGATGGCACTTCTTATTGTGGGTTGTTAATATAAATAATGATGTGGCCAGAAAAAGAATGTTGATGCAAAAAGAGACTGCAAGCATATAAACGGTGATGTAAATTTAGTTTTAAGGTTAAATTTTGTGAAGTGCATTTTTTTCTATGTTCCGGAAGGAAATTATGAAAATACTGGTTACTTAATCGATTTTCTAAACAAACACTTCTTGGTTCGGTAATTATCTTAATTCTAACAGTTCATATTCCCTTCTTTGGAAAGAAAGAGAAAATATTAATGTAATTTCATTTGTACATGGCTGGGAAACTGAACATTTGTATGAAGTGCGCTGCATGCAAACAAAAACCAGCATGATGGAGGAAGTTAATTGCAAGCAAATTCAGTTATGTACGACGGATTTAAATTGTGAACGCTTGTACAATCATCCATCAAATATTTATAAAAAAAATAATGCACATATCCTTATCGATATTCAAGCCTAAAACTAAGTGTATCAAAGAAAATGTCTTCATTAAAGTAATGTCTATGTCAACGTTGTTTTGCACAGATGTCGAACAGCAAACTCTTGTTGAGTACAAAACAAACTACAGCAGATGCTGGTACGAATCTAGGTCAATCATGTCGGCAGACAGCCCACCTCCATCTCTGACTCAGAGCGAATGCAACATACCCCATTGTCATGCAATCGAGTATAATGGCATGAATATAAATTTGCGGAAAAGGACAAGCTTTTGCATTTTAAATAAAACATCTCATTTATAAACAATTACAGGTAATGGCCTCAACACAAAAATAAATGCATTGCAAAGGTATAAATAAGTATTATATTATACAAGTGAAAAATCATGATTTATTTATAATTGATGCAGTGAAAATAATACATCCTCAGAACAAATATAATAAATGCAGAACTAGAAACAACAACAAAAGTAAAAAGAATAATTAGACGATAACACTCGTGGTAAGGAGACAAGATAGTCACGGTATGAAGATAATGTAGATGTACACTGTCGGTATAAATTATTAACAGAATGCAGGAAAAGCATTAATATTACAGGGTCAAAGCAGTCAAACTAAATAGAAGATACGTGAGAGCAAAACCTAGAGACACCTATTGAAAAAATATCGATTTTAAAGAAAGAGTATTTACGCAATATGAAGGCAGAAAAAAATCATTACAACAGCAATAAGGTCGGATTATGGAGAAGGCAGATACAATAGAAATACGTTATAAGGAGATTTTAGCTCCACGGCAATCATTGTCCACATGAACTGTAAAGACGCCTGCCTTAAGCTTCTAAATTAGTGCAAAAATAGAAAAGTTTGCTAGAAAAAAATATTGAAGAAGTATTGGTGTTATTGTTTCAAATGAATGGAAATTACATATTGTAGTATTTCTGAATAGTTTTCAAGTCATCATTTCAATGTCCAGGCATGGCTCAAGTCATCATTTCAATGTCCAGGCATGGCTCAAGTCATCATTTCAATGTCCAGGCTTGGCTCAAGTCATCATTTCAATGTCCAGGCTTGGCTCAAGTCATCATTTCAATATCCAGGCACGGCTCAAGTCATCATTTCAATATCCAGGCACGGCTCAAGTCATCATTTCAATATCCAGGCACGGCTCAAGTCATCATTTCAATATCCAGGCACGGCTCAAGTCATCATTTCAATATCTAGGCACGGCTCAAGTCATCATAAAGGTTCAAGGCATTATTTTAATTCCTAGTCGTGGAGTTATAATTTCAAAGTCATCTCATTGTTAAATTCATAATTACAAAGTCCTATCATGATTCAAGACATATCTTCAATATCAAGTCAAGGGTCAAGTCATCATTTCAAGTCTTATCATGATTGAAGTCATTACTGCAATGTCCAGTCTCGGCTCCGGTCATAATTTCAATGTTGATTCATGGTTCAAGTCGTAATCTCAAACTCCTATCATGGTTCAAATCATAATTACAAAGTCGCATCATAATTTCGTACCTGACCGATATACTAGAGATAACAACCTGGAAATGGTATTATTCCAGGTGCAGACTTGGACGCTGTCCTTAGCTCTGTTCATCCTGCGGACATGTCGTCTTTCTAACGTTCTCTGTCGTCAGTGTCACACGAATCGCTAGTTTAATATTGGCGACATTCGGGTGTTAAATCTGACCACCTGAAGGAAGTGAATGTTGTATTTAAGATAGTGAGTATTGCATTTCTCACGGCAGGTCATGAAGTGAGAAACAGTTCTAACGAGTGATGATAACACTTATATTATTTTAACGCACGGTCTCGTCTTCGCAATCGACTAGTCTCAGGGGCATTACCAATACAGTTTGCTAGTCTTTACGGAGCATGGGTGTAAACATTTTACACTATAACAATCAATATTGTATTATTTATGTGTGTATATATATATATATATGAATAAATATATACTTATCTATTATACACAAGAAAAAAGAAAGAAAGAAGAATATATTTACCTCTTTATACCTCCTGATTGTTAGTTTGTTTATTAGTCTCCTGTCAGAAGGTTTTACTGCCCTTAGTCTGAGAATGTTACAGTGCAAAATGCTTACTTATATTTGTGAGTGCGGACGTATTTTTAATACTTTCTCGTTTGTGAATGTTATAGTTCAAAATACCAACTTGCATTTGTGAGTGACTACGTATTTTTAATGTTTTCTCGTTTGTGAATGTTATAGTTCAAAATGCCTGCTTGCATTTGTGAATGCAGACGCTTTTAAAATGCTCACTTGTATCTGTGAGTGAAGGCTTCATGTGTCCTCCTGCAATGACTAAAATTGTTTATTCAAATTTTAGGTCTGAAATTTTTGCTGAGAATTTCTTGTTGCGTAGCCATTGATTAGGGACACTGATTGCTGAATGTCGATAAATTTGTGGTCAGCTTTAATACAGTTAACTTTTCGCACTCTGATCCTAAATAAATATGGCACGTTTATTTGCTGTTAGCAGGAGAATTCGTAAATAGAAATGGCACGTTTGTTTGCTGTTAGCAGGAGAATTCCTAAATAGAAATGGCACGTTTGTTTGCTGTTAGCAGGAGAATTTCTAAATAGAAATGGCACGTTTGTTTGCTGTTAGCAGGAGAATTCCTGCAAACTGTGCGCACTAGTATACAAAAAAGAAAAGAAAACAATCGGAAACCAAATAGCACTAGTAGTATTTGGTTTTAAAAAAATAAACAGATTAAAAGCTTTCAGTGATCTGCAATTCTACTAAAATGAAAAATAAATTATGATTCTCCTTCGATAGTGAAGATCACTTTACCAGTAGTAGAAGAATTAATATTAATAGTAGTACTACAGTAGTAGTAGAGTTGTAGTAATAGTAGTAGCAATAATATTAGTAGTAATAGTAGTAGGAGGAGGAGGGTGGTGGTTGTGGTTGTGGTAGTATTTGTAATTGGCATCAAGAGTTTGCCCCAAGCGAAAATGCAGGATAGCACCGTCTATTAGAGTAAAATTGTTCTTTCATTATTGACATTTCTTTGCTTTGATTTCATTAATAAAATATAAATGATGTAAGATTTTGTATTGTCCTATGACAATGCCCTTTCAAAAACTAAATGATTATTATTTGATAACCACAACAAACATTCATTTATTATGAAATAAATTTAATTTGTACAGATAAATGCTAGTTAGACAGAAGATTCTGAAACCTTATAATTTAGGAAAGTCCAGGAACCTTTCTCCGATTGAAGCTATTTCAAGTAACATTTCGTGAGTAGTATACATTAACGTAGATAGAAACTATAATTAAATTTTAAACTTTATATTTAAATTAAAATCTTAAATTAGTTAATGACCATCTCAACTGTATTGAAATATTTGAATAATGAAACATCTATATGTTGATGTATCCACATGCTGAAGTATTTGCACAATGAAATATTCGCATAACAAAGCATCCATATAACTAAACCACCATAGAATAAAATATCCGGTTCCTGAAGCATTTACATGAATGCAAATATAATTAGAATGTCAGATATTTCCAGAAAGCCTCTAACTACATTCCAAGTAAAATCTAAAACCTCTTTTCAACCTAGGAAAAGGAATGAAATGTCTTAATCTGATGAAACTAGAAATGACATGTCTTTATCTGACGAAACTAGAAATGAATGTCTTTCACTGAGTGGAAAAAGAGTGAATGCACAGTAAGTGGACATGTATCCAGAGTCAGCGGCTAACGTGTTCACTGACCCACACGGTGTACGGCTTTGCCAAGGAAGGCAGTTTGTTGGGCATTTAGGTAAAGACTCGTTTTGACAGCTGGACGTTGTATTGACTAACTCTACTGATAAAGTGTGTAAAATTTAATTATAGCCCTTCACCTGTTCCCGGACTGTCGTGTGAAAGCCCTAATTATCACATTCATAAAGTGTACGTACGGACACTCAAGGCGTATGCTTCATGGTTTTAAGACTGAAATGTTTGTCATTTTCAGTCCTTATAATCCCTCATAATATTGATTGAAAATAGGATAAACAAGCAACGGGTCATTCCAAGATTGTGTTGCCCGACGATAAGCTAGTGCCAACAAAGATCTTTCACAGAAAAAACAGTGAAAACAAAACAAAACAAAATAATAATACTATAAACCGACCTCACACGGGGCCACAACAGAATGAACAGATAACGAGAAAGCATTAAAAACTTGATAATGACTTGAAACTTTGCAGTAAGCAAGCTTGACGAAACCCGAAGACATTAATTCGTACTAAAGCCTGATATCGTCTCGCAAATGTTTCACGAGATTTAGCAATCACTTCTCCCTTTCGTCATACGACAACCCCACTTTATGCTGAGAACTGCTGTGGCGTAAATCGATGCACATTAAATACAATTGTCCCCCCTTAATACAGTGCAAGGAAGGTTCGCATTATTCCCAGCTGCTACAGTGGTTTCCCTTTTATAGAGCAATGGAAACATGACAGAAACGACGTCATCAATCCTCGGAGTTGCTTGTGACGTATATTGACTTACCGTTCTGTGTTTGCCCATGCATGATACGGAGCTACTTGTTAACCCTGGTGGTTCTTATATTTTAGATTCCAATCGCATTATATATGTTTATATAATTACTCCTTTATTGATTTAATGATTTGTTGATAGCGGGTTGAGGTTTGTTGTCGTTGTCATTTCTATTGGAGCAGTTAAAATACATCGTTTAAAGGAAACAAATATTCTTTTTCAACACAGGATTGGATAAAGAGTTGTAACGTAGAATATTTTTATTTTGTTTTATGTCATTTAACAAAAATGCTTATTTCGAAACTCATCTGAAATTTATGTCAATTTTCTTTTCTTTCTGTAAGGAAATTTTTAAAATGTGTTTTCTATTTCCATGCAGAATGAATGTATTTCTGCTTTTTCTCTTAATTTAATAAGTCATGATTTTCCAATTTGAAGTGTGAGTAGACGCTAAATTTCCACTTTATTCATCTTTAACTCCATTTTGTCTTACATTGAAGTATCAACTTACAGTTTCCTACAATAGTGTTTATTAGCCCGATATCCACACACACACTAAATAGAGCATATCAATTTTATGAGCACATTCACTAGAAACAACGTCAAGTGTTTAGCATACTATATACGAGCATCTTAGTTCAAACCTTTGTAGAAACAATATTGTACTCACATAATACATCTCTAAGAAAAACGCATGTATAGCATACCAATAGCAAACTGCATGAAATATTTCTAAGTCCATTTTTATCATTCAGTTAGTTAACTTTTTTATCATTCAGTTAGTTAACTTTTTTATCATTCAGTTAGTTAACTCACCATTAAGCTAACGGCCGACATTCATAAACATACTTCTTACCACTTCAAATTCAAAGTGATTAGAAAATAGAATTCTCTACATTCAGTAAATGTTTGATCTCAGCCCATTGGCTGGTTTTGTTCCCATAAATCTTAACCATTGGATAATAAAAACTAATCATCTAGTTGGAACTGGTTTGATTTGCATCAGCGATTTCTAGCATACTCTCACCTTGAGTAGTTTACTCCAACTTTGACACTTACAAAAATACCATCGTAAGGAGTGCCCAAGGTCGGGTCACTTAGACAATTTAACAATCAGCAATTTATATAACAATTAAGTCTAGAAATGCGGATAGGTAAATTTACTCCACCACACAAACCTCGATATATCCATGCAGAGAGAGATGTTTACAAGCCTTAGGACATACCAGCCAAGAAATACGCTGACGGGCCTTCTTGAGATGTACCAAAGGGAAACAAGATTACAGATCTTCTTGAGATATACCAAAAGGAAACAAGATTACAGATCTTCTTGAGATGTACCAAAACGAAGCATAATTAGAGACTCACTTATGGTACACCAGCATAAAAATATGTCTGCAATATTTCTTGAACGACAGCAGAACAAAGAACTATGCTAATCACTGATACAATTGAACGACAACAGAACAAAGAACCATGCTAATCACTGATACAATTGAACGACAACAGAACAAAGAACCATGCTAATCACTGATACAATTGAACGACAACAGAACAAAGAACCATGCTAGTCACTGATACCATTGAACGACAACAGAACAAAGAACCATGCTAATCACTGATACCATTGAACGACAACAGAACAAAGAACCAT
This sequence comes from Sinotaia quadrata, assembly GCA_028829895.1. NCBI lineage: Eukaryota > Metazoa > Mollusca > Gastropoda > Architaenioglossa > Viviparidae > Sinotaia > Sinotaia quadrata. The sequence continues at coordinate 37,482,343 of CM054178.1, read as the reverse complement.
GCTAATCACAGATACAATTGAACGACAACAGAACAAAGAACCATGCTAATCACTGATACAAGTGAGCGACAGCAGAACAAAGAACCATGATAATCACTGACGTACAACTTCAGCATACAAGCTGGAGTTACCATTTCGATGTGCCCCTTTAAGAAACAGACTGAAATTTTAGAGATTTGTCTTGGCATTAAATGTGCTTTTGGGGAGTGAGCATTAGTCATGCACAATAGTAATTTAACACAAACACTGAGCGATCCTACAACACACTGTAAGCTAGCATTAAGACCTCAGTCCAATTCTGTCGCATAAACCGCAAAGCGTGCGGATCTCTCTTTGCCAGTTTATCTTCAACTAAAGTTCACGTCCGTTCAAGCAGAATGCGACATAACTTGTGCCTTTTGTAAAATTAATTATTAAGTATGTATTCTGAAAGCGTGACTAGATGAATTTCTTGTTCTTTGCTGGCTCTGTTATGGTGCTTGGTACTTTATTGTATCTATAATGGCGATTTGAGTGTTAAATATGAATATTGTAGTTAACGGTGGTTTGTGTGTTAAATATGAGTTTTGTGGTTAATGGCGATTTCAGTGTTAAATATGAGTTTTCTGGTTAATGGCGATTTGAGTGTTAAATGTGTGTTTTGTGTTTAATGGCGATTTAAGTGTTAAACGTGAGTTTTGTGGTTAATGGCGATGTGAGGGTTAAATGTGTTTTATGGTTAATGTCGATGTCTGGGGTGGGTGGGTGTATATGACAAAGAAATATATTTAATTAATGGAAGTAATCGAGTCAGGGGCTTACAAATGGCTCTAATTATAGATTTCAAAGAAACAGTACTTTGCAAGGCATTCCTCTTCCCTTGTCCTTAAACATGTTTACTGTTCTGGTAACAAATCTATAGACAGGCAAAGCACATATTGTAGAGTCACAAATCTATAGACAGGCAAAGCACATATTGTAGAGTCACAAATATATAGACAGGCAAAGCACACATTGTAGAGTCACAAATCTATAGACAGGCAAAGCACATATTGTAGAGTCACAAATCTATAGACAGGCAAAGCACATAGTGTAGAGTCACAAATCTATAGACAGGCAAAGCACATAGTGTAGAGTCACAAATCTATAGACAGGCAAAGCACATAGTGTAGAGTCACAAATCTATAGACAGGCAAAGCACATAGTGTAGAGTCACAAATCTATAGACAGGCAAAGCACATAGTGTAGAGTCACAAATCTATAGACAGGCAAAGCACATAGTGTAGAGTCACAAATCTATAGACAGGCAAAGCACATAGTGTAGAGTCACAAATCTATAGACAGGCAAAGCACATATTGCAGAGTCACGTTAGTGTTCTGTTTATAAGGAATGCTCACAAACAGCCACACAACTTTAATATATAAAGAAAACAACAAACAACATGTTTTGCCAGCTTTTTCAGATCATCAAATGAAATCTGCATTTTACCAAAATTGTAAAAGATTATATCATTTTAATGCGTATATACATTAACCAAGCTGCGTTATTCTGTTCTTGTTTAGGGAAAAAACATATTTTTCCATCAACAAAATATTATTAAAATAACTTTTCTTTATTTTGTTAGGTCGTTTGGAACCGTCTTACACTGAAATTAACTTTTAAAGCGTTCCAGTAGTTTAACTGAAATTTTTGTTTAATGTGTACTGATGGTGTAGTGATATATTGTTCAGTAGTTCTGTGGTTTTACTGATGCGTATGAGTGTGAATGATTGCATTAAATGTGCGCCTATGTGTGTGAATATATGTGCGTGTGTAGTTTATGGGCTGGATGTGTTTTATGGGGGGGGGGTATGTGTGTATAGGTATGTATGAAGAAAATTGAAATAGCATATTAACCCTTTTGCTGGCCTCTTGTTCATTTACTTAAAAGTGGTTCCCTGCATATGTTGGCTAAAGTAACTAACACGTGCATAGTACATCGTTATTTCTGACGTTACCACAGTCGCTGAGCATAATCGATATCGCCTGCAAATATCATAAGTGTCTCACTCTCAGCTGTGTCCAGACTGACCCGCATTCTGGGATTGTATCCGGAATGCCTCAATATAAAAGGGGTTTGCAGAAATCCAAGTGTTTGTTTTATCAACAAAGCTTTTGTTTTAGTTCAGTTCCAAGACAAGAAAACTTTACTTCGCAGCTCTATGAATCTGCAGCGAGAAGGAAACAATGACATGTTAAAAGCACTTGGCAAAATCCTTATCACTAAATCCCTACCGTGGTATATTTGCTGAGTTTCGTGTTTGGAAGTTGCTCAGGAAACAACACCGTTTACATCACAGCGCGCGACGTATACAAGACAGAGTAGATGTAAACTAGCGTTATTTGTAATTGGAAATATCTAAATTCAGGCCTTTTGAGTCAGTAAACCAGCGTTATTTGTACTTGGAAATATTTAAATTCAGGCCTTTTGAGTCAGTTAACTAAGCCTAAATGCAAGACGACATTACTGGAAAATAAAATATTTCACGAGTTACGAATAGAAAATGCAAGAATTAAACATCAGAGAGGAAGGATATGAAAAAATAAACTTGATATTACTGGAGAACAAAGTATCAGAGGAAAGACTTGAAAAATTAACTTAATATCACTGAAAAACAAAACGTCAGAGAGGAAAGACTTGAAAATTAACTTAATATCACTGAAAAACAAAACGTCAGAGATGAAAGACTTGAAAAATTAACTTAATATTACTGAAAAACAAAACGTCAGAGAGGAAAGACTAGAAATGCACTCTGATTCTAGCAAGGAATTAATTGTTTTAATTACAGACAGAGAAGAGACGAAAATTTAAGAAAGTTATGCACATCAAGAGAGAGAGAGAGAGAGAGAGAGAGAGAGAGAGAGAGAGAGAGAGCGAGAGCGAGAGAGAGATAAAAGAAAGTCAGCTACAGAGAGAAATATAGCTTAGAGCAAAAAAGTATCAGAAAGAGACTGGAAGAAGTCAGACAGACATGCCAGAAAAGGAGAAGAGGGAGAGAAAAATCACAGGAAGTCATAGAGACATGGCTTAAACACCACACACACACATACACACACGCGCGCGCGCGCACACAAACACGCAAAAGAATTCATAAAATCACGACAGAAAAAGGACGAACTCCGAATCTTTACTGTTAATTATATTGACCCATATCCACGTGATATGATTAATTATACAATTTATGTATAACAAGGTTATGAATCATCATTCCCAGAAAGTGTTTGATAACCCCCATTAAAACACGGATTTAATTACTCTTTGCAATTTCGTATAACATACACACTTAGCTTTTGTAAATATAGTATGGTTACTATAAACATTTAACTCTGTAACCAGCGATCTATGTAAATAGCTGTATGCTTTTAATACAGCGTTTAGCAAAGTGCATTAGTAATCTCTGTAAACGGCTTCATGGTGACCATAAACATTTAACCCTTCAAATGTACAGGTATTGTCATGAGTTCATAATTAATCATACCTTTGTCTCTATGTATTTCAACGCACACCTCCAACTTGAAACCATTATTCTGGATAGACACGCTTTTCCACTATCGCAACTATATGCATTCTGTTGTACACTCTGCATAGACACACTTTTCCACTATCACAACTATATGCATTCTGTTGTACACTCTGCATAGACACACTTTTCCACTATCACAACTATATGCATTCTGTTGTACACTCTGCATAGACACACTTTTCCACTATCACAACTATGTGCATTCTCCTGTACACCTTACTTTTGTTTAAACTGTTCATAATATCTGTGTGTTACTGCACAGATTCAATATCATATCCATTAACAAATTATTACCTGTTGTATTTCTGTTTTATCCGTTGCCTAACCAACCGAACTAATTGTTCGTTCGTTTGCAGAATATGAAATATTGTATACAGTAATCATTTGCTTGCACTTCACAAAGGAGGGAAAAACAGAAAGATATTAAAAAGTCAGGACCGAAAAAGAGACTCTCTCTCACTCACTCACTCATTCACTCTCTCACTCACTCACTCATTCACTCACTCACTCACTCACTCACTCACTCACTCACACACACACACACATACACATAGTCACGCAAAGAGAGCAGAGACAGAGAAATAGCAATATAGAAAGTCAGACAATGAGATACATGAGAGAGTGATTAGAGAAATCAGACAGTGTGATAAATGAGAGAGTGATAAAAGAAGTCAGGCAGTGGGGTAAATGAGAGAAAAAGAGAAAAGTAGATATGGTGTTGTCATTCTTTTATAGAGAATGCCATGAAGCTGGGTGCAAGCGCGCGCAAATATAAAAATAAAATACTAATGATAATTGACACACTAGAAGTTTCATGTTCAACATATTTTGTTTCATATACAAACGCAAAAATAAAACAATATGTCTGTTTGATCTACATTTTCAGTGGGCAATTCTTTTGCTGGGTTAAAAATAAAGAAATTTAACAAAACACACACACACACACGCACGCACGCTCGCACGCACGCACGCACACACACACTCGTATTCAAGCAAGGATAAGAAGGGTTCCTTAACAATTGGCCAGTAAAAAGCACAAAGTCACGTGTCCGTTAAATGCTATGAAAAACTTCTTTAAAATTTCTGAACCTGAGAAAGAGATCTTTGAAAAAAACAAATACAAAAATTACATTCAATAAGAAAGTCATATCTTCGGTGTAAAAAATATCTGGAACGCCTTTATTCTAAGATTTTAGGGGAGAATTGTCGGGTGGAAGGAAATTCAATCTTGTAATTGACGCCTTAAACGAACATTTAATAAAAATCATCGAAATAATACAATGAAGAATGGAATTTGTGTTTTGTCTTTTTTGTATTTAGTTTGCATTTTGCTATTTTTATCTCATTAAAAGGATTTTATATGAGAAGTTGAGATAGATAGATAGATAGATAGATAGATAGATAGATAGATAGATAGATAGATAGATAGATAGATAGATAGATAGATAGATAGATAGATAGATAGATAGATAGATAGATAGATAGATAGACAGACTAGAAGACAAAGTAAAATTGTGCCGCAAGCAAGACGAGTAGTCTTGAAATGTTGTTACTGTACTAAGAGCATAAGACTTGCTGTTATATCCAGCCAATCAAACAGCAGACTACTTCGGAGATGTGTATGTTTCGAGGTTAATTTGAGTCATTGAGTGAGTCAAATGTGTATGTTTCGAGGTTAATTTGAGTTATTGAGTGAGTCAAATATTGTAATATTCTTGATTCGTTCATGTGTCACAAGCACAGTAAGTTCTTCAAAGACTACCAAGACCAAATGCATTTATCTAATCACGCTGCAGAGAAAGATCGTGCCGCCTTTTTTGCTTCCCCCTTTCTCATACACACTCACATGCACACAGGCATACTTGCAAGCGCACGTTCGAGCACACAAACACATGCATATTAAAATTATTTGATCCTGATGCTTGACGCAGTACCATTTACTTTTAAAAGGTCTCTGCATTATATTTTACGTTGTTTCTTGATACAAAAGATCGATACATTATCCAAAGTTGAGAAAAACCTATTTAAAGTATAAAAGGGGAAATTCGAAATAAAGCGATTTAAAGTTTAAGGTAGAAAATCAAAATAAATATATTCAAGCATATTGAATAAAGTTGATATGACCATAATAAAAGTATAATATAGATTATAGAGAGACAGTTTTAAAAAATAGAGCAAGATTCAGTGAAACAATATTTCTCTAATGACAAAGATACTTAGAGGGACACCTAATTCAATAATAATATATAAATAATATAAATTAATTATTACAGTAATATTCTTATCAAAGGGTGAGCGATTTCTTGTTTTTATTAATAATGATTTAAATCTGCTATTTGTAATATTTGTAAGATATTATACAAATCAACAAAAACAAAACAAAACATTTATCTTGTCAGAGACATTCGTTGACAGGTGACTTCACGTGATTATAATAATTTAATAATTCTAATTTTGACACAAAATGCACGATCAAATCAACACTATCATAATAACCCACATGATAATATGATGCTTGTGCCATTGACGTACACGTATGAATGGTACAGTGATAAAAGTTGAGTTATGACAACTTTTATGACACCGTATTGGCAAGCGGATAAATGCACGAAAATAGCTTATGAATAGAGAAGTTCTTTCAAGCTATTCTATTTTTTCTCTGCGATTTAGAAAGAAACGTGAAAAAAACTAGTTTTTATTGTGTTAACTCCGAGAGTGTGCTTGCCCAATAATCAACAGAAATAAACCCAAAGTTTTTGTCCTTGCTAGCACTCTGGGATAACTTCCCTATACTTAAATACAATCTAAAGTTTCTGCTCACGTGAACACACCAAAATAACTTCCCCATACTTAAATACAATCTAACGTTTCTGCCCACGTGAACACATCAAAATAACTACTAGCTTACCTTAATGCAGCCAAGGTTTCTGCACGAGAGCACTCAAAATTTATTGCCAGTATACTTAAATACATACAAATGTTTCTGCCCACGTCAATACTCCAGAATAACTTACAAGCATACTTAAATACAGCCACACATTTCTGCCTACGTCAATACTCCAGAATAACTTACAAGCATACCTAAATACAGCCACACATTTCTGCCTACGTCAATACTCCAGAATAACTTACAGCATACCTAAATACAGCCACACATTTCTGCCTACGTCAATACTCCAGAATAACTTACAAGCATACTTAAATATAGCCACACATTTCTGCCTACGTCAATACTCCAGAATAACTTACAGCATACCTAAATACAGCCACACATTTCTGCCTACGTCAATACTCCAGAATAACTTACAGCATACCTAAATACAGCCACACATTTCTGCCTATGTGAACGCTCAAGGATAATTGCTAGCTTATTCAAATACAAACTTCTAGCTTACTGAAATACAAACAAACATTTCTACCCACGACAACACTCTAGGTCAACCGTCATCTTATTGAAACACAAAATAACTTCTAGCTTAATGAAATACAAAGACACATTTTTACCCACGAACATTCAATACAAACAATATTTATACCCACGAGAACACTGAAGAATGACCGCTTTCTTACTGAAATACAAACATTTCTACCCACGCGAATACTTAAGAATAACCGCTATCTTACTGAAATACAAATATTTCTACCCACGCGAATACTTAAGAATAACCGCTATCTTACTGAAATACAAACATTTCTACCCACGCGAATACTTAAGAATAACCGCTATCTTACTGAAATACAAACATTTTTGTAGTTTGTACCGAACATCAGAGAGTACGGCTAAGGTGCTCGTCTTGCATAACGATCTTTAAGACTGTGATGGCTGTAATACAGTGAATGCGAAACTGTAAAACAATCTGAGCAGTGGTTTAAAATTCAGAACATTCCAAAATACTGTTCAACACAAATACTGTTCCCCATTTGGCTGCTAGTCGATACAATTGAAATAGTCTGTACATGTAGGCCTATTATGCTACAGTTGAAATAGTCTGTACATGTAAGTCTATTATACTAGTCGATACAGTTGAAATAGTCTGTACATGTACGTCTATTATGCTAGCCGATACAGTTGAAATAGTCTGTACATGTACGTCTATTATACTAGTACGTCGTACGAAGTCAAAGCCAGTATCTCCAAAATTGCACGAGAAGTTTCCCCACACTAGAGAGGACTATGATGAAGTTCCGTCCCTTTTCCTGAAATGACCCAATAGGGGAAGTGTTAAAAAAAATAAGCTGTTAAAAGAGACAATGTAATAAATATGATTTCATTCTCAGCTGGCTTCGTGAATGAGCCTCTATCACGTGACATCGCATCCATGACGCCCGGTTGAAGGTCTGCACGAGTAAGCATGAAATTAACATCGGCCTTAAGGGCACGACCTTTAAGGATATAACACTGGAGAATAATTCTGCAAGAAAGTATTGCAGCAGCTCTGATTGGTTCATTCGGATTGAGGAAATAGCGTTTCCTTTGGATAATACCGATCTTGCGTGGAATATTTAAGAAAATCAAACGTGTGCCAATTTCCGTAATAATAATAACAAACTAGTACGTTTCACCGTCAAATACAATTATTTTTAATATGACGTCAGAGTATTTTTATTGTACAGTACACTGTGGCATGGATTACAAGTGTGAGATTCCAGACTGGAGAAAAGTAGAACAGCTGTCTCCAGTAAATGATCCAAAATTGGAAGTGACAGAATTCCTGTGAGAGTCAAACCGATCGGATTGGCCAGTAACCCAGTTCGTCGCTGTAAGGCAAGAAGATCGAGATCCAAAGTTATAAACTAGCAAGAAAGTTGTATTCAGTGGACACTAAGCTAATTATGATTTCATACTTCAAAAATAATATTAAGCTAGGAAAGACTATAATAATGTCATTTTGTTGTTTTTCTATAATAATTGCACAATTATTGGTCTTTTAACTATCGCTGGTCTCCATCTCTGGACGTTTGCTTACAAAGTGCAGGTAGTTTTAATAGATATCAATTTTATTAGGGAAGGGTAGGTCTTCCACTGTCTTCGGTGGAATATTTCTCTGGCCACTTCCTGTTTACACACACAAACTTCTTCGGTCGTTTTGAAAGAGGAGCAATAATTCTCGAAAGCACACAAAAAAAAACTTGTTCATGAAATAACCCATCTTTTATCGGGAAAGATCGGCGTGTACAAATTCGTACGCCTTCCTCGTCTCTAAGCAATTTGGGCAAGAAGTCTTTATGACTCTTCCGCGCAGTAATGTGTTGACAAGAGTTGTCGATCTTGTCCCCATGCATCCGCATTTTGTTTGTTTTCTCCTGCTGTGTGCGTTAAACGGCAAGTGTCTACGTATTGCACGAAAAGCGATTGTTGACGAAACATGTCTTGGATATCACGTTCTATGCTCGATTGGTTTAGGTGCTGCTTTAAAAAAAAAAGGGGGGAGATAATCTCCTATGACTTCGGCAAGTCAGTAGAGCTGGAAACGATTCTTGTGAAGTGCAAACAGTAATTCATTCTTCCTCCTCGGAGGAAGAGCAGATAAATTAAGCATAATGGAATGCATTCAAGCTCTCAGGCACATCAGTATACACCCATCACACGCACACTTTACTATTACATACTTACACATTTACACGCATACTCAAACACACATGCATGAATACACAAATTGTGGCAGAGTAAATGTGCCTGTCCCTATTTCTAAACTTAACTGTTATATAAATTGTTAAATTATATTATCAAATTGACTCGACATTGGACACTCCTTATGAAGGTAGTATGGTCGTGTCAGAGTTCGAGTAAACACTAGAGTTGAGAATAGGCTAGAAATTGCTGATGTAATGCAAACCAGTTCCAACCGGATGAGTAGATTTTATTAGTCAATGGTTAAGATTTATGAGAACGAGACCAGCCAATGGGCTGAGATCAAATGTTTACCAAATTATTATCTGGTCACTTGAATTTGGTGTGGCAAGAAGTCTGGTCATGAAAGGCGACCATTAGCCTTTGTATTGACACTAATCTGTTGAATTGTATGAAAATTATTCAAATGTTGTTGTATGAAAATTATTCAAATGTTGTTTCATGGAAATATTAATGTCGAGTAAAGTGCTTCGTTGATTTTTTTATGTATAATTGATTTTTTTATTTAAATAAATTTATTGTTAAATTTATTAACCTTCTTAAACATATTGATAACCTTATGTTGGAGAAGAAAGTGGGTGGATGGAGGCTCAGTAAATATAGACTAAAGAGGGATTTATCCTTTAGTAAGAAGTTTTCCACCTATGGATATATTGTGTGATGGTAAATGTTTCTTTAATATTGTGGAGGAGAAAAAAACGTTTACAGCGCCTGCATATCTACCAAGATAGATGAGTGATGTCTGCTGGAAAATTTATTTATTAATAACATAAATTTAGAATGATATCCCTTGTAATTAGTTATGGATGATTTATTAATTAATAATAATAATAACCATTAACTATATGTCTTTGGCGTCACACAATATACTCGTATGCATACATTTTCGCTCATTAGTAGCAGCGGCGGCAGTAGTAGCATCAGTAGAAGTAGTAGTATTAATAATAGTAGTTGTAGCAGCAGCAGTAGTAGTAGTAGTAGCAGCAGCAGCAGCAGTAGTGGTACTAGTAGTAACAGCAGCAGTTGTAGTAGTAGCTTTAGTAGTAGCAGCAGTAGTAGTAATAGCAGTAGTAGTAACAGCAGTAGTAGTAATAGCAGTAGTAGTAACAGCAGTAGCAATATCCGCATAAATTCGAGGAATGAAATCTTGAACGTTTCGTTAATCATGTCACCTAGACTTGGTGTTTATTACTATTATTGATATTTCGAACACAGATCAGTGAGTTCGCATCTTTCTTCAGTCATAAGTTTGTTGTAAGTCGCCAACGAAATCTTCCATCTTCACGTAGAAACTATTGAGAGCATGGAAAGGATGACGTCGAATGACGTCATATTATGGAAAGTAAACTCTGCTTTCAATGTCCACCCTCTGAAAAGTTTTGATGAAACATTCTGTTAAGCCGCATTTTTTCTTTCTCTGTTGAAACGTTTTCTCCTCTTATCAATTAAATCTATTCAAATAAGCTTGTGATTTGTAATCAGAAACAAAGAATCATTAGAAAATATACAGTCGTTGATGCATATGATAATCTTTGAGACATTTTATTCGCCTTTTACAGCTCTGTCGGAATTCGTTTTGAAGACTGCTATAAAATGTGTAAATGAAATTTTCTTATTCTTAACCGCGCTCATATTCTAGGCTGATTGTTGTCTTCTGCTGAAATTGTTGTACGCAACAACAGGTAATTTGTACGTCACAGTTTTCATACCGCCACATATAAGCCACTTCAGACAACGTCAGTTTTCATGCCGCCACATATCAGCCACTTCAGACGTCACAGTTTTCATGCCGCCATATATAAGCCACTTCAGACAACGTCACAGTTTTCATGCCGCCACATATTAGCCACTTCAGACGACGTCACAGTTTTCATGCCGCCATATATAAGCCACTTCAGACAACGTCACAGTTTTCATGCCGCCACATATTAGCCACTTCAGACAACGTCACAGTTTTCATGCCGCCATATATAAGCCACTTCAGACAACCTCACAGTTTTCATGCCGCCACATATTAGCCACTTCAGACAACGTCCAGATAAATGCAGACCAGAGTTGTGTAGTGATTTAAATGGCTTCACAAGGCGTGGTGCACTTTTAGACACAACAGACCTTTCTCCACCAAACACCATTTTCTCTCTTTATATGAGTGCACAATTCCAAAACTCTCTCTCTCTCTCTCAAACACACACACACACACACACACACACACACACACACACACACACACACACACACACGCACACACACAACATATGTTCTCTCACACACACACATATGTTCTATATCTCTCACACACGCATATGTTATCTCTCTCTCTCTCTCTCTCTCTCTCACACACACACACACACACACACACACACAAACATGTTCTCTCTCACACACACAAATGTTCTCTCTCTCGCACACACACACACATATGTTCTCTCTCACACACACACAAACACACACACACACACACACACATGTACCGTCCCGTCACATCTAACACTGATTGCTTTACGGACATCGTGTCGAAGGGCTTAGGCAAGCATTTCTCATTGACTGTGTGGAGATGCAGGCTATTAGAGTCACCAAAGTCTGTCCAATTGGAACGTTTCGCGTCGAGAGAGAACTGTAGTTGAGGGAAACCTTTCACAAAATTGTCATCCCCAGGCACGTCGCAAAGACTCTGGCCATCACTACTATTATTAAGTCGTTTTCCAAAGAAAATGGGGCAGCAGAATTGTTTAGGTGCTGAAGATAAGGCGTGTGGACTAGGATATATCGCCACAGTATTATCGTTGGCTGTGGGGCAAGAATTAACGTGGCTTTGAATCTTTGTTGTTACTTGTGTCTCTTTACAGAGACCCACTCTTCTGCTGGACTTAACCGTTTCTTTATGAATGGGTAAGAATTCATGCTAACGTCATATTAGAAACTCGTAGTTAAGCAGCCTAGATCAGTTTGTTATTTACATAAGGTTATTTTGGACAATGTCTTGTTTGTTTTTCATTTTATGTTTTTAAAGCATTTCTTAACAGTGAATGTTTGCGTTTTTCTTTTTTGATTTGTTTTAAATATATTATACCCTCTTTTACTTGCAAATGTTACTGTTTAATAAATTATTTTATGTTTTTGTGGATTTGTTTCTTTATTTTTTAGCTTCCTAACAAAGACTGTGGTAATGTCACTGAGGGAGTCACTTCTTAATTAGGATTGTGCAATTGTCTTTACTGTTAAGGCACTTCCTAATTAGACTGTTAAGGCACTTCCTGATTAGACTGTTAAGGCACTTCCTAATTAGGACTGTGTCTTTGTCATTATTGGTAAAACACATCCCCGTGCAGAAGGCTGTGTTCGATAGGTTTTATCCTCCCTCTCTCTCTTATCTCTCTCTCCCTCTCTCTCTCTCTCTCTCTCCCTCCTCTCCCCTCTCTCTCTCCCTCTCTCTCTCCCTCTCTCCCTCTCCTCTCCCCCTCTCTCTCTCTCTTTCTCTCTCTCTATATATATGTGTGTGGTCTTTGTCATTATTGGTAAAACACATCCCCGTGCAGAAGGCTGTGTTCGATGGGTTTATATATATATATATATATATATCTATATATATATATATATATATATATATATAGAGAGAGAGAGAGAGAGAGAGAGAGAGAAAATATCCAGTCACAAATTGAGAGAGAGAATAGATAAGGAAAACGATATTCCTTTCTTAAGCAAAATAAAAAATATTTATTTATTTATATCAACTGTTCACATTCCAAAGAAGAGTTTCATTTCACAACCTGTGCACTAAATGTCATTTAATCACACAATTCATTTAATTAAATATAAAAGTACAGCAAAATTGCGTGAACTCCACATCTGTTTTGAGGTTCATTTCGAAATTTTCTGGCTATTACTGTGAAAAGGGTGTTTTCAACTAAATCTGCAATTTTATTGGCCGGCAAGACAAGGCTCAGCGTATTTTCTACGTCCATATCCGATTTAACTTCAGGGAAGACGGAATTAACGTTCATGCATGAATGCGCGCGTGCACGCAGATGCCATTGTTTGCACGTGTCCTCTAGGCACTGGCAAAACTGAAAAGTCGCACGCGTTGTGGGATCGAAGCCGGAGAGATTAGCTGGTGATTACCAGTTCAAACTTGAAAGCCTGACTTAAACTGTAAAGCTAGTGTCGTACCCAACACGCCTAAAGATTTTCACTTACCGGACCATTTACCAACCCAACCCATTTGAAGACTGCCCTCATTCAACCCATTCCATTAGCGCTCTAAGGTGCTGTGCGAGGCCTCGCGTACCAAAGTGAAGGAATTACTCTGTCATGCGTGTCTCCTGCTTCAGACAACAGAGAACCCTAGAGCGTCAGTAGAAGTGAAATGTTTATCCTGCAAGCGGCCGAAGGAAGTATTAACATGTCACTGTGGTAAAACCATATGAGAGGTCGACCAACCGGAATGTCTGAAGACATCATTGAAGTGACCATAATTGGTCACGCGGCCTACATCAATTTTCTGATTGGTCAAACTACTTTGGTGGGGGGAAAGAAATGCATTTTGATGAAAGGAGATATATTTTAGCTTTTGTTTTCTTTTCCATTTAAACGCATCTGTCTATACGTGACTATCACATCAGTATTTTCTTTTCTTTAAAAGTGCGTACAGTCTTTACTGTTGTTCCTGAATAGGAATGGTAAGGAGTTGCGTTATCGAAAAAAATCGCATAAATCGGAAACCGCTGGTGCGAAAAAAATTTCATTTTAAATTGCAAGTGTGGTATATGTATGAAAACATTCTCTTGAAAAATTATTCTATATTATTCTAGTAAAATAACGGATTGCAGAACTATTGAGAGCGGAAAAAATTGCTAATTGGAATGATATATCTCAACAACTGCACTGTGTGCACAGTGCAAACCTAGATCACTAGAGCATTCAAACAACGAACCTGCATCAACCTCGGCATGTGACATTGAGAGTAAGCCTGTGTGTATGCAATATTCAAAAAAATATATTACGACTCTGTGTGTGTGTGTGTGTGTGTGTGTGTGTGTGTGTGATTTTGTGTGTATGTGTATGTGTGTGTGTGATTTTGTGTGTATGTGTATGTGTGTGTGTGTATGCTTCTGTGTGTGTGTGTGTGTGTGTGTGTGTGTGTGTGTGTGTGTGTGTGTGTGCCTGCAAGTGCATTAAAATAGGCTGAACATTATGTTTTAAATGATAAGGAACACGCAGTCATTTTATAACTAAAGTCACATCGTGGTTCATTGTATTTGAATATTTACGAACTCTTGTTTAGATTTTACACTTACTAAGCTCGGGTCGTAAACAGGAGTTGTCTTAAATCACTACAATATCTCACTCTAAAAAACGACTACCACAAAAAAGTCTAAACTGTAGACGCGTATGAAATGCAGAACATTTGTTTTAAAAAAATCATAATTATTCGCGAATAGATGTCTAAATGAAAATGTTAGTGAAAATAAATATGCAGGTTTCTACATCGTGATTCTGTCCGCTTCCAAGTACTCGTCCGTTCTCTTCGCTTGTCTGCTTTTCAAAAGGTGTCTTTTCACTTTGTCTAACTGCTTTTCAATAGGTGTCTGCTCTCTTCTAGTGTCTGCTACTCTATAGACGTCTACTCTTTGCATATATTTGCTCTCGGCATTGTCTATGTTTCTTTGCATTTCTGATTCTGTCCACGTGACTGTGTATGTGTCTGTTCTCTGTGTGTCTGCTCTTCTGACTGACGTGACAGTACATTTCCTCACGCAGCAGAAAACAACTATATTTGCCAATAAATCTATTCTACGCATTAGGTGCCCGCTTATCAATATAGGATGCTTTACACAAGCATGCTAAAAAGTACACAGTGCCCAATTTCAAACTGGAGAATAAAGAGTTTGAACGCAGCAATGCAAATGATCTCTTGGGACGGAAGTAAATCCCGCAACGGACTTTTTGTAAGCAAAGCAAAAGCCTTTAATCTCTGGCAAAGATGATTCCGGGAATGCAGGTTGCTAGGCAGTGTCGAATGCTCGGTTCCAAGGTCTTTGTTACCGACGGTTAATTGTCCTTTTAAACCAAAGACATTAATTTACACCAAAAGTTTCAGATGGATCGAAACAGCTGTTTGTTTTAGAGTTATATGCAACAACGAGCAAGAGAACGTAAAGCCGTTTTTCGCTCAATCAAATAAATATTTTCTGTGAGCGCTTTATTCGATAGATAAAAAAGAGGTGCAACTGTTTCAACTCGATTTAAAGGAAAAAAACGAAAAATACCTATTATTTCTTTCTAAAGTTAAACTATAAAGTTAGATGAGGTTAAACAAATATGTGACCTAGATTAAAATATATATTACAAAAGTTTAGCGGGAGAGTACAACATTTGTCGGAAAATAGAAATTGTTTATTATTTTGAAGATCCTTGCTAAATCTTGCAAAATGATACACGTTTCAAAACAAATAAAAATAAACACCTATTTGATATAAGATTTCTAGCTGGAGACTTAAGAGGACTGGAATTTATGAAGCTGTTGGTTGGAGAATGTATGATGATGTGTACATTCTTCCAAATGTGAAAGACAATTTTGGGTATTCAATTAGATAAAGACTGTACTTCTAGATGATTTTTTTTCAAGACAGTAAGAATGGAAACGCAATTATTGTTTTGCCATTGCCGTCATTGCTGTCGTTGTAAATTGTAATGTTGTTTTCGTTGCTTCTGTTCTTCACTTGATGTTGTGATGGTCATTGTTGTTGTTCTTGTTTTGTTGATTTTACATTTTTATTGATTTTTTTTTGTGTTGGTTGTGTCATTGGTTTTGGGTTTTTTCCATTGTAGTGCCATTGTTGTTCTTCCTGTTTGATTGCTTGTTTTGCTTTTATAATTGATTTTTTAGATTCTACGTATTCACATTTGCTACACAACAAATAAATTTTCTCTAACGTCCCTCAAGTGATATGCAGCAACAAAACATATATGATAAATGACAATGCTAGCGAGCAGTTATTACATGGACTCTGAGACAGCTCTGCTTGTAGAATTGTGACAGATATGTTGAAACGTAGGCGAATTCTAACCCTGGACAAAATAGCGCGTGCAAACGCCAACAGGCAAATACAGCCAAGATTCTATAAATTCTATGAACGAAATCGCCAGCTTAGGTCGTGGTCTGTATGGGTGTTTGTGTATCTTTTGCGAAAAAAATACAAAAAAGACGATAGAACACATATTTCGGAGCGCCAGGAGAGAAATCTCGTCAGAGCAAGAATAACGTGTCGGTTTCTTGATTTTAATTTTACAAAATGTCGCGATATTGTCAGAATATCGTGAGTAGAATTTAACGTGTTATTTCATGTTTCTATGTGGTGTGTGTGAATTTTATTTTGCAATTGCATTAAGAGCTTAAAGATAGAAGTGAATGCCAGAAATTGCAGTTCCCTTTCAAATAAAACACACTCAAGATGACAGCTTATTAACAGCATTCTCTCTCCCACAAGAAACATTCAGCAAAATACACCCACATGATAGATCTGTCAACGGCAATTCACAATGACAGTACTAAAACGAACAGGTAGATGAAAATGTCGTGTTATTTTATACAGTTCAAACGGACAAGAACAACGCTAAGATTACAATAGAAATACTTCAAATTCCACTCAACAGAAATGTCCACTGTCAACTACCTCTTACTTTCAGAACAAATTTCTCTCTCTCTCTCTCTCTCTCTCTCTCTCTCTCTCTCTCTCTCTCTCTCTCTCTCTCTCTCTCTCTCTCTCTCTCTCTCTCTCTCTCTCTCTCCCACACACACACACACGCAAATCACTCCAACTATTTTGAAACGAACTTTTAAAAAAAAATCAGCATCGATTTCCAAGTACTAAATTTAGATGTCAGGATTGCGATCATCATCTACTCTCTTTTCCAAATATCACCATCGCACCACTCGCACCACTCGCACCACTCGCACCACTCGCACCATCGACCAACGCCTGTACCTGTCTGAACCCAAACGTCTTCCTGTGTGTTATGTAACCGCTTGCGAAATAAACAAACATTGGAAGCGAACAAAAACCCGAAGTAGCCAACAAGCTTTCTTTGCCACCAGTAGATAATGGTAAGCATTTCTAAAATGTTAAAGACATAATCACTTCAACGCTGGGAAAAGCGGGGATTGTTTTCTTTTTTTTTTTTATTACGTTAAGTGTGTAGCTTTTCAAGGTGGCCAGCCGTGAAAAAATTCCTAATGAACCCACCAAAAATTAGGTTTTCTGAGCGCATGTAAACATGCATTTCTAACTCGCATTTCTAACTGTAATTCTAAATTGTAAACATGCATTTCTAACTCGCATTTCTAACTGTAATTCTAAACTGTGTTTCAAATCAGCAGTTAAATTGTATTTCTAATATTAAGTTTTGATTCTTCACAGTGAAGGGAAGACAAATACAATCTAACTGTAACTGCTTGCAACTATCATTTCTCTCAGCACACAAAGAGAAGGAGTAAGACGAATAATTTAACAGAAAAACAAATCACATTCACTGTTGTTATAGACATTGGTTACTTTGTGTTGTAGGGTTATTATTTCCCTTTGCGCTGGTGTGTGTGTGTGTGTGTGTGTGTGTGTGTGTGTGTGTGTGTGTGTGTGGTACTCATTATTGTATGTGAGATGCCTGACACACTTTCAGAAAAATCAACGCGCACACTGACAGTCTCGAAATCACTACAGAAGCGCGTACAGGAAACCTTATACTTGTGCCTGTTAATTATCATTGAGACGGGTGTACTGAACACGTCTTACTAAATATTGCGTGGTACATATACTGTAGCTAGGACATCTTTAGAAATATTGCGTGGTACATATACTGTAGCTAGGACATCTTTAGAAATATTGCATGGTACATATACTGTAGCTAGGACATCTTTAGAAATATTGCGTGGTACATATACTGTAGCTAGGACCTCTTTAGAAATATTGGGTGGTACATATACTGTAGCTAGGACATCTTTAGAAATATTGCGTGGTACATATACTGTAGCTAGGACATCTTTAGAAATATTGGGTGGTACATATACTGTAGCTAGGACATCTTTAGAAATATTGCGTGGTACATATACTGTAGCTAGGACATCTTTAGAAATATTGCGTGGTATATATACTGTAGCTAGGATATCTTTAGAAATATTGCGTGGTACATACACAGAACTCAGAATTTAATAAGAAGTAAAGCATCTTCAAACATTACACTTGTAAATATTGTTAGAAAAATCGAACTTGTACAACAGGGTGGAATAAGCAGAGCCTCCATTCTAACCAAATGTTGAGAGGTTTAAAGAACTGAAAATCGAATGTTTATGCACACATGTAGAAGTAGAAATTACAATCTGACACACATGTAGTAGTAGAAAGTACAACCTGACACATTCCACAAATTCGTATTTGAACATTTGAAATGTGCACTATGTTTAACCGTTTAAGTTGTAAAACATTCATTCACGTTTTTCTCTCCGGAAGTGTATAATACAAAATCCTTTATCAATGTATTTTAGTTTTGTGTGCCGACGTGATTGATTCAGGAAATGTAAACGAGATGTAAATTTCACTTCAACATGTGACATGATTCTGCGTCCTCTCAAATCGTTCCCACGAGTGAAATCAATCTTGTTTGTAACAAGGCGAGAGGACAAGCACACAATGGGTATACCATTTCCAAAACCCATCTTCAAGCTGCATGCGCTCTATCATGCATAAACCTCGCGCTAAATGAAGTGACGTCACGATCGAATTTTGATCTACGCTAATTTGGCGGAACTACTCCAATATAATTGGACGTATGGCGTTATGATCTTGCTTTAAGCTGAGAAGATGCCTTCATTTCGAAGTATCTAGACACTATTATTAAAACATCGTGTCGTTAAGTGTGGAACGTAACTAGATATACGTTTCGACGCGCGTGATATTAGGGTTTCAGGATTCGATAACGTATTTTACACACTTCGAAACATGATCAATCCTTTGCGTAATATAAAGATATGAACATGTTTCCGTATATGTAGCAGTAGATTGTTTTGTCTTTTATTGTCTATTATACTGACTAGTTCGTACATAAGGATGGAATGATAGATAGATAGATAGATAGATAGATAGATAGATAGATAGATAGATAGATAGATAGATAGATAGATAGATAGATAGATAGATAGATAGATAGATAGATAGATAGATAGATAGATAGATAGATAGATAGATAGTGTGGCGGAGTAAATTTGCCTCTCCCATTATTTAAAATTAATTGTATGTTAAATTGTCAGAGTAACCCGACATTGGTCACTCCTTATGACGGTACTTGTGTAAGTGTCATAGTTTAAAGTAAACAACTCGAGTTGAGAATATGCTAGAATTGCTGATGGCTAAACCATTCCAACTGGGTGAGTAGTTCTTTTATTATTATCCAATGGTTATGATTTACGAGAACGAGACCAGCCAATGGGTTGAGATCAAAACGTTTACCTGTTGTAGAAAATTCTATTCTCAGATCGCTTGAATTTGAAGTTGCAAGATGTCCAGTCATTAAAGGTGGCCGTTAGCTTCAGGTTGAGTTAAGCGACTGATGAGAGAGAATGGACTTCGAAATATTTCATACATGTTTGCTATTGATATGTTACACTTGTGTTTTACATAGAGATGTATTATGTGAGTGGACTATTATTTCTACATATGTTTGAAGTATTCTGCTCGTATGTAATGTGCTAACACTTGATATTGTTTTGATATGATGTATTTATTATGATGTGTGCGTGTATTCGGCTAATAAAATTCTTTGCAGGAAACTATAAGTGGAGACTGGAATGTAAGAAAGAATGGAATTATAAAGTGATGAACTGGAAACTAACGTTTGATCCCTGATTATGTTTTTTAATGAGTAAGCAGCCTTTCGCATTTTATTTGAATCTACTGGTTCACTGATTGTAAATCGCTCTGACTGGGCAGACGCAGGAATTGTCTGCCATGGTGAGTAAGTGTAAGGAATACCTACACTGCCATGGTGAGTAAGTGTAAGGAATACCTACACTGCCTTGTTGGATGGATGGATGGATGGAAAGATAGATAAAATAAATCTGAGCAATATAACAGAAAATTATTACTCATTACTATTATTACCTGTTTAAAACAAGAAACGTTAATTTATACATTTTATGGGAAACACCTATTCCCCCGCCCCAGTAGAAAGTGCTGTCACAGTTGTTGAATATAATTGAATATAATGCAATCACTAATATAAAACTGTATATGAAATATAAAAGTATTGGATTTTTATGAATTATAAAATATATTTGTGTGCTAAATATAAAATTAAAAAATCGGATTCATAAATTTGTCAATTCACTCTATCTTTCTTGTTCTTCAAATCTGCACAGAATAAAACAATTTTAAGCAAGTTTATCTGCACTCAAATGTAACGTTTTTTTTTTTACAGACATTCAGAGAAAATAAAATGTCGTCTCCCTCCTTTCTGTGTGCCCCTCTCTCACACTTCCCTACTGTATTTTGTTCTTCTCTCTCTCTCTTTCTGACTCTTTGTATTCCCCTGTCTCCATCACTCTCTCTCTTTCTGACTCTTTGTATTCCCCTGTCTCCATCTCTCTCTTCGTTCCCCTCCCCGTGTACCCCCCTCTCTTCTTCTCTCTCCCTCCCTCTCTAACCCTCTCTTCCCTTTCGTCTCTTTTTTTGTCACACTACATTGGAAACAAATTCTTGTTTCATTTCTGCAATACTCGAAGGCGCCAGCGTGACGGTACATTATTTATACCCCAATGTTTTGTCAAAAATTAAAAATTAAAAAAAAAATTAAAAAATACAAACAGCCTCACGAACAGGACGTCGACATGTATCACTGGGAGATTCATTATAAATTTTATTGATTTAGTTTATATTCTCAAACTGAATTTTAAAATCAGACAGTATCTATTTATTTGACTTAGTGCAATAGTCTTACATCAGCTCACATTAGACTAACACTTAAGAGGAAGCCCTGCCAGGATTCAACGAAAACTTAATCACATATGTAAAGTATGTCACGAGGCAAAAAGACTGGATAACATGTAGACAAATAGCTGATTGCTTGTTGGTGGAGGAGCGTTTACGGCCTCGGTCGATTTCACGCTAAATTTCTCTCAACACTGAGATATAGACTGTTGTCTACGGAGCTAGCGCGGCACCAAATATTAGAAGTACTATCAATGTAGGACTGTAAGAAGTACTATCAATGTAGGACTGTAAGAAGTACTATCAATGTAGGACTGTAAGAAGTACTATCAATGCAGAACTATTAGAAGCACTAAAGAAAACGTTCACAGAACACGTTAGGATACAGAATTAATGATGAGAAAACGGTCACAGAACACGTTAGGATACAGAATTAATGATGAGAAAACGGTCACAGAACACGTTAGGATACAGAATTAATGATGAGAAAACGGTCACAGAACACGTTAGGATACAGAATTAATGATGAGAAAACGGTAACAGAACACGTTAGGATACAGAATTAATGATGAGAAAACAGACAACATTAGGTGCTAGGATCCTGAAATTGAGATGTGTCGTATTACTGCTGAATGTCGTATTAACCAGTATGTCCACACTATGGAGTGTTGGATTAGTAAATGAAATGGGTACACATTGTCTGAAGTCCTGTGCACACCGTGTTTACATGTATGCATTCCGTGCTTACGTTGAGTGTACTCTATGTTTTAATTTGTGTGTACTTCGTGTCTACTTTTGTGTGTACTCTGTGTTCACTTTGTGTGTACCCGTGTGTCCATCCAGCTAAAGGCTTACGCACACGTTTCTCTTTCGCTGTTTCTGTAGAGGGACATAATTTAAGGTGGCCGATATGAACTAATTTTATTTTATTTCTGGTAAAGATAAATGCCAATGTTTGTAGGAGGCGTAATCTGATACGATGGGTTTGTGTGAAATTTGTCGGGGAATTTGAAGTTACATTGTTCTGATCATTTTTCCCTCGAGCAAAGGTAACGACTGGCTTGTTCAATTCTACAACGTCAAATGCTCTTACGTATACGCCAAACCGATCTCTTCAAAGGGAGATCGGTTTGCCGCCATTCGCGACATCTACTTCCTCCGTATTCCACCTGGAGCAGGGGGGTGGTTAAAGTCATCTATAAATTGTTGGCTTTAACCTGGTCTCTTGTGCATGCGAGAACTTCCGGTGGGCCACCGCCAGACCATTCACGATTTCTATTTGAGTGTCTGTTGTTGTAGCGTGGTCCCTGGGGAACTCCGGGACTGGGCGATAGGTCTGTTTGATTGGATGGTGGTATACGCTGAGCACTTAACTGTCTGGAACTTTCCAATGCCACTCCACCCTCCTATCCCCGTCTCCCAAATTTCAGCAGCCCAGATCTCTTGCCTCTGGCACAAAACACTTAACAGCCTTCAAACCAATCCATCCGAGTATTGAGCACAGGCAGCACTTTTATTAGTGGCTTTAAAGAGTAGTTATAGCTACGTATCTAATTAACAGTCAAAGCACTATTGCGAGACATCGGTATAATGCAGTAGTGGTAATGGTGGCGCTTTTGGGTGTTTAGATTTTCTGCCATGGATATGAAGTTGTATTATTATTTCGCGATATGAACTGGCGCTGTTATTTCGATGTTAATTTTTGTTTGGTTCACTGCGATTTCCAGTTAGCTAATGCTATTTTTCTCTCTGGGATTTCAGCTGGGTTATTTTTTTTGGCAGCTGGTCTTATAATATTATGAAGAGCTAGGTTGTTTTTAGATATTAAAGATAAATCGTTTTGGAATATGGGCACGTGTTTAGCCTTACATAAAACGCATAGATAGATAGATAGATAGATAGATAGATGGATAGATAGATAAATAGATAGAGAGAGAGAGAGAGATAGATAGATAGATAGATAGATAGATAGATAGATAGATAGATAGATAGATAGATAGATAGATAGATAGATAGATAGATAGATATTGTCTAACATACATCATGCCACACGGAAAGACAATTTATATTTGGTGTGTTTGGGTAAAACGAAGGTTGAATTTACATTTCGAATGTTAACATTTGTAATATATGATGTAACACGTGTTCAATAACTACTTACATACAGCTAGTTACGGACTACTTACATACAGCTAGTTACGGACTACTTACATACAGCTAGTTACGGACTACTTACATACAGCTAGTTTGGGACTACTTGCGTACAGCTAGTTACGGACTTCCTGCGTACAGCTAGTTACGGACTTCCCGCATACAGCTAGTTGCGGACTTCCTGCATACAGCTAGTTACAGACTTCCTCTTTCCAAGTCTTTATTTGTATGATCCACTCAGAAGGTAAAGGCTTCAGCAGAACGATTTCCACTCATCCCTATAAAAACACACAGTTGTCGATGTCATTTATCAGGAACTTTTGCAATCCAGTATAAAATTACTTAGTGATCTCTGAATTCATTACTCGTTTTTCCACCTGTCATACTTGTAATAAGAAAGACTGATTCACTTCAGTGGCATCATCTCCTCGTCGGACCTAAGGACTTTACACACAAACGACATCTAGCATTTGCAACTTTAGCCATAGAGAATTTACACCCAATCGACATCTAGCATCTTTGTAGTAATAGCCTTAGATAATTTACACACAGACGACATCTAGCATCTTTACAGCAATAGCCATAGATAATTTACACACAGACAACATCTAGCATCTTTACAGCAATAGCCATATATAATTTACACACAGACGACATCTACCATCTTTACAGCAATAGCCATAGATAATTTACACACAGACGACATCTACCATCTTTACAGCAATAGCCATAGATAATTTACACACAGACGACCTCTACCATCTTTACAGCAATAGCCATAGATAATTTACAAACAGACGACATCTAGCATCTTTACAGTAATAGCCTTAGATAATTTACACACAGACGTCATCTAGCATCTTTACAGTAATAGCCTTCGAGAATTTACTTAGAGATGTCATCCATCATCTTTGCAGCAATGACTGTATGGAGTTTACACAACATTTACTTTCAGCTTCTTTAAAGTTTGCTACAATTATTGAAACTACCTTTACTATTGATCTTTCGTAATTTTATAGTTAGATATATCTTGATCCTTTTAATATTTTTAGTCTAAAGTTTACATTTTAAATTAAATTGTGTTTGTTTAAAGTGGAAATTACCAGAGTTCTTCACACCTTACACTTAATTTATTTTAATTAATATAACTAGTAGAATAAATGGTATGCTTAATTTATTACTATTGATTCAACACACAACCCTGTAATTTGTTTTTCTCTTTATTATGTTTCTATCAGCGACATCAATGACTGTTGTTGTTCCGTTGGGCTTATAGAGAACTACAATGTCTGGCATTCATGCAGGAATCACCAGATCTGTTCTTGTCTCGAATTCCCACAGTGTTTTGCCTGACTGCTTCTGATTAGTGCATCCACACACTTTCGTGGGTTTCACTTCACAGTTCTCACACATATTTCACTGTATGAGTTTTGCCACTTTGTTGTGTCTTTTGGTGTATTCTGTTCCAGCCAGAACCTGACATCCAGATACTATAATCTCTGTTGTTTCATCCATGGATTTGCAGAGTCTACATTTGGAATCATTTGATATTTTCATGAATTTTGTTTTGTGTGATTTCGATATTTAGTGTTTGATCTTGAGCAGCTTTTATTAGTGCTTCTGTCAAATCTGCCTCTTCAACCATTTCTATGTTGATTGTGTTCTCGATGTTTCATCCGCTTGTTGCACATACTGGCATGGAGAGGTTTTTACTCCCACCATTTGTTAATGAATAGTTCATTGTTTTCCTCCATGTGTCTTTACTATCTTCTATCAGGAGGTCATCTTTGTTGTTATTTTAAATGTCCACAAGTCTTATAACTTCTTCAAAGATATCCTTGATTTTCTTAAGACTTCTGCCTTTATTGTTTGAGATACAAGGACCCTGCCTTTGGGGTGTAAGGCCTTTGTATATTGTGAGTAGTTTTCTTGTTTTTCTGTCCATATCATTGATCTCATTTCTTGTTCAATCTATGATACCTCCATGGTAGCTGATTATAGGTATTTCATATGCATTAAGGGCTTGTATTTTGTGAGCCCCATTTAGCTTTAACTTGTTTGACTTGTCTAAACTGTTTTTCAATCTCATGTGACCATAAATGTTGTTTAATGTTGTGGAAGAAAGAAAATGTTTACAAGCGCCCGCATATCCGCCAAGTGATAGACGAGTGGTGTCTATTGGAGGATCATTAATAATAAAATTAATATTATCATCACTTGTAATTAGTTATGAAGCAAAATTAATAATAAAAATCATTTTCATTAACTAAGTTGCGTGCCTATCACGCCATCAAAGCAATCATCAACACTATCAGCAGAATGATTATCAGTATCATCATCACCATAATAACTAGTGCTTGTAGAAATATAATGAAATATTCCTGGCAGAAGCATGTGGTGTATTCCGGGCAGGGCTTCATCGTAATCTCTCTTCCTCTCGCGCTAAGAGTTCCAACCGCAACTTGCGGCTTAATATGAATGATTGTCTTGTGAAACGGCTTTAAATCTAATACCTTTACACCAATTACACGCATTGCTTTAAATGACCTTTCATCTCAGCCAACATACACACACACTCACGCACATAAACGCACGCACACACACACGCACGCACGCACGCACGCACGCACACGCACACACACCGACAAACACCACACACACACACACACATTACTTGTATTTTTCGTAAAGATACTTGAAAAAAGACATGCCCAAAATTATGTTGTCAAGCCGATGCCTGAGGACATATCTTGGTTTTCAATGTCCAGAACGTGTGCCATTTCATCAGTCATTATTTATTTATTTATTTTTAATGGAATATTTCTTTTATTCTGCTTCAAACAAGAAAACATTTATTTTCAAAGCGAATGTTGAATATTTACTGCATACCTAATTGGCAATCACCAATGTTGTATTAGTGAGTATTGTTGATGTATAAAGAGAAATTGGTGTGTGCGTGTGTGTCAGTTAGTCTGTGAGTGTATCAGTTACGCTGAGCTATTTTAATTTATTCTGTGCGCGCATCAAAAATATTTTGACTGCAAGTGTGAACACTGGCACAGTTAAATGGTATGAACACTAAAGAATTCTTAGGTTTGATTCACAAGGAGATGGAACCAAACAAAAAAAAAAATGAAATAGAGTTGTGTCCCTTACGTTTTACTCGTTTCGTTAACTGTGGCAGTAACTTGATTCGTTTCATCATTACACGACTGATATTGGTTTATGGGTTTTGTAATGTATAATTATATGATTGTAAGTGTTGCTTTGATAAGATAACAGAACATCTCTACTTGTTGATTTCGATTGTGATATTGGATGGTGTATTTATTACATTTACAACAATACGATTTGTTATGAAATAACATCGCTTTATTATCAGTATGCAGCTTTGTCACAGGAAATGAGGGACAGAAATTATATTTTATTTCATTTTAAAAATAAACCGCTAACAAAACTAGTTGAAGTAACCCGAGTTTTGTCATTTTTCGTATGTAGCATGTAACTTCCAGTAACGGTCACCTAAGATCTCTTTAGTAGACAGACGTTCGTGACGCAGTGTGTGTTAATATATCATATTGAATATATGTATTAGTTTATGAAGAATATGTATATTAAATAAATTGGGACAACTGCGCAATACCGTCACATGTTGTTGACGAGTGAAATGGCCAGTGCGCATTAGAATTGACCACAGAAAAGCGTGCATCACGATTACCACTATATATCCAAGGCAAAAATCATGTCACAGGACATAGCTTCTGGAAGTTTTGGAGACCTTCAGTAAAGCTATATAAGAGGCGAAATGAAGACTTTTACTCTCAATGTTGAAAACGTCGATTCGTCTGAAGCCAGTCTAACTTCACGTATGAATTATCTCATGTACAGAGATTTCATAAAGGAAAGCTGCAATAATCTCTTTCCATCCGTTTTCCATCCGTCTGATGCCATATATTGAGTAACGAGGCAAAATTACTCAGTATAATTGTTGGCAAAGTGGAAAGTTCGCTGTCAAAGAAAACCCGATGCATGCGACGCTGGTTGTATGCAGTTAACGACACGAGGGACCAACTTGTTCTTCCCCCTGTCTGAGTTCGTTTTGGCAGTCTATCCCGCGAATTGAGGGACTAGCACCGAGATTTTCTTACAGATATCCGGATTTCTACACTCAATGTAATGCGACGACACATCCCACTGGACGACTCTACCCGATAATGCTAAACGTCGTTGGGGGGTCCGTTTCCACGACAACCAACAAACAGCGACAATTATCGAGACTGACAACAGTCAGTTAAATTTCAGATTTCTCCCCAGTGATAATCTGAAAGTGGTGCCTAGATTCTGCAGAATCTTCATCTGTAATGCGACGCCTCCATTGCGTCGATCTTCACTTTGAAGTGCCGCTTATAAGTGACGTGTGAGATTACGTCATCTCCTTGGGACTCTGACATTAATAGTGAGTAATAATTAGCACGGCTAACGCGCACATACTTAACTCTAGGACTATAAGAAAATGAACACTATTATATCGTTTGCAAAATAAGAACTCTAATGTTAAAAGTAATGCTTATTTTACATGTGAACTATTGTTAAAGCGGCCACATTTGCCGCATAAGAATTGTGTAATTAATCTTTATTTTATATTTTGAATTTCATCATTTTCATCTCCCCTTATTTCCCAAAGAGTGTATGACATTGGAAAGTTGAATGAATGAATTAATCACTGTGCGAAAGAGTAGTGCCCCTTTTAAATCGGGAAATAAATAACCTGATTTAAACATCTTTCAACTCTCTTGTTATTCATAGTTTTAGAGAGGGACGAAAGAATTTGTACTATTGTTTTGCACCGTTCGTCTGTTCGTCCATTTATTCACATTTATGATACACACTCACAACACACACCGCCAATAAAACGTTCCTTGGCATGACATTAATAAAGTGGGCCCCACCCAAACATCAATGGAGTATGTCATGTGTGTCTATGTAACAACTTGACGCGACGTAGTACTGGCATACGTCACCGGGCTTTTCTTGGAGGTGCACCGGAGCAGGCCAAAATTAGACTTCACCCTTTGCATCTCTAACTTCAGCTCGGGGTCGGCTTGTAACGAGCCCTCCCGTTTTGTGACAAGCTTTATATGTCTATAGGTACAGAGTCATTAAAATATAGATTGATGTTATAATATGTTATTCCTTGCAATGATTCTTCTAATTTCTCGGACATTTACTGTATCTTTTTTTCTGATTTTGTAAGTTTCTTCCATAACACACTGCATTGTGAAATGGGATCGAGTGTCTAAATGTTAATTTAATTCAGTGTACGGGAAGCACACTTAAAAAAATCATAATACAACGCATAAAACTTGTGAGCCGAAATGTGAAAGTGTTCAAGAAAAGTAATTATGGAACAATTCTTATTATCAAGGATGTGTCACGATTGCTTACAGTTTGATCTTGACAGTTTGCAATCATTCATGTGCATCCAAATGTTCACCATTCACTTGCCAAAGCACAAGATTACGTACTTCTCTTTCACACTAACCCATTCACACACATACGTTCTTACAAGCACATTCGAACACAATTTCACACAATATTCTCTTAAACATTCCTTGAACATTTTCACCCACAATCACAATTTTCACACATTCTTATACATATTTCCACACACCCAGACACATTTGCACACATTTCCACTCACACAGACACATTTTCACACATATTTCCACACACACACAATCACATTCTTACACATATCTCCACAGACCCAGATACATTCATACACATTTTCACACATATTTCCACCCGCACAGACATTCTTACACATTTTCCACAGACCCAGACACATTTTCACACATATTTCCACTCGTACAAACACATTCTTACACATTTTCCAAAGACCTTTAAACATTTTCACACGTATTTCCACACACACAGACACATTCTTACACATTTTCCACAGACACAACCACATTTTCAAACATATTTCCACTCACCCAGACACATTCTTACACACATCTCCACACATACAGACACATTTTACACATATTTCCTCACACCCAGACACATTTTCACACATATTTCCACATACCCAGACACATTTACATTCATACTAACACAAATTCTGAAATATTTCACACTTTCATTTTCTTTCTTTCTTTCTTTCTTTCTTTCTTTCTTTCTTTCTTTCTTTCTTTCTTTCTTTCTTTCTTTCTTTCTTTCTTTCTTTCTTTCTTTCTTTCTCTCTCTCTCTCTCTCTCTCTCTCTCTCTCTCTCACACACACACACACACACACACACACAATTACATACACACACAAGCAAACATACAACACATTTCTGCCTGCATTCTACATGCTCATTCTCTCTCCTACCCATTTACATACACATGATATACACAATGACACACACATTTACATACACACGATGATAAAATTTACATGCATACAATGACACATATTTATGCACATGCTGTCAATGGAGGGCATAAAACTTCGCCCAACCTCACATCAATAAATATTTTTAAAAAAGAATAAGTAAAGTAATAAACTCTATATACATGAGGTGTATGAGAAATCTAGTGCAAGCTCACAACTTTGAAGTAATTATTCACGTCATCAGTTGAACCCAATCAGATGTTTTGCTGGAATACAGGTCATAGGGAAACTGATCAGTTAATTTAAATGTATGTTTTTCACTGGGTAATCGAACCTTGAATTCCTTCCTCTGGGGGCTTGTACGAGCTACCAGACGTGGTTGACATCAACTGTTGTGTTGTTCAAATGATTCATTAATTTACGTGCCACCAACCATGCTGACACAGTCATTCCACCACGTATTCCTACAGGTCATTCCCACACAATCACACGTTTCTAAGTATTCGTTTACAAGTTCACATTTTCATACATACACGTCACACATACACACAACTGCTTAACAGATTTAATCTCACACAATCACACCGCACACATTCACACGCTTTTCTAAGTGATGCACATCACTTTCACACACTTGTACACATACACACACTCGCATAAAGGTCCAAACAACCAAACATTAATGTTCGCTCACGCCTGCTTGCGATCACACACACACACACACACACACATACACACACACACACACACACACAGGACCATCTTACGTCGAAGAAATAACGATGTGCTGTTAGAGATTTCAAAACGCACAATGTTGCTAAAAATATTCTTTTGTGCTGCTTGGAACTCCAAATCAAAGACCACTTCCTTTGCAGACGTGACAATCTAGTCTAACAAGCAGCAGTGAGGAATCACTTTAGGAATCACTATTTCTTGGAAAATCCTGCAATTGCGTTCTTTGACTAGAATCAACTCACTTCCAAATACATGAAACAAAATAGTGTTTTTTTTCCTCAACATAGACATTTCTAGTGTTACCATTTTAAAAGACTGCACGTTTATCTCTGTTATTCCGAGAGATGTGAGTGTGTCCAAGTGCTTTATAATTTCTCAGATAACTTGGCACTTTCAAATTGGTCATGATAGCGCTATAAGCAAGGTGTCATTGGCAGTTCTGCATTTTGCACACAGAACGTAAATGTTTCCCAAGCATTTACTCTACAGTACATTTTGGATAGATTTAATATGCACAAATTATGCTTATTGCTAACTCTATATTTAGATTTACGTTGTATATGTCTTCATATGTCGTTCATTTTAAATGTGTTTCTAAAAATATCGTGATTATTATCGTCTTTATATTTTTCTTGCATTTGAAAGAGCTATCTATAGTTTATTTATAAATACAGGTATAAAACCTTGGCATTGTCATAGTGTTCGATTGCATTATGTCATTGACCATACTGACCTGCCGAAACATACAATGTGCCGTGATATAAAAAAGCACGGTCTTCACTCGGCCTAAAATCCATACTACAATATGTATACATCTTTACATGAGTATACGGGTAACAATACAGCTTCCATTTCGAAATTTGGACCATCAGATATATAACCAGTCCAAAAGCAGTATCACTGTAATAACTTCTGTCTCAGTCACTTGAGAGTAAAGGTGGGTACAGTTGTACTGTAATAACTTCTGTCTCAGTCACTTGAGAGTAAAGGTGGATACAGTTGTACTTGTGAACCCAGTCGCGATGAATGCATTCTAACAATATATATATATATATATTTTTTTTAATCTGCCCTCTACAGAAATCCATTGTGACTTTTAAAAAATATGTCTGACTCCATTCATGTCACATGACTAATTTAGAATTTGAGACTTCCAAAACGCTTTTTAACTTTCAGATTGTAATGGAGAGTTTCATGGGGCGGGAGGGGGGATCCAAGTAACAACAACAGGAACGAGCAAGGCAAACTTAAAAACAAATGCAATCATATTACTTAATATTTATTGTAATAATGTGTGTGAATCAAATTTAACTCTCACGGTTTAACCACCATTTACTTATAAATCGTAAAGTTAAAATATGGAATTCATTCGTCGAGTGAATATGTATGTACAGGAATGGTGTGTGTGTGTGTGTGTGTGTGTGTGTGTGTGTGTGTGTGTGTGTGTGTATGTGTGTGTGTGTGTGTGTGTGTGTGTGTGTGTGTGTGTGTGTGTGTGTGTGTGTGTGCTTACTAAGAAATTTGCGAAGGTTAATATGTAGCGTGCATAGGTGTATTATTAAGTGCGGTGGTTAAAAAGTAACTTGCAGTGGTTGACATTTAACGTGCAGTGGTTAAAATGGTTAACAAATAATGTGCTTGGTTAATAAGTAAAGTGCCGTGGTTAATAAGTAATGTGCAGTGGTTAGTAAGTAACGTGCAGTGGCTAATAAGTAACGTGCCGTGGTTAATAAGTAATGTGAAATGGTTAATAAGTAACGGGCAATTGTCAATAAATAACGATTCATGGGCAAAATAAGTTCGGAAATAAATAAAACAAAAAAACCCCAAAAGATACGCTGGTTAAAATAGGTTAAATATAGCATTAGGGTTAGTATACATGTAATAACATTTGCGTTAGGGTTTTAGATTTTGTATGTATATCATCTTGAATCGCAAATGTCACTTCTGCGCCACAGCAGACGACCCAGATTAATAGAAGGGGCAGGCGGAATTCATTTCTAAGGAAACGTTAAAATATGAATGTGGTCTGGCAGACTCTTCGTATGAAAATTGGCAGAATCAAAATATTCATAAATGAGCACGAGTCGATTAGAGTAGGAGTACTTTGTGAGTCAATATTGAGAATGCCTCAGATGGAGTAGTAGTTCTTTGTGAGTCTCTAATGAGCACGCATCAGCTGGAGAAGGTGTATTTGTGAGTCAATACTGAGCAATCCTCAATTAGAGTTGGCGAACTTCGACTGTGAGTCATAACTGAACAAGTGTTGATTAGACACGTGCTATCAGCCAGAGTCGTGATATGCTGGGAGCTTACGTCATCTGTAAATTAAGCGAAACAAAGAACTCACGTCATCTGTAAAGTAATCGAAACAAAATGCTTACATTAACTGTAAAGTAAGTGAAACAAAGTGCTTACGTCATATGTAAAGTAAGCGAAACAAAGAGCTTACGTTATCTATAAAGTAAGCGAAAGGCGTTGTTTACGCCATCATAAATTTGTGTCTGACTTTGCATACATAGCAAAGTCTTGGAATCATGTGCTGTGTCAACCTGCTCATGACTTTCCTGAATGCGCAGCCATTACAGTTTTGTACTGAACTTCCGGAATTCGATGCAGAAAGCAGAGTCTGTAATCACGCATTCCTTTTGGAGAATGTTGATATTAAAATAATGTCATCTTAGAAACATCGCTTTCCTAACCTATGGGTTTTTAAAGCTGGCTTCCTTCAATACTGCAAACGAAAGCCCAATCGGCACAAAGTATCCACACGGCACAGTGAGTACACAAAGTATCCACACTGCACAGTTAGTACACAAAGTATCCACACGGCACAGTGAGTACACAAAGTATCCACACGGGAGAGAGAGTACACAAAATATCCACACGGCACAGTTAGTACACAAAATATCCACACTGCACAGTTAGTACACAAAGTATCCACACGGCACAGTGAGTACACAAAGTATCCACACGGGAGAGAGAGTACACAAAATATCCACACGGCACAGTGAGTACACAAAGTATCCACACGGCACAGTGAGTACACAAAGTATCCACACGGGAGAGAGAGTACACAAAATATCCACACGGCACAGTGAGTACACAAAGTATCCACACGGCACAGTGAGTACACAAAGTATCCACACTGCACAGTGAGAACACAAAGTATACACACCGCATAATGAGTACACAAAGTATCCACACCGCAGAGTGAGTACACAAAGTATCCACAGCACACAATGAGTACACATAAAGTATCCACACCAGAAAATGTGAGTAAACACAAAGTATCTACTTTTAGGCCAGGGCAACGGTTGCACTTGGTCTGTGCTTGAAAATTTAGTAAATTTGCAAATTGCAATGAAATATAGTACCATTGGACCCATCTGATTAACAAATGGAACTTCCACTTACTATATGTTAATACATTTGTTCTTAGAACACAATATCTCGGGGGTTGGGGCACTTCATTCACTGGAAACACAATATTTCTGAAAAATAAAACTTAATGTTTACTTAATATACATAATACTTCTAAAAAAAGCATTGTATTGTCATTATATAATACTTCTGAAAAAGACACTTTATTGTCTTGATACATATAATACTTCTGAAAAGACACTTTATTGTCTTGATACATAATACTTCTGAAAAATACACTTTATAGTCGTGATATATAATCCTTCTGAAAAAATACATTTTATTTTCTTGATATTCAATACTTTTGAAAAATACACTTTATTTTCTTGATACATAATACTGCTGTAAAAGACACACAAAATACTTCTGAAAAAGACACTTTAATGTATTCATACATATTACTTCTGAGAAATCACTTTATTTAGTTGGTGCCTAATACTTCTGAAAAAGATTACTTATTGTCTTAATATTTAATACTTCTGAAAAAGACACATTATTGTCTTGACACACAATACTTCTGTAAAAGACACTTTAATCTTGATACATATTGCTTCTGAGAAAGACACTTTATTTTGTTGGTGCCTAATACTTCTAAAAAGACGCTTTGTTGTCTTGATTCATTATACTTCTGAGAAAGACACTGTATTGTCTTGACACACAATACTTCTGAAAAAGATACCTTAATGGCTTGATACATATTACTTCTTAACAAGACATTTTATTTCTTGATACATAAAACTTCTGAATAAGACACTTTATTACCTTCATCGTCTGATTGCAATCAGTACTGAGAGAAATATAAGCATATAATAAATTTAGAATTATAGAACTTAATTGCACACTCACACACTATTTTCCATAAACTTTATTATTAAAATTATTATAAATCGGCGCGTCTTTGCTATTTTAAGCTTTCTTACGCCAGGAATGACTCGCTTCGTATAAAAATTTATTGAGTTTCCCACTACATCTAAATCATTTGTCACAGATGATGACAAAGCTACTTTTACTGAAAACAGCGACATCATCGCCTTGACCTACATATGTAAGGCCGATGTTGTATAACACCATTCGCTTGATATGGTCAGCACGAGCTCCTCGAGATGGCTTTCCTTCCGTTGACCAATAAGTGTATGAGACATTAAAGGTGCACATTTCTATTAGTCGGCGACTTCATAATCTGACATCATTTGCCCATAGGAGTTATCTCTCCGTTTGTAATTTTATTTTTATCGATATTATTGTGCAAGAAGTTGAAAATATTAATACATTTTCTTTTCTTATTGTGATTTGAACTAAACAGGTCATAAAAGCATGAGGGCAAAAGTCCACAAGAAGGTAAATCTTACTATATACATATAATAATAGTCTGTTTCGTTGTTAAAGTATCGACTTGAGGTTTAGAAACAACTTTATTCTCCACAAGTAATCGGATTAGAGGTCTGAGAAGTACAGGATCAGAGTTCACTAGTGTCGTGCATTTCCTATAATCAGTTCCGTATACTCCCAGATCTAAAAACTAAATGACGTCACTTGTTTTCAAACTGTACAAGAGTCTACAGAATGTTATAATCCAAGTGTGCTGTAGGCGTCACAGACACCTTGAGAATGACGCACACATTACTCGTTCTCTCAAACCACGTGATGCGTTTCTATGTGCCTGTTGGGCATTATGTAGGCCTACATGTAATCGGTGTGCCTTTTATTACCGATCGCTAAAACTCCAGTTACAAACAGCAATAAGCTCTGCGAGAATACGTATGGTTACTTTTCACTTACGTGTTAAGAAGACAAAAAGAACACTTTTTAGCAACACTTTATTTTAAATGTAAAATAATACAAAATATATTGTTTTAAATATATGTTATTAAACAAACGAGAGATGAAATGAGGAACGTTAAATATAAAGTATTTACGAAATTAAAACTGAAATGTAACAAATAGATGTTGTTAAAGTTGAGAAGAAAGGGAAATTGGAGGAAATGCAGGCAGAGAAAGTATGGAAGATAGAGACGCAAACAGAAAAGAAATTTTAAAGGAAAAGAAAGAAAGATGTGGAGAGAAAAGATAGTAAATTGCCTTCATAGAGACAAACACGGGACTGAGGAAAAAAGACAGAGGAAAAAAAACAAGCGGCAGCAGGTGATAAGGAGAGAGAGAGAGAGAGAGAGAGAGAGAGAGAGAGAGAGAGAGAGAGAGAGAGAGAGAGAGAGAGAGAGAGAGAGAGAGAGAGAGAGAGAGAGAGAGAGAGGGAGGGAGGGAGGGAGGGAGAGAGAGGGAGTTCATATAGATGCAGGAGCCTGTATCGCTTTTCTTTTCTTATTCCTGACAAACACAGGAACCAGCAATCCGTGCCTGTTTCCTTGTGTGCCAAAGCCAGACTTTAAATAAACTATGGAGGTAGTATGCATGCTGCAACTTTCTAAACCAACTATACAGACGTACACAGAACAAACAACAGGTCTGCAGACTTGACGACATGATACAAGGAAAATGATTGATTGCTGAATTAATAGTGCATGAGCCGAACTGCATGATGCACAACAGGAGAGTATTACAATGGTGTGGGGAGTGCTTGGAATGGTGACTTTGTAAAATGAAAAAAGTAAAGTATTTAGATATAGATAGATAGATAGATAGATAGATAGATAGATAGATAGATAGATAGATAGATAGATAGATAGATAGATAGATAGATAGATAGATAGATAGATAGATAGATAGATATTGTGATATGCACCACTTGGTTATGATTATTATTATTAATCATTCATAACTAATTACACATGATGGGTAAATCATAATTTATGTTTATTAATCATTCTCCCAGGAGACACCACGCGTCTCTCACTTAGCATTTTATACGGTGTAGTAAAAGTCTTCTCGTTTTTCACAATAATAAGGTGAATGTTTTACTGTTACACAATATTTTCGTAGGTGGAGACTTCTTACTAAAGGAGTAATAGATCTGTCTTTAATTATATTTAATGAGCCCCCATCCATCCACTGTCATTCCAAAATATAGTTTAATAATATGTGTAATAAGGTTAATAAAATTAACAATAAATTTATTAAACCAACAAATGTAATGAGAAGGTTATTTAACATAAAACATTCCATAAAACAATATTCAAGTAATTCCAATAGTTATTCAGTCTTATATCCTAAAATATAATTCAGCAGTCAGATTAGTATTAAAAAATAAATCATGTGATTATTCTTATCATAGAAGAACTGGAGTTATAAAAATTGATATGATAGTAGTTTTACACAACCTGTTCAAAGATGTAAGCTGCTACAGTCCTGCATGCTTTCATAACAAGGTTACACGTTTATTGCTCACAATACAATAGTCACTGCTCTGCTAAGCACATTGATGGAATATCCCACCACTGTAGGTCCCGCAA
This sequence comes from Sinotaia quadrata, assembly GCA_028829895.1. Lineage (NCBI taxonomy): Eukaryota > Metazoa > Mollusca > Gastropoda > Architaenioglossa > Viviparidae > Sinotaia > Sinotaia quadrata. The sequence continues at coordinate 37,445,100 of CM054178.1, read as the reverse complement.
GACTAAGTACATGTTCCCTGTATTAGCATCTGTAGTAGGCAATCTCAATAGCAAACTCCTTGCATTCGTTTGCAGAAGGTTCCACAGTGGAGTCGGACACACTTGCCAATGCACACAAACAGGATGCAGTGAATTAACACAATTCCTGCCTGCTAGGATGGATACTTCCCTAAACCACCACAAGCGTACATAGAAACCAGGGGAGAAGTAAGAAGGAAGAAGAAAAGATTGCTTCTTTCCTGAAAACATAATCAGAGAACATCGCTAAGTTCCAAATCTACCATTTCTAAACTCCATTCTTTCTTACAATCATTCTCAACTTAAAATTGCTGTAACAGTACAGCATAATAGATACAATATAAACAATTACTAATTTGTTTCTACTAGAGGCAATGTTATGTGCTTAACATAATACATACACGTATCACAATTCACAATTGTAGAAATACTAGTGTATTCACAAAATACATCTTTACATCAAATTGTCAAGTATAATATATCAATAGCAAACTGCATGAAATAATTCTAAGTCCATTCTCTCAATCAATCAGTTAACTCACCATAAGGTAATGATTGCCATGAACTGACATGTCAAAATCAAAATGATTATAATATAGAACTTTCTTCTTTTGATCTCTACCTATTGGCTACTTCATTATTTGTAAACCTTAAACTATTCGATAGCAAAAATATTCATCCACTACGGGCTGGTTTGGATTACATCAGCAAATTCTAGCATATTCTTTACCTGAGTTGTTATATTAACTCTGCTACAAGTACCCGAAGGTCATAAATTTATGTTTATTTAAACAATAATCTAAAAGGTACATACGGGAATTTCTTCTCTATAAATTAAAGTTAAATTAGAATTAATTCATAATGGAAACATTCTAGTGTACTGATTGTAATTACGCAACCCTTTACCACTCTCACAGACAGCTATTTCTTCCCCTTTTTCTACATGTCTTTAATTAATTGCCAACAAACTAAATTCTCTCTTCCTGCTGTGTTCTCTAAGTGCTTTTACTTAATTGCCAACACCCTAAAAGATCCTCTTCTGCTGTGTTGTGGTGAAGCCGACAGCATGATTAAAAATTCGGAAACTAGCAAACAGCTAATTCTTACGAACCCCTATTGTATCCTGTTTGCACAGCCCGGTGCTGGAACTGCAGGGCCTATTACATCAGCAATGTTACCGTGTTTGTACAACTTCAAGCATACCCTTCTGCATGCAACAATATTATGGCAGCAAATTTACCGTGTTTGTACAACTTCAGACACCCCTCTGCACAGAATAATATGCTCCAGCAAGGATAGAGTGATTGTACACTTCAAACACACACCTCTGCACGCAACAATATACATCATCATGGTTACTGTGTTTGTACACGTCAAACACACACCCCTGCACGCAACAATATACATCAAAATGGTTACTGTGTTTGTACACTTCAAACACACCCCCTCTGCACGCAACAATATACATCAAAATGGTTACTGTGTTTGTACACTTCAAACACACCCCCTCTGCACGCAACAATATACATCAAAATGGTTACTGTGTTTGTACACTTCAAACACACCCCCTCTGCACGCAACAATATACATCAAAATGGTTACTGTGTTTGTACACTTCAAACACACCCCCTCTGCACGCAACAATATACATCAAAATGGTTACTGTGTTTGTACACTTCAAACACACCCCTATGCACGCAACAATATACATCATCATTGCTACTGTGATTGTACACTTCAAACACACCCTCTGCACGCAACAATATACATCAAAATGGTTACTGTGTTTGTACACTTCAAACACACCCCTCTGCACGCAGCAAATGAAATTTCAAACACATAACCATGATGATGTACGCAACAATATTACTTTAGCACTGTTACCGGTTTGGTACAACCTCTGGTACACCCCTTTGCACGCAACAATATTACTTTAGCACTGTTACCGGTTTGGTACAACTTCTGATACACCCCTTTGCACGCAACAATATTACTTTAGCACTGTTACCGGTTTGGTACAACTTCTGGTACACCCCTTTGCACGCAACAATATTACTTTAGCACTGTTACAGGTTTGGTACAACTTCTGGTACACCCTTTTGCACGTAACAATATTACGGCTGCAAGGTTTTCCTGTGTGGAAATGACTGACTGAATTAAGAAAAGGACACATAAGATCGGTGACAATGTTGTAATAGCATGATCAGGAAATGCTCAAGGACTAATAGTTTGACGTTTTCACAAACGACGAATTCTAAGACTATATTTCTGAAGGTTTTGAGATCATTGTTGCTGGTCAGTGCTGCTTAGTATACGCGCGTCTTTAGTGATCTAAGCAACATGAAAGCCTTCCGACTGTGCAAACAGAAGCACAAACAGATTACAATTTATTAGCAAATCATGTAATTGCTAAATGGCGGAAACTTTCACTTAACTCTTTGCCGCTTGCTTTCCGCATTAGAGTCAATATACTTTAGCACGCAATAAATCAAAGTAGCGTTAGATCAAAGAAAGTCAAAAGGTTGTCCTTTGGTCACATTTTATGGGTTCCTGCCGCATATCAAACACAGTCATAGTTTGGACCAGGAATTTGCATTAGCCAGTGTGAGATTTTTTCTATAGCGGCTTTGATAATTCACAGGATTTGACAAATATTTTATCTAATTCAAAGTGACTGGTGGTAGTAGTCTCTAAAATAAATTACTTTCGCGCAAAATGTTTTCTCTTCGATAATCTTTCGATGTCAAATTATTATTAAACCGTTCCAGCACCAAAGCTGACACGTCTTTGCGATTTCTGAACGGAAGTCGGTTAGATCAAAGATATGAAACGTAATATGTTCAGGATTAACGAGAATTGATATGGTTTCAAAGAGATATGATTCTATGACTGAAAATTCCTTTTTCTAGATTATCTTTGGAGTGCTCCGAGTGCACACAAAACTGAGTGCAATTAATCACGCGTTTTTCATTTCGTCACTTAAGCGCCACTTAGTTAGGAGACTGGGCAAATAGGAATTGTTGATACATACAGAGAAAGTGGAAGAAAAAATATATATACCTGGCAAGTGAAAATGTATGTACACATACCGTGTAAGTGAAAACGTATGTACATATAACGGGTAGGTGAAAATGTATGTACACATACCTGACAAGTGAATATGTGTGGACACATACCAGACAAGTGAAAATGTATATGTACATACTGGGAAACTGAAAATGAGTGTTTACCGGGCATGTGAAATGTGTGTGTACGTAATGTACAAGAGTAAATGTGAGCATACATACTGAACGAGTGTAAATGTGAGCATACATACTGAACAAGTGTAAATGTGCATTAAGCATTAGTGCATATGGGTTACTCGTAAATGTTCAGGGCATGCATGTGCATATAATTTTGGGGCAAGAGTGTAACACAATGGGGCAAGTACACAACGCACATAAACAGACTATACTACTCATTTGTAGTCAGAAATGTTTGCATGTACGGCACGTGCATACGTGATATGCTTTTAGAACAAATATATACTGCAACTAGTGCAGGTGTGTTACATATGCACTTAGAACAAATATATACCGCAACTAGTGCAGGTGTGTTACATATGCACTTAGAACAAATATATACTGCATCTAGTGCAGGTGTGTTAAATATGCAATTAGAACAAATATATACTGCAACTAGTGCAGGTGTGTTACATATGCACTTAGAACAAATTTATACTGCAACTAGTGCAGGTGTGTTACATATGCACTTAGAACAAATATATACTGCAACTAGTGCATGTGTGTTAAATATGCAATTAGAACAAATATATACTGCAACTAGTGCGTTACATAATAGTACTAAGCACGACTATTTCTTACTTTGTAACTATCCATTATTCTACTAGAATTTAAAAAAACAATGCTCTACTGGTGTAACAATAATAGGTAAGGGGACACAATTACTGTAAATGCATCAAACCTACTTACGTAGTTTAATTTCAATGCAACTACTCTACATGCACAAAGACATGCACCAAATCACCAGCATAGAGACAATGAACTAACAAACTTGCGAAGTGCAAAGAAATAAATAACAGATTGAAATAAATCTGGTTATTTTTGAGCGATTGGTTTTCTTAAAGCCCTCAATTGCCGTAAGGTTTGTGACTCAATCGTAATAGGCAATGGCCAAACATAGGCCTATCATCCGATTTTAATTGCTACTGACCACCCCCACAAAGTGGTCATTCATGTGTTCAGTCTTGCGTATCAAACACCGCTATTTAAAGAAGAAGCAGAATGGTATCTTTAGAAAGTTTACAAATGCCGAGATAAATACTGCAGATTGGCATTCTTAATTACAATGCCAATATATATCCCTAACAAACTGGTCTTGGAGCGCCACGTGGGTGTGTCGGGTATGCACGAAGACTGAATACCAAACGGAAGAATGAATACCTTCAATGTAAATTAAAAAATTAAATTAAAAACTACTCTCCCGCTTATTCGCGTATGAATATAACTACTTCTAAAATGGCGAAATGTTCTGGAGAAAATGTGTACTATATATTATCTAACGCCCCCCCTTCTCCCGATCGTATTTATACATAACGGATACTGTCTGTCAGACACTACTCACTAAAATAAACTCGTGAGTGCTTTGGAATGATTTATATTATCGCCCTTCCAATATTCTCTAATCTTCCTTCAAGGGTGCAGATTACCGCGAGTGAAGAAGTTGAAGAGACTGTCGAGGACAAATGTGTTGTGTCGTTGGTTGGAAGCTCTATGTATTTAATTTAATTGAGTCCCTTAAGACATTTGGAATAGCAGTCGTGTGTGTGGTTTGTTAGAGGCATGATTATTAACCTTCACAACTAGCATGAAGGAGATGACACAAACATTAAAATATGAATTTTATATTAAATGAAGATAATGAATTGAATACAAAATGAATGAGACATTAATGAAAAGATTGATATAATAAAATGAATTAATTATTAATCAAAAGTTTAACAATGCAACGTTATTAATCTATCCTCACCAGATTAGTTATTATATTTTAATCAATATATCTAAAATCTCCGACTTACGGACTAGCCATTTTCTGGGAGGGAGTGGGGGAGGGAGGAAATGTTCCCTTCCTGTGTCTATCAATAACTTGAGGCACATTGCCCATCCTTCCTCTAACTAGGCAATCATACATAATACCAATATTACACAATAATCATATCGAACGATGGTACACTACAAACACAAAGCGAAGTCACACAACTGAGCAGAACAATACCGTACTAATTCAGCTATTTACTTATATACAGGAAAGAATGAACGGAGAAACAGAAGAGAATAAGAGTAACGATAAATGTTAATTTACAGGAAAGAATGAACGGAGAAACAGAAGAGAATAAGAGTAACGATAAATGTTAATTTACAGGAAAGAATGAACGGAGAAACAGAAGAGAATAAGAGTAACGATAAATGTTAATTTCAAGTGTACATTCTATTATTCGCTGTTCGTGCGATTCAGAGTCCTGGTAACGACAAATGTCACTAGTTGATGCTATCCGCATGTGTCGGACAACAAACGACAAATGTCACAAGTTGATGCTATCCGCGTGCACTAGGCTTGTTGGACAACAAACGACAAATGTCACAAGTTGATGCTATCCGCATGCACTAGGCTTGTTGGACAACAAACGACAAATGTCACAATTTGATGTTAAAACCGCATGCACAAGGCTTGTCGGACAATAAACGATAAAAAAATACACCCCTAGGACTACATTAACATGTTGTTAACAAAACACAAAACGGCTTATGACGTATACAGTGATCAATGAATCCCCTGCGTGTTTTATATATATTTCCATTCAACTGATCAGAATATTAAATACTAAAACACTGCTTTAGTCAATTCGAATAAACTCTATTGACTGCCTAAGAGTCTTTATTTGCTAATTTTACACTTTTGCACACAATAGTCCAGTGAGGAATTTACACAAATCAGATCTCGCGTTAGAATCTACTGTCAAACTCACGGGCCCCTAAGTGAGTAGGCCAAGCCTTAGATCTCGTGTTAGAATCTACTGTCAAACTCACGGGCCCTAAGTAGAGGAGGCCGATCCTTAGATCTTGTGTCTTCACATCTACATGCCATCTCCCCTTTTGTGAGAGGTCCTGCCGATGTTATCCAAACTGGCCCGTCTTCTGCAATTGTCGTTCGCGCATTTGTCGGTGAACCAGACTGACCACATGACTGTCCGCGGGGAAATCGCCCCACGGTTTAGAGTCCAGACAGACGCCGTCGCAATAGGACTGTCCTGACATTCTCTCCCAGAAACGACACTGGTAGAAAGGTCTTTTTTGCCGAGAAAGGTAAGTCAGGTTGAACTTTTAATTTAAACCATGTATCAGTAATTGCAATTATAATTATGCTAGCGGGTATTAGATATAGTCATTAGATATACGCATATGTTATTAATTTTTTTAATCGTTCTTTTCTATTTTCATCGTTTATTTGTCATCCGTCTTTCTTTAATTTTCCATGTATGAGTGAAAATTTTATTTAAAAAATAATTTATCTTAAAAGGTTTCGCAAATAGGCGTCTCAAGAAGATCCACTGTTCTTTAATGTTCTGAGTTTATAACATTTAAAAACTGGTCGTATTCTCAAGTGGTTAAGATTTTAGTCAAATCCACGTCATTTGTCAAATTATTGCATTTTTTGTTTTTATTTGATAGTCCTCTTATTATATTCTGTTTGTTTGACTTTACCGCCTCTGAAGATAATAAGGACACAATGAGTGTTTGCCTTTTTTTTCTGCATTATTTTGTATCAAATTTAGCAATTACGTTTGTCCATCGAAAATATTTTCTTGAACTTCCGGAAATGTTCTCTCATTTTATTTTTCGCTCTTTACTTTATGTCTCATTGTTTGATGAACCTTTCATCTCGCAGCAGTATTAAAATTCTAATTATTGATTTACACAAACACAGCAATGGGAACTGTAAAAATAATCGATTATAACTTCATTTAATGTAATTTATTCACGATGGATGCATGGATGGACGGACGCATGGATAGAAGGTAAACAGCGATTCATGAAGGATTGTGTTGTGTTTGATGTTGTGTCTACAGTTTTGTATGATATCTGATGTGCCTGCTTTTGTGTCTAGTGATGTGTCTGCTGTTATGTCTATTGTTGTGTCTGATGTTGTATCTGATGTTACGTCTGATGTTACGTCTACTTTTGTTTCTGAAGTGTCTGATGTTGCGTCTGATGTTATGTCTACAGTTGTGTCTGATGTTGTGTCTGATGTTATGTCTACTTTTGTGTCTGATGTGCCTAATTCAGTGTCTGATGTTGTGTCTGGTGTTGTGTCTGATCACAGGTCTGCTCTTGGTCTGCTTTTTAGGTACTATTATATTTAATGTGTCTGATGTTGTATTTACTGTTAAGAGTACTGTTGTGTCTACTGTTAAGTGTACTGCTGTATCTACTGTTCTGTCCGATGTTATGTATACTGTTATGCTTGATGTTAAGTCTGCTGCTATATCTGCTATTATTTCTGATGTTATGTCTAATGCTGTGTTGGATGTTGTGTCTGAAGCTGTGTCTGTTTTTATGTCAGATGTTGTGTCTGATGTTTATGTACTATTATGCCTGATGTTGCATCTGATGTAATGTCTGATGTGATGTCTCTTGTTGTGCCTGCTGTTGTGTTTTATGATGTACCTGATGCTGTGTATGAAGTTATGTCTGGTGATGTGTCTGCTGTTGTATCTTATGGTGCGTTTCAATTTGTGTCTGTTATTGTGTCTGCAAATGTGTGTCCTTTTGATCGTGTGAGTGATTCATGTAATATTAGTTTGATGCTTGATCTTGAGCGTGTATTTGTGTTGTATCTGCTTGATGATGTTACGAAGTAGCAAGTTGCGTCTGCTTCATGATGAACATCTGCATGCTGATGAATTCAGATTGATGTTTAGTGTCCGCGTTGTGCTGTTTCTGCTTCATGTTTCGTCTGCCAGATGTTCTGTGACGAGATAAGAGGAAGACCATGGTAGCCCTCTGTCCAAACAATTTAACAAATGCCGCCACGTCACTATACAAGAGAAAGAGTCGTACATGAGAAAACTAATTAACACATGTGATGACCAACATTTGACAGTCGACTGTATGTTAGTTTTCATTTTCATTTACATTCGGGTAGAAAATAACCCACTCTCCATTCCAAGCACCCCATCCTATCATTTCCATAAAAAGTCATACATCCATGTTAACTGTAATCAACCAGCTTCAAACTTGGCAGCCATTTGTAGACACCCATCACGTTGTTGTGTTGTATTATAGCACTGAACATCACAGTATCGTCATGCATATACTTCTCTTCAGTTACGTTTAACTCTCCAACGGCAAAGTTAGGAATCATGTCGTCACGTTGTTGGCCAGCACTACAACATTCAATGAAGCTCCTTGGTGAATCTTTACATTTTAAGGCTATTCACGACTAGGGAAGTCTTGTAAAAAAATAATGGACAATGAATATTGTTGAACTTTCAAATACAAAGCCGTGTCTAAGGCGACCATGTTTCATACCAGAGTGTGTAAGCTGCCATTAGACTTGAGTACATGTATCAAGTGTTTTACCGTACCCACAACATTTTTTTAAAACAGATCGAAAATGTTCAACGTCTTTCAACATCCACAAACATAAACACACATACACATATATACAAACACACACACACACACACACACACACACACAAACACACACACACACTTATACACAGACATATACACATATGCACAATTTCTCTCACACACACATTTATATTATATACTCCTTATGAACATTTTTTTTATTACTAAGCTGCTTTCTCGATGGTGATCTAGAATTGTCTTCTTTTACGATAATTCACGGACGGTATGTCACTGTGCGATTTTAAATATTATTATAAATCAGCCTTGGTATTATTACTTCAAGAATGAATAACATATTCTGCTGAAAATGTGTATATCTAATTTATCGACCAAATTCGGGGATAATTTTTAATTTAACTATCCAAAAACAGTTGATATTTTTGAAACGTGCTTGTTTAGTTCGTATTTTGCAAATTTGGGGCATTTATTAAATTTTATTTCTAAAAATTATTTTTGTATTAAGGTTTTAGTCAATAATAGTCGGAGTCCAAATAAGTCAGTTTGTTAGCCAACAATCGATTTTCTCTTGCAAGCAAGATAAAGATGGCGAAGTGACCATTCATCGATGGTATATTTACAAGGAAAATAAATAGCGAAAATGCCACTTTTATTTTCCTTCTCTTGTTAACTGGAAAACTCTTTTCTTTTAAGTTGTTTCAATCAATAAATTAACTCACTCGTTTCCGCCCCAGTTTCATGTTGTGTCCATTTTAGCTGTTCCAGACTTGCAATTTTGTCACGGTGCTATTATTCGGCAGTTATCCGACTATACTCAATCAAAATGCGCTATTCTATAAGGAAAGCTTATAATTCTACAATTACAAATGATAATTTCCTTATATACAACCATCATTTAATATTTATTTATTTCGGAATATATGCAGTTATTTATTTATTTACAGAACGTATTCTTAAGTGCTGATTGGCCACTTCGCCATCTATCTGTTGCTTGCAAGACAAAGTACGGCGATAAGCTGCTTGGAGGTGCTTGTTGCATTGCTCAGGTCTTGTCATGGCTGAATTAAGATGACTCATTACCAAATGGCAATTGCTCCTGCTTAACTCGTTAACTTATCGCATTAGGTCTTACGTTGGTTGTTTTCCTTCACCTGGCTCTTTTATACCGCTATCCCCCCCCCCCCGCTTTGATACGTAAAGTTTTATGATGAAATAACACCTCTTGCTGTTAAGTGCTACAGTTAATTCGTAATTCTGTTCCTGACATCTACCGTTATTTGACAATTCTATTACTGACTGTTACCAGTACTTAACACTCTATTGCCGAGTGCTACTGACTCACAATACATGTAGTACTTAGCACCCCTATTGCTATGTGCTACCATTAGTTACTGATTAATTTAATTAGTTTAAATAGTTTAATTAATTATCCTGATAAATTATTAAAATGAATTATCAGTTCCATTCTTGACTGTTACCATTACTGAGTACTTCTAATACTCATTCGTATAATTACTAAGCACTCCTGTTGCTGTCTAATATTACTAAGACTTTTGTTGCTGACTCATATTATTTCTAATCAGTTAATCTTCTAAAGTTTTAACTGCCATCGTTTGTCTATCTCAAATGCTTGAACTGTATTAAGGCACAGAACATGCTCACACTGTGCATACTACATTAGCATGTATGTTGACTGAAAGATCGTTGTCATAATATATCAATACATATGTAACCATTATAAGATGAGTAAAATGTACGTTTATATAAAATGTATCAATATATACAAGGTGTTTGTAGCATGGAGTAGCATTATTTTTATCAATGTACAAACTGAATTTATGCGTATTGGATGGACGGAAAAAAGTTACGAGATATCAGTCCCTGAAGTGAGATTATTTGATGCAGGTAGGGACAGGGTGTTTAAGAACTTTTCCATGTCGACGGTATTATTCAAGAACAAATTCAAAACTGAAGGGAAGCAACTCTCACCCTAACATAATGGTAAAACATCGACATTATTTTCTTTGTTTAAAGAACTATCTTGCAGCTATAATATATAACTGGTATCTGTTTAATTAAACACGCTAGCAGACGTTGATAAATTGTTCGATTCACAGAATTGCAACTGGAAATGCGTCAAATACATCGCAATTGCCCAGTCCGACCCCCACTGCTTTAAGCATGTTGTGTGGCGTTAGGCCACCTTACAATAGCGTCAAGAAACGATTCATCAGGAAGGGACCCATTTACTTATCAAATGCTCCGACAATCCAATCGAAGACTCTGCCGTTCCCTGAAAGTGACTAGCTTCTTCAATTTGTATATCACAGAAGGCAGCGATCTGTCACGCTATAGATCGAAAGACCTAAAGTAACGAAAACATAAGCCCCCACCGGCTTCCTCTGGCGTTTCTTGGCTGTCTTCTGCTTTGAACACGGTCACACTGGGGTGGAGGGTTGTTATTGAAGCTCAATTACTCATCAGTTCGTTCGTTTATCCATTCATCCCATCACCGTGGTCAGCAAATAGATGGCGCTCTTCTTTCTTAGTCAAGTGCTGACCGATTACTTGCTTGCTCGACTGCTTCCTTGTTTGCTTGTTTTGATTGATGGCTATATTACTTGCTTGAGAGATTGAATGAGATTGGGTGACAATGCATGGGTGAGATGGTGAGAAGAATGAAAAAAAGCTGAGTAAAGAAGAAGAGGAGAAATAATTTATAAAGTACGTTGCTTCAGTCATCTTTAGAAGAACTGCAAAATAAATAGTGGATATTTTCACCGAAAGAAAAGTATTACTATAAGAGAAAAGCTAATAAAATAGCCTATCGTAAGGAACACATGAATACCAACTAAAATATACATGGCATCACAGATTCGTGCTTGTGGAAGCAACGATGAATCATCTACTTTTGATGAAGTGAAAGACCATTATATGAAGAAGTGTCTGACTTGTATCATATTTCCAAAAGTGTATATATGCAGGAGACGAATGCCCGATGAAAACAAAGTTGCAAGAATATATTGTAAGCAATTCAAACACCTACGTTCGGCTTTCCAGTGAAGAATGCAACATTTACAATTGAAGGTAAAGGTGTAGGAACCAGCCTTCTCCCTCCCCCAGCATTCTGTGAAGACTGAGTTGGAATGTTCAAATTTGTGTTTTCTATGAATAGCACAGGCACTGTTATTCATCTGTGCGCAAGCAAGTCTCTTTACATCTTTAACCAAGCTATAATGGAGCACTGGACATTTTATATAACGCATTCCAGCATTGTGCCCCCCCCCCCCACACACACACATTCTTTAGTGTATTTATAAAGTGTGTTTGCGTGTGTTGTCTGTGTGCAATAAGAACAGAAAGTGACATCGCTGCAGCACCTTTCATATTCCCCTCTTACAGATCAGGTTCTCCTTTCCTTCCTCTCCCATGCTATCAAATCCCCGGAAAAAAATATAAATGTAATATACATGACTTAAGTCATTGCAAACCCCAGGTAAGCATGTGTGTAATATTCATGACTTACGACACTGAAAAACCTGTGTGTAATAATCACAACTTAACAACCTTCGAAGCCCTTAATAAACATGGCTTAGCTACTAGTAGTTAACTAAATTGTGCATAAATATGTGTTTCCCTATTTCCATTCACCTGGTACTGTGATATGATACTCAAAAGACCAGAAGATGACTCACACACTGGAGCCTTCAGAAAGACTATAAGATGCAGGTACATAGAGCTAATAGTTTTGTGTGTATGACATTGATGAGATCAGAGTACCAACTATTTTAAGAGAACTTATGTAACTGTAGCAACGTTACAACAGAGCACGATGTTCGTTTTATCTTTGTCACTGGTACGTAAGGCACAGACTGCTATTTAAATATATAGTACGCAAGGCACAAACTTCTATTTAAATATATTGTACGTAAGGCACAGACTGCTATTTAAATATATTGTACGTAAGGCACAGACTGCTATTTAAATATATAGTACGTAAGGCACAGACTGCTATTTAAATATCTTGTACGTAAGGCACAGACTGCTATTTAAATATATGGTACGTAAGGCACAGACTGCTATTTAAATATATAGTACGCAAGGCACAGGCTGCTATTTAAATATATAGTACGTAAGGCACAGACTGCTATTTAAATATCTTGTACGTAAGGCACAGACTGCTATTTAAATATGACCAATTTTTGTGTGTTCCTACTTAGTACTACTATGCAGCAACACTTTCTGCATAACACTTCACGGCAGTTTTGCATTGACCTCTGACTCGTCCAATTGTCTGACCCCTCTTTGGCCCAAGCTAGCAGCACCACTGGCTTGCCTTTTCTTCATCCCGGGCTACGTAGCAATCGCCAGTCTTCAGTCAGCAACTCTGCCAGTGATGATGTCCATTGCAAGACTAGAACTCTCTTATGGACAAGCATTGCAAATCTAAATATGTTTGTATTTGGAGAGTATAGACTTTATGTAGTGCGGATGTTGTCAAGTCAGCGTTCATTGTAGTGCTGGGAACAGGTTAATTTTCTTTAGTATTTGCATAGATTATGTGCATATCTAATTAGACAATTACAGAAAACGTTTTGTTTATTTAAATTTAAAATACAACCAGTATTTTGAATGAACGTTCTGTTACTTATTACAGCAACCAGTTCATTCGTCAAACAATCGATTCATTTTATCTCGGGTTTCACCGGTCTTGGGTGTGACTGTGGCGAGTTACCTACCTGTTTATTAGCATTTCTGTTGTGCAATCATTCCTGCCAGCTTGTGTTGTGGTTCATACATAATCTGCAAAAGATTATGGAACAAACGCCACCATCTATAGTTACGTCCATCTCATCGATATGTCAGAGAGTATACGATTACATTTGTGCATAGACCGATTCGCAGATATTAGCCATTACGCTACTGTCAAGACAATGCGTGTTGAAAAATGACGTCTGTATATATGATAAAAGAAAAATGTCACGCTGATTCCAGTAAACCTCCGCTAGACAAACCACATACGACTTATTATGTTAGACGATTGTATAATTAGATTTGGCTTTTACTGTCATCCTTTACAACTGAAACTCTTCATTGACTCTAACAATCAATCTGTTAGCACGGTATTACCGTCCAGTCACCTCCCTTTATACTTTTCATTTAGCAGCAAAATCCCAAATGATGCTCGCGAAAGCTTACAAGTTAAAGTTTGTGGGGGGGGGGGGGGGGGGTTAAATAGCTTTCTATGGTTAAGTTATAATCTCGTTGCTGCAGATCGTTATAGGCAGGCTCATTCAATGGGTATTCTCAGAAGTGATGAGCGAATAAGTGGATTAACGAGTGGATATTCAAAGGGTGAATATTTTATTTTGGCGGATGGGTATTCTTAGTAGTGGTGAGTAAGTGGATTAGCATGTGGATATTCTATACTACTAATGTTGATTGGTTTTGCATAATAATGGATGGGTATTCACTGTAGGTGTGAGTAGTTGGGCTAACGAGTGGATATACTTTACAATTAATGGTGAATGTTTTGCGTTATGGCAGAATAAAAGAAATACAAAACTTAACTTTTGTCACGCCAAGCAGCACCACATACAAATGTTACAGTTATGTAAGTTTAATTATATGCATCAAAACCATATCAAAATGTGTTTGTTATATTTAGAATCCAGTCCCTGTTATCAACACACTTTGAAAGTGAATGTTATACCTGAAATCAGCCAGCACAACCAGCTATCCAGCTATGTACTATGTCAGTCAGTACAGCCAGCTATCCAAACCATGTACTATAACAGTCAGTACAGCCAGCTATCCAACCATGTACTATATCATCCGGTACAGCCAGCTATTCAAACCATGTACTATATCAGCCATACAGCCAGCTATCCAAACCATGTACTATATCAGCCAGTACAGCCAGCTATCCAAACCATGTACTATATCAGCCAGTACAGCCAGCTATCCAACCATGCACTATGTCAACCAGTCCCACGTGTTTTAAAGTGACAGTCTATTTATATGAAATGATAGAAAATTATCGTGAAGAAGCATTTTCCTATAAAACACATTTATTTTCGCAAGAACAGGCATCTAAGAATGCGATCTGGTGTTTAAATGTTTGACTGAAAAGGGAAGACAACCAAGAAAACACACTCTAAAAGAATAGGGTGTAACACAAAGAAACTCGTTTTCTTAAACGAAGAAGAAATTAAAATTTCTCTCGGCGAATTGTCCGTTCTTCTTCTTTGCGCTAATTTTATTGTGTGTGATTTTTTTTTCTGGTTTCGTTTTGCTATTGTTCTTTTCGTAATGTTTTCCTCCACTCTTTACCAAGTTACGTTTAGTGATATACTGATGATGGGGGTGGGGGTATCTTAATTACACAATTTATTCTTATTTTGTATTTTAAATTTATTAATTTATTTTGTGTTCGTTTGCTAGAATGTGCACTTTAATTTCTTTTCTCTAATCTTCTTAATTATGTTTTGTTTATGTTTCATGATCCTAAGTGTTTATGTATGTGTGTGTGTGTGTGTGTGTGTTTGTGTGTGTGTGTTTGTGTATGTGTGTGTGTGTGTGTGTGTGAGTGTGTGTGTGTGTGTGTGTGTGTGTGTGTGTGTGTGTGTGTGTGTGTGTGTGTGTGTGTGTGTGTGTGTGTGTGTGTGTGTGTGTGTGAAAAATACATGTATGACAACGCGAACTGCTATTAGTACATAAAAAAACCAACACACCCAGATTTCGACCATGAACTTTCAGAAAGTTTTAGACAGATGACCTAAAGGTCGATTGGAATGCTATTTGCAGGAAAATCAAATCAAAAGAAAATCAGACACTACGGTTTGCGTGTTCTCTGAAGAATTAGACAAAGAATCCAGCAAGATGATTGATGATCAACGATCCTCTGCTTCCACTTGCTGGACTGGTACTTTGAAATCATGGTGTGAACTAAGCTTTCAAATCCGCTAGTAATTGCTATTGGGTACATAAACTACTGGGTGAAAAATATTGTTGTCGGGCGGTGTGATTTTATAGGGAAAACTGTTAGGATGTGTGCACTTTATTACTGTGGGATTGTTGTCTAAGATAGTGAATGTTTATCTGTAAACCTGTTATTGTTGTCTAAGATAGTGACTGCTTATCTGTAAACTTTTTATTGTTGTCCAAGATAGTGACTGTTTATCTGTAAACCTGTTATTGCTGTCTAAGATAGTGACTGTTTATCTGTAAACCTGCTATTGTTGTCTAAGATAGTGACTGTTTATCTGTAAACCTGCTGTTGTTGTCTAAGATTGTGACTGTTTATCTGTAAACCTGTTATTGCTGTCAATTAATGAAAGAGATAGACTTTTTCCATTCACTTGCACTGGGGTATTATTTCTGTCTAACTGCTTAAAGTTTTGATCAGACTGCAAATTCAGGAAATGAGTATAAATCGGACAATAAAGGCAGGACATTCGTATAAATCTGACTGTAAAGGATGAAAATGGATATAAATCTGACTGTAAATGATGGAAATGGGTATAAATTAAAGGCAGGAGGTGGATATAAATCAGAAAATAAAGGCAGGAATTGGGTATAGATCGAATCGTAAAGGCAGGCAATGGGTATAAATCAGAAAATAAAGGCAGGAAGTGGGTATAGATCGAATTGTAAATGGGTATAAATCTGACTGTAAAGAAAGAAAGTGAGTATACTTAAACTATAAAGGCAGGAAATAAGTATAAATCATGCCTGTATGGTGAATCATAACCCTGGAATTTATCGTAAACTTCTAACTTATTTATTTATTTATTTGTTGATTTATTTCATTCGGTTTCAACTATTATTTATTTTTGTTGACGACAAAGCTTTTACTGCAGCAATCCGCTATTCTGTGTTGTATTCTTAAGTCACATCTTACTATTTCACTACTTAACACGAGACAAGATCCAACGATGGATGAAAAGACACACGCACAAACACTGTAATGATTTTGACTATTGTAATTAATAACAATTTATAAAATTGGATGATTAATAAATTTGTGTAATAGAGGAAAGTAAGTATGAATGCACCGGATATATGTATTTGTCATTGAGACTTACGACCTGAGCCACGGGAAGTTGATAGTATTTAAATTGTTCTTGAATGAAAGAAATAGTTAACTAGTGAGAACTGTACAGCCGAGTTGCAAGCACTGACGGGGGTGGCTTTTCGTCATGAAATCGGACGCTGATCATTATTCACAGACATAAATGCTGATTCAGTGATCATGTGGGATTTAGAGGTGAAACCAAAGTTACTGGAAACGCTACTGATGTCTACTAAGTTCTGAAGCAAATTGCAATTATGCCATCAAGAACATCAATGGACTGACAACAATGTTTGTTAGCGACTACAAAGTGAGTCACGTGACACACTGTACAAGGGAAGACTTTGTAGTTTTGAACTTCATTTCTGAATTTGTCATTAACAAGGTAGTAAGTTCTGCAGGCTGTTAAGGTTCGTAGTCCCGTGTCTTCATTAATAAGCTTGAGTGAAGAGTTTTATAACTGAAAAATTTAAGAGATGTGTAGAATAATTCAAGTCATAATATAGATTTGTTTAAGGTTTAGAGGCACTTATATTTTCTATTTTAGAGACACTTATATTTTCTATTTTAGAGACACTTATATTTTCTATTTTAGAGGCAATAATATTTTCTATTTTAGAGGCACTTATATTCTATTTTAGAGGCAGTAATATTTTCTACTTTCGAGAATATGCAAGTATTTCTACTTTTATATTTTATTATAATTTATTTATTTTAATGAATTCTATTTTGATATAAGCGAATGCTTTGGATAAAAAGTGAAGAAGTATTAATAACTATTATTTTTTTCTTTACAGATACTGTTGTACAGGATGGATACAGAGTATTTAACTTTTAGTTTGAATATATTTTATCTTTAGACAGTGGTTCAGCAGACATAAATTTCTATTTCGGGGCTGTGGCAGTAAAACAAGCATTTTAAGTTTAGCAGACAAATGAGCATTTCGCGAATGTGACAGAAAAAATATCATTCCAATGCTAGAGTGCAATTCCATGGCTTGATAAAAACTATGAGTGAACGCCTAAGTGGAAAGGGCAATTCCATGGCTTGATAAAAACTATGAGTGAACGCCTAAGTGGAAAGGGCAATTCGAACGCTCTACTACAAAGATTGATGTTTGGTGTGGAAAGAGAGAGAGAAGGGGGAGAGAGAATGATGCATACTGCCACAAGGTTGTTGGTTCATCTATTTGGGTTGGTGAGTTGTTTCAAGAAACTTCATCAAGGGAAATAACCATTTCATGACTGCTACATTGATGTGCTCATTAGCTAAATTGCATTTAATTCCTAACATGAACTGAATCATTCTATGTATGTTTGCATTTCTAAGTGGAGGAAGAATGAATAGATTAGAGTTTGGTATTCAGACATTCTAGATCATTTCATAATCAGTGGGAAGTAAACAGTTAACTATTCTGCTATACTAATTATTTACCTCCAATCTGTCTCTAAATATATTAGTCTGTAATTAATGTATATTTATGTTAATGTCTATCCTTGTGGATTGGAACATTAATGTCCCTGTTAAAAGTATTAATTCCTATTGTAAATGCTATTTTCTTTAAAGTTTATATAGTTCTTTGTTAAACGCATTTAAACCTTCATGTTAGTGTCCTGCAAAGTTTGCTCAAATTAGTCTTGTCCCAGTTATTGGTAGTTAATTCCCTTTGGACTCTAAACATGCCACAGTGAAAGAGAGACCCGTCACATAGATATATATATAAACTGTGTGAGACAGATATTCTATAGATTTCTGGTACCGGGATACGTTATTAATATATGATAAATAGTATAAGAATTGTATCACTCTAATTAATCTTGCGGTAAAAGAGCAAAAGAAGTTCTGGATGCGTGGATGACTGAATGGATGGATGGATAAATATATTGATTTGATAGGACATTAATAAATACGTTATTATTATTGTATAATTCCAAAACTGGATTTCTTGTTACTTAAACCATTCAGTGACGTCATAAATAATATGTGATCGTATATGATCACAATACCTAAATATATTTCTTTACTCTTTCTATCTCTATAGGTTCTCAAAACGCTAAATTACTTATATTAAATTCTACTAATACATTTTCGTGTGCGACTACATGAATTCGAGCATTGTCACTAAGCTTAAGTTAAGAAAAAAATTTTCGTCAGCGCTACAAGGGGAACCAACTCGATTGACAGAGCAGCCTCAAACATCAACGGAGCTGCTGACGTAGAGACGATGTGAACTGAGAAAGGGATATTAACCAAGCATGTTCCGATCCTGCTCAAGCCAGAAAGCCACCAATCTCGAAGAATTAATCAGGAACTAATAGATAGACTCAGAACTGTGGGAAACCAGGGTCGACAAGGGAGACTTTCAAATTAATAATGACAAATCTAGAATCCGAGTGGCGAAAGTCAGACGCATGGTTGAAGAGTCTGAATCACTTATAAGAAGAAGGAATAACGTTGCGATTGATAGCAGATGATGAAAGAAAACGAAACACGATATGAGTGTGAAAAATGTCATGACTGACCTGTTTCGGAAGTGAATGATTATTCAAGGGTCCTTACCATTGATCGATGCAATGAATTTAGTCTGGTGCCTCAACACAAGCGATAACACATCGTTAACCGCTATAAGATCAAAGAATAGATAACTTGAGAGAGAGAAAACTTAATGAAAGGGTTGATGGGTAGGTGGAGGGGTGGGTGAAATGATAAAATTATGAATAAGAAAATGTATGAATGAATAAATAAAACAATGGTTAAATTGATAGATAGAAAGACAGGCAGGCATTCAGATATAGGTAGACAGACAGACAGATAGATAGATAGATATATAGATAGATAGACAGATAGATAGATAGATAGATAGATGGATATTCTATCCCTTTGTTTGTCTATTCATTACTCCCTCCACCCCGTTAGCAGGTCTGCCTGTCAGTCAGATTTCTTTCCTAGTTTGATTTGTGACTCTTATTCTTCTTTTTTCTGTTTCTGTTTCTTTTTCTCGGGACTTGCTTACGTGCAAATATTTTACGGGGTATTTTTGGTTGTTTTCTTTCCACGTAAACAAGATAAAATGAGCAAAATATGGTCTCGATTACGAGGCCTTTAATAGCTAGACTAACAATAATGCTGCTGTGGTGACATTTGTTTGAGTCCGACCCATGCCTTCGCTTTATTGCACAGTATTATTAATTGTCCTTAAGAGCTTAGTCAATGCAACTATTTAATTAAGTGTACATGTATTTCTATCGTCGCCACTCTGTTTGCTCCGCCGTCCAGTCAACGCCAGAAATCGAGTGAATGGAATATTGGCCGACTCGCCATAGACATGTCATGTTCTGTAAAACTGTCTCCAGCACTCAGGAACTGCTGCGGTCAGCAGTTGCCAGAAGCCTGTTTCATTAGGAGGCCGTGTGCCTTTTGTTGCATTTGCACTTAATTCTTTCTTCGGTCAGCATGCACGAAGCATATTATTTAGAAATGTCTGTGACTCCGGCGACAGTTCTAGAAGAATGTTAAATCCAGTATTATTTCTGTTAAAAGAGCTGGCTGTCTTTATTCTGCGTCACTATTTTTCTCTCTTTTCTATCACACTTTCAACACCATCTCTCTCTCTCACCACACACACACACACACACACACACACACACACACACACACACACACACACACACACACACACACACACACACACACACACACATACACACACACACATATATATATATAGTTGTACCTGTATTTATTTATTTTACTTTTTTCTGGCTCTTTCACTTTCTCTCTCACACACTCGCGCGCGCGCAAACACACACACACTTACTATCTCTTTCTTTGAGAGAGTAAGTGTGTGTATGTGTGTGTTTGTTCGTTTCTTGCTACTTTCCTTCTCTCTCTCTTTCTCGAATGTTCACCCTCTTTATACGATCCATTAAAAATAATATTGCAGACTGACCGACAGACAGACAGAGAGAATACCGTAACCATTAAAGTCAACACTACTTCTTTCGTTATTATCTAGCGATGTTCTTACTGATTACAATATTTTTTATAATTCATAGATTATTTTCCCTGCAACAATCATATCTCGCAATCTGGGGAACGTTTCTTGATGTCATTCAGACAACTATTTAAATTTACAATACTAGAGAAGGCGGGCGGTCAATAGTCAAAATGAATTAATCATAGCAGCAATTTCACTTCACTTATACTGAGCTCGATGTTTACTTATGAATATAACTGATTAGTTAGGACAAAGGTAATATCACACACACACACACACACACACACACACACACACACACACACACACACACACACACACAAACGCACACACACACACAAACGCACACACACACACACACACGCACGCACACACACGCACGCATGCACGCACACACATACACACACGCACGCACGCACGCACGCACACACACGCACGCACGCACGCACGCACACACACACACATATATTACCACCCATTTATATCACCGTCTGTGAAACCATTGACAATTGGAAACGGGCATATAATGTAGTGACATAGTTATTGAATTATCATTGATCGAGATGTCGGATGTTAAGGAATGAAAGATTTGTCTATACTGAAGATACAACTTTTAAATATGGTATCTAGTTGGATTAAAGTATGCTTTTGTTTCTTCAATTCAAAATGTTAATATTTTTTTTTAATTCTGACTGCTACTATTGTTTACAGAAAGTGCTGAAGCGGCTTCTTTGTAAGAGAGATTGAACTTGTCTACGAAGAAAGGAAATAATTTAAAATAGGCGTGATCTCTAATCTGTAGATTCTAAACTACAACTTTCAGGCAACATCAGTGAAAGAGTGCATAAAGAAAATCTAGAAAGTTGGTCTATGATTCGGATTTCTAGTAGATTAGACTGGTCCACACTTGAGATTTCTACCAGAGCAGTTCATAGATGAGATTTCGACCACACTGGTCCAGAAATGGGATTTCTACAAGACTGGCTTACAGATGGGACTTTTACCAGGCTGATCCAAAGATGGAATTTCGACCACACTGATTTACTGGCAAGAAAGCATAACAGATTGGTATATCAAATGGAAAAACAATAGCAAGACGCGTCGGTACGACGTCATAAATCGTAGGCTTCGCAGCGTCATTTATTCTTCTCATCATTCCAAAGGCACTTAGTGGACTGCGTGAGGCTTCACGACCAGTCCAGGAAACAGGCATGGCACTTAGTCGACTGCGTGGGGCTTCACAAACAGTCCAGGAAACAAACAAGCACTTAGTGCACTGCGTGGGGCTTCACAAACAGTCCAGGAAACAAACATGGCACCTAGTGGACTGCGTGAGGCTTCACGACCAGTCCAGGAAACAGGCATGGCACTTAGTGGACTGGGGGGGGGCTTCACAAACAGTCCAGGAAACAAACAGGCACTTAGTGCACTGCGTGGGGCTTCACAAACAGTCCAGGAAACAGGCATGGCACTTAGTCGACTGCGTGGGGCTTCACAAACAGTCCAGGAAACAAACAAGCACTTAGTGCACTGCGTGGGGCTTCACAAACAGTCCAGGAAACAAACATGGCACCTATTGGACTGCGTGGGGCTTCACAAACAGTCCAGGAAACAAGCATGACAACTTTAATGAGTTGAAAGCTAATCGTTAGAAAGTGAAGAAGGAACAAACACTTTGGCTAGCAACTGCCACTTTGAACTATGACCTTGTTACTTTAAGTAAGTCAAGGAAAGATCAAGCTGCTTGCTCGCTAATCGTGCAAATGTAATGTCTTTCATTACCTTGAACATATCTGTTTACTGGTATTATTGCGCTCTGAAGCCTCAGTCCAATGCATTGAGGATGGTCTGCACGCCCTTATTAACTGTTGCTTTGATATTCTAAGAGAAATTAAGTTTCTAAATTGCATCGTTTGGAAATATTGTAGAGATTTGTGTCCACTTATCGTTCAGCTTTGCACGAGGCCATACAATTAGGACAGCAATTTGGGCTTCAGGAAAACGACACTTAGTATTTTATTAACTAAATCAAGCACAGATTTATTCTGTCTAATCTTATTTTTGCTACGCATTTTATATTTCCAAATGTACTTTTCAGTAACAAATAGGAGAAACTAGAATCAGTTTTATTTCTCTGCAACAAAATAAATAATAGTTTTCGTAATTCATATCTCCCAGATGTGTTGTGTGATGAAACTATTTAATTTAACACAACTTAAGATGGCATGCAAAATTTTAAAGTTACTTTTAATTCAATGGTTTCTATTTTTTTTAAAAAGTAAAAAAATGTATATTATTGTATTTTTTCGTAATTACAGTCTTATTAGAATGTGAATCATATATATTAACCATAATGAGTCTGACAGCAAAATAAAATATTTATAAAATATGTTACTTAAGTCATGCAATTTTAATAAATACAGTAATATATTCTTAATTCAATAGTTCGAATCCACAACCCGCCCAATATGATCTAGTATAAAATATTAACAAACGTCTGCCCCCATCTATCTATGTTTATAAAGTTTTGCAGTTTCAGTAATGAAACAAAAGCATGTTATACCCTCTGACAATGAAAGAAATAGGGGAGATAAAGACAAGAAAAGAAAAGGAGTGCATATTAGTAATGCATATTTAACCCTGCCAGATTTCTAATTGTGTGTACATTACGAAAAACATACTGTATTTATTAACTAAATATTTATTAAGCTGTGATGATAGCTGAAGCATCTTAGTTCTCACAGATCCCTAGCCCTGTAGTTGTCATACTGACTTTCTACTAAGCTCACAGATCCCTAGACCTATATATGTGGTTGCCATACTGACTTTTTTATTCGGGGCTCACAGATCTCTAGCCCTATATATGTGGTTGTCATACTAACTTTTTTATTCGGGGATCACAGATCTCTAGCCATGTGGTTGTCATACTGACTTTCTACTAAGCTCACAGATCCCTAGCTCTGTCGTTGTCATACTGACTTTCTACTTGGGGCTCACAGATCCCTAGCCTTGCAGTTGTCATACTGACTTTCTACTAAGCTCACTGATCTCTAGACCTGTGGTTGTCATACTGACTTTTTTTATTCGGGGCTCACAGATAACTAGCCAGAATGTGTGTTTGGGGGATTAGCCTAAGGTTACCGGTGGCCCAGGTTGGTGGAGAATTAACGTCTTGCCCATCTCCCAGCAAAACATCACTTATTTGGGAAGTTCGTCTCGGGAGTGAACTATTTTACTTCTAAATCTATGATTCATTTATTTCAGAATCTAATCTCGGATTGAAATATTGTACTTGTAATTGATTCACATATTGGGAATCTCGCCTTGGGATTGGACTATTGAATTTGTAATTATACAATTAAACACTAGGGACCGTATTCATATTTTCCATTCAAGAGAAACCCATAGATAACTTGGCATTAAAACATCAGAAAGATAAATAGACAGTAAAAATATACGAATGAAGCTGTTGGTTGTATTGATTTTGTTATATTGTATTTTTAATAACTTTAACCTTTTATTCATTGTCATGACTTTCAGTGTATGCCATGTTGAATGAAAATGCTACACTATATTTTATGTAATAATTGTATGTGTGGTGGAGTAAATTTGCCTATCCCTATTTCTATTAATTATTATATCTTCGTTGCGAATGTCAGAGTGACTCGACCTTGGGCACTGCTTATGAAGATATTTTTGGAGTAAACTCAGGTGGGAATGTACTAGAAACGTGCTGATGTAATCTAAACTGTTTTTAGGTGGATGAGTAGTTTTTATTATCCAATGTTTAAGATTTATAAGAATGAGACCAGCCAATGAGCTGAGATCAAAGTTTAACTGACTGTTGAAATGAATTATTTTCTAATCACTTTGAATTTTTATTTGACAGAGTCCGATCATAAAAGGCGGCCTTTAGCATAAAGGTGAGTTAATTGACTTATTGAGAGAAGATGGACTTAGAATTACTTTGTGCATTTTGCTATTGTTATGTTTTACTTGCATTTTACATAGAGATTATTTTATTTTATATTATATTATTTTACATAGAGATTATTATGTGAGTAGACCTTTATTTCTACACACTCTGAAACTATGATTCCTAAGTAGTATGCTAAACACTTCACATTGTTTCTCTGTTCATAAACTATTATGTTGTATTTATTATGCTGTGTGCACGTAATGGGCTAATAAATACTGTTATAAGAAATTGTAAGTTGAGACTTGCATGTAAAAAAAATGGAATTAGAGATGAATAAACTGAAAAATTACCATTTGTTCCCTGCTCATATTTTACAGGGAAAAGGTAGCATGTTTTGTTTTCACCAGAATATCTTGGTTTACTGATTTATAAACTGCTACAACCATGGTATAGATAAAAGAAGTATCTACTCCCAGTGAGTAAGTGTAAGTATTCACTGTAATCTGTTGACGTATTGAGGCAAAGTATGTTCAAATACATCATAGAATTTCTGGTACAAGGAATACAAGAAATTTGCTACTTTGTTGTTTTGCTTGAGGGAATTAATACAAAAAAGGAATGCCAGATTAACCTCGAGAGAATAGTGGCTCATCAGTGTTCTACAATGTGCAAGAGAAACAGGTGAAGAACTGACAATTGTATTGTGACAATTAACTCGTGACTTTGTTATGAAAGCATATGAAAGACTATTGTGACAATTACATAGACAAGGTTATGTGCAAACTATTATTGCTATAATCTCTATAACTCCATTTCTCTTCTATTATAAGAATTACCCAGTGATTTATATCGACACTAATCTGCTGAATTGTGTCTTCGGATGTAAGACTATATACGTATTGAAATTATTCAAAAGTGGTCATGGAAACATTGATGTCAAATAATGTTTTCATTGTATGTCATATATGTATATTTCATTGTTGATTTAATGAATTTATTGTTAAATCTATTGACCTTCTTACACGTATTAATAAACAAGTGTTGGAAAAGATAGTGAGTGATTGGGAGGTTCGCTAAATATAGATTAAAAGACGGATTTATCTTCTCCTTTGATAAAAGTTTTTCCACCTAAAGAAATTTTGTGTAACAGTAAATGTTGGTCGATTAAATAATAAGAATAAGATTTTATTACTTTAAATGTGCAGACTCAAAATTACACAGAAAAACAAATAAAACTCTCTTTAATCATTTATTCTTTAATAAGAAATATCTGCAAAGTATCTGAATGTTCGTGTGTTAATTGAAAAATAAAAATGGCGCTGCTGTTTTGTGATCTACGATTCAACATTTTTTTATATTACACCTGCATGAGAATTCATATACCGGGCACTGTAATGCTTCGCACAATAATCTCATTGGTTGGGAGGGGAGGAGGTCATCGGTATCATTCTAAGACAGGTCACTCCATGAACTCAAGTAGATTATGAAACAGAAAAATTACATGAATCCCCCTTCTACAAGTGTGTACATAAAATGTTCACAGAATGCGCTAGTTTCTTATTGTTCTCAACGATCCCACTCACACACACACCAGATTACAACAAGAACTTTGATAGAATGTCACAATCACAAACACACCAGATTACAACAAAAACTTTGATAGAATGTCACAATCACAAACACACCAGATTACAACAAGAACTTTGACAGAATGTCTCACACACACACACACACACACACACACACACACACACACACATCAGAGTACAACAAGAACTTTGACAAAATGTTTCACACACACAACCACATATACACACATGCACACACACACACACACACACACACACACACACACACACACATACATACACACACACACACACACACACACACACACACACACACACACACACACACACACACACACAGAGCTGCATCAGATTTCTAGAAGAACATTTGATAGAATGAATGTTGTTGTTTCTGTCACACCTATGTAACAAATTACAAAATGATATCTGCTGGTACAGTCAAAATTATTGTTTACCTACTATTTTATTCTACTGCAACCACAAAAGTATAAAAAGTATAATTTTTTCATCAAGATAACACAAAATATTTGCGAGGGCTTTGATATAAATTAATAATGCAATCAAATTTCGTATTGTTGGGACAACTAGAATTGCAATAACGATTCCTAAAACAAAACAGATGACACCTTATTTCGTCACCAGAATTAACAATCGAGAGATGGGTGGTGGTGGTGGAGAGGTTAACCGTTTACATGCCGATCACGAAGTAGCTACTGTTGACGTCGTTATATCATTGTGCATCAGCATAGAGAGAGTTAACGAAAACATGCATTTCAATTACGTGAGAGTCCTGGCGCATTTTAATCTGATACCCTCAGACAGTCGCACACACCCAGCTCCAGACGTTTTACTGTCAGATGTTCCTATTCTAATCCTGAAGCATTCATCACCGCCCAGGCAACGTCACACATCGTTAGCGTTCCAGACAACTAGTGGGCTGTTAACAGGACCGATTTCCATCCACGCGCCAATAGACGTTGTTCATCAGTCGATGCAACGTTAGCGAGAACACCGAGAGAGCCATTGGCTCGGTAGTGGGGCCCAAACGTGCCGTTACTTTACAAACCTGTTGGAAAAGTCCTTTGAAACTCCGTCCACCTCAGCCATGAAATTAACTGAATTAAGACATTTTTATTGGTACATTGTATTGTTATAGGCATGAATTATTTATGTTGTCTGAGGGCAAATACACACACATAGATAGATAGAGAGATAGATAGATAGATAGATAGATAGATAGATGGATGGATGGATGGATAGATAGATAGATAGATGGATGGATGGATAGATAGATAGATAGATATAGAGGGAGTGAGTGGAAGAGAGAGAGATTTCACAAACCACACGCATCATTAACTGAGGTCCTACTCATAATACTTGTTCACTCATAAAAAGTAAAACTACGTGTAAGAAATTAACGTTTTTATCTCTTTATGATTTTTTTATGTTTCTCATTTGCCTGTTATATTATATCTATATAAAATCTTGGAAATAAAGTATCTCAAGTAAAACGGCACTTTCCACAAAGAAGCTAAATCTAAGTGCCTCCAGAAATGCCACGAGGTTTCTCTTCAGGCCAAAACGTAATTTTCTTCCAACAATGAAACAGCAAGACATTTCTAGCTTTAAATTGTCTATCGATCGTCTGTTATTATAATCTATAGATATGAATCTTGTGCATTCGTTTCGAAATGAAGGCCGCCTTAGGTCTCCTGAGTATTGAGTTGGAAGTGTATTTATTTTTCGCATTGTCCGGTTATAAAATAGAAATTCTGCGTCTCATGGACTACGCATCCAAATTACTAAATCATTGGATAAAAGTTATGCTGAGTGGAATATATGGGCAGGCTTGTTTTGTCGAGTGTGATCACTTGATGAATATAATTAATTACAGAATAATTATTTTATGATATTTAGTTCGTCAGTTTGCTGTTTAACGTTATTCGAGATTTGGTGTATTGATTGGATCACCTGTTTAACCATTGACTCCAACGTCCGCTGATTGTAGGAACATGATCCAGACGTACACACACACACACACACACACACAAACATAGCCCTTGCCCTAGTGTCATTGCGCATTCCTTGGTTTTCCATCTCATGTGACGTGGTCACTGTTATTCTCTTCTCACAGATCTATTGCTGTGGATTGGTCAAAAACTTTTTAAGGGTTTGAAGCACTGCGATTAAAGGTATTCGCAGGGTTCCAGGTGTCGACCACGTCAAACCATGCCTCTGGAGTCTTCAGTGTCTATCTGTTCTGTCACTGACTCCTGCCCTACGCTCCTTACTGGTCTCACGCATGTGTCCTTTTCGTCAGACACTTGTATTAGCAACATTCCGAAAGCAAACTGTACATTATATAGTCACATTTCCTTAACTTCTCTAGGATCATAAACTGTACATTATACGGTCACATTTAACTTCTCTAGGTTCATAAACTGTACATTATACGGTCAAAGTTCCTTAAAACTTCTCTAGGTTCATAAACTGTACATTATACGGCCAAAGTTCTTTAACTTCTCAAGGTTCATAAACTGTACATTATACGACCAAAGTTCTTTAACTTCTCTAGGTTCATAAACTGTACATTATACGGTCAACGTTCCTTAACTTCTCTAGGTTCTTATACTCGGAGTTGCCGTTTGACATGAGATAACAGGAGGTCCTGATCCTCTCCAGGGGAGCTCTCAATCTGCAACTTTTTCATCAGAGCATAATTATGTACATTTGTAATAATTATTTTCTATATTCGGTTCTCTTTCTATTTACAGTATTTATATTGCTTTTTTTTCTTTAGTAAATTCATTTATTTAGTTAGTTTCAGTATTGCTGGTTTGTAAATATATTTAGTAGTTATTGTTTTAATTAGTAAAATTAGTAGTAGTAATAGATGTAGTAATAGTAGTAATAGTAGTAGTAGTGGTAGTAGTAGTGCAAGTAGTAGTAGTGTTAAAAGTAGTAGTAGGAGTAGCAGTAGTTGTAATTGCTGTTGAAGTAGTGTTAGTAGTGGAAGTAGTAGTGTTAGTACTAGTAGATGGAGTAGTAGTTTTAGTAGAAGTAGTAGTAGTGATAGTTCTAGAAGAATTTGTAGTCGTAGCGTTAGTAGTAGTATCAATAGTGTTAGTAGGAGTAGTAGTAAAAGTGGTAGTAGTAGTAGTAGTAATAGTAGTGATAGTAGTTGTAGTAGTAGTAGAAACAGTAATAGTGGAAATAGCAGTAGTAGTGGTAGTAGTAGAAGTGTTAGGAGGAGCAAGAGTGTGTGTAGTAATGTTTCAGTACGGTTAAAGGTAGTAGTGTTAGTAATAGTAGAAGTATTAGAAATAGTGTTAGTAGTAGAAGTGAGCATGTCTTGAGATGAGATGCCCAGACTTACTTTAACAGGATCCCTCAGCCTGGAATCAAACACGAGTGCTGCGCTCTGAAATCCTAATCTTGTCTGAAACTATACTGATCCTTCGTTTTGATTTTCCTCTCTGACTACTGTCTCAAACTCTCGAGGTTTCTCAATGACGTCGATCTGTCACGTCCACAAACGTCACTTCACAACACGAACACATTTTGTGTGGAGCGTCCTTTTGGGGGATTTGTGTGTGTGTGTGTGTGTGTGTGTGTGTGTGTGTGTGTGTGTGTGTGTGTGTGTGTGTGTGTGTGTGTGTGTGTGTGTGTGTGAGTGAGTGAGTGAGTAAGAGAGAGAGTGAGTGTGTTGAGTGCGGTTTGAGGGGTGTAATTATAAAGCTTTCAACGCAGGCGCTAACACACCTTCTACTGATAAAAAAAAAAAAGTTTCTCGCACATACCCGATTCAGTGTATTTTTAAATAATAAATTCGCGTTGATACTAGAAACCGATCGTGCATTCGGTAGGTCTACGCTTTGTGTAAACATGATTTATCAATGCTCCATGTTTACTTCCGATCCCTGTGTGGGTAATCACCCGAATTCAATGTTTCTCTGCGTATGCGTTTGTACGGTTTAAGTCAGTATGCCTACCCTTCCCCAAAAATGTTGCTAGTTTTTGTTATTCTCTTTTTCTTTCATTCCAAAAGTCTACAGATAATGTAATAGATGTTATCGTCTCAAGATATGTGTGGGGTTGGCCGGGTGATCGGATAGAATGGAGATAACATATTTGGGACGGCTTGAATACAGAGATAAGAATGTTAATGGCCTGAGATTGAAAGACACATTATTTACAAAGTTATTTTTCCTGAAGTAATTACATTTAATAAAAGTTAGACCCTCAAATCATTCTATCTTTCATTCCCACAGCTAATAAACCCTGTAATTTTATTCAATATCTATTATCTCTTTAGAACTATAGTGACAATATCGTTTCAATGAAAATGTGGAAATATTAGATTAGGCGTAAGTGACATGTCTAGTCCACTGCGTTTTTACACTCAGTTCTACAGATATTCGTTTAAACAACCAGTGCTTTTTCCTTTTAGTATTCAAAGTGTTCATAGTATTTCACTATTTGTGAAATAAAGCTAAATCGATAAATCAACAAATCTACCTCCCAGAAAAACTTCCAGGCAATGGCAAGAGGTAATAAGTTTTGAACAATGTTCATTAGGCAGACGACAACAACTATAGGTCGTAGAAAACAATCAGGTAACATGGCGCCTATAATGCACAAGATAATAAACAGTATTTAAAAAGCAATCGAAAATAGATTTTAGGAACACTCAGTAGTAAAAACAATAGGCAATATAAACAGTATATTAGTAGCCATAAGAACACTCAGTAGTAAAAACAATAGGCAATATAAACAGTATATTAGTAGCCATAAGAACACTCAGTAGTAAAAACAATAGGCAATATAAACAGTATATTAGTAGCCATAAGAACACTCAGTAGTAAAAACAATAGGCAATGTAGACAGTATATTAGTAGCCATAAGAACAATAGGCATTTAATTTTAGCAATATTCAATAACAAAAATAATAATTAATATCGATAATGGTGAAGTGGCAATGATAATGGTGGTGGTGGTGATGATGATGATGATGATGATGATGATGATAATAATATCCCTATCTTTTTTAAAATCTTCAAGCGCAATTTCTGCTAAATAAACATATTGTAACACAATGCTGAATCAACATACTTTTTTACTTGTCCAAAAATATACAATATAAATTAAATATGTTTTATAACGTCTGCAGAAATGTACGACAGATAGATAGATAGATAGATAGATAGATAGATAGATAGATAGATAGATAGATGGATGGATGGATGGATGGATAGACAGACAGACAGACAGATAGATGGATGGATGGATGGATGGAGAGAGAGAGAGAGAGAGAGAGAGAGAGAGAGAGAGAGAGAGAGAGAGAGAGAGAGAGAGAGAGAGAGAGAGAGAGAGAGATGTAAGTGGGATTTTAAAACTTTGCAAATCATACAGTTCTTTAAACCCCTCACTTTTTTCTTTTTCTTCCCAGCTTAAATTAATTAAATCAACGTGTGATTGCTTATCTCAAACATGATCTTTTAGCGCAGAATTTACTTGTTAGAAACGGTTTATACTAGCAGTCTAAACAAATCGTAGTTTGGGAAATGATGCTTTCAGTTGTTGACGAAACAGCCAATGAAATAAAGTAAACCATTCCTATAAAAATAAATTACGCAAATTGTCATGTGTAAATGTCTAATTAAAAGAAAAAGTAAAACTGAGAAGGCAGACTGGGAAAAGTGGGCCAAATGTTTATTTTCTCTTCTTTCATTATATATATTTTTAGTATTATTTGATTTGAATTTCAGATTTTGTCTATTTCATATACTGATACATACACAGCTAATTTCTCTGTATACAAATAAATCATGTCATTTTCCGTATCTCGACGTAATATTACGTACACAGTTAATTTCTCTGTATACAAACAAATCATGTTATTTCTCGTATCTCGACGTAATATTACGTACACAAAAATGTCTTCCTTTATGAATAGGTCTCTTCTGGAGTCCTGTACCTTAAGGCAAACACTCCACCAAGATGAAACAAGACCGTTGACCATTCTGCTTGAAATGAGGATGGATAAGATGAATAAATATCTGGTGTCATTATAGATGAAAATTTCCATTACATCTGGTGGTTTTCTCGTGAGAAATCAGCATTTGACAAACACCTCCTATCATCTCGATGACAACAACTACTTTTTCAATGATATTATTATGGCGTAATCGCTGCAGTTTTTCTTTGAAAGATTGAACCCAGTCCATTAAATGTTACACCGTTCTTGATTAAGTGTGAACGAATTTTCAGCCCAAAACTTCCTGTGGTCAGAGCGGCTTTCACTTCATTAAGGCCTGAATTTGACGCCGCACAACTGTCGGAAGGCAAGGGCAGGAAAATGTTACCTTCAAATATCCGCTTTTAGAGTTCTGGATATCATGCTTGACTGAACAAAACATAACCCGACCCATTAACAACTGTCATTTTGTTCAGATCTAAAGTGCGGCCTCTACTGCATTACCATGACACGGGCCATAAATCAAACAAAGATAACTGATTCTTAACAATGTTGAATTTTTGCATAAATTGAATTCAAAGATTGTTTTAAGAAAAAATACTTATATTAGTACTAAAATAAACATTTGCCCCAGTTGATGTGATAGGTTGTCCGAAACAACTTGTTGTGATAGGTTGTACGAAACAACTTGATGTGATTGGTTGTACGAAACAACTAGATGTGATAGGTTGTATGAAACAACTTGTTGTGATAGGTTGTACGAAACAACTTGTTGTGATAGGTTGTACGAAACAACTTGTTGTGATAGGTTGTACGAAACAACTTGTTGTTTGTTTAATAAAATACACCTTTCACGATTGAAAAAGATTAGACTTCGGATTTGAGAGGAAAGAAAGAACAGTTAAATATTTTAAAATCATTAGGGATTATTGGTTATTAAATATGTGTTTGTCATATCTGAGAGGAAAACAACGCGACATTTTACATGAGTAGTGTTGTCGTAAATTTATTGCGCTTTTACTAGTAAATGTATTTATTTATAAATAGGAGAGATAAAACGGTTCGTAATGTGGTTCAAAAATTCATCTTAAAGAATTACCCTAAACCTTAGCTTTAGGGATGTAAACGTTGATAACTACATTTTGCATAAGCCTTATGATAATATGTATTGTAACTGTCTAGAATTTGATTAAACCTTATCATAATATGTATTGTATTTAATTTTTCTAGGATTTACATACATCTTATAACTGTAATGTATTTTGTTGTCGTCGCTACTCTGCTAAGTTTTGTTGAATGTGCTGTGTGAAATGCTCACACTATTATATGAAGTTATGTGTCATGTAGCATTTCCTAGATCTTCCCCGACACTCTCCTCTTGTGTCTTACAGCACTCCCTAGATCTTCCCTGAACCTCTCCTATTGTGTCGTAGATTTCCCTAGAAATTCACTGAACTTTACATCTAATGTTGTGCTGAATTGACTAGAATTACCCTAACGCTGACATCTGCTATGGCAGCCTTTCTTACCTAGAAATAACCTGAACATTACCGTGTGTTATATTTTGTTACCTAAGAGCTCTTCTTTCGAAGGTTTAATTGTTTTATGATAGCTGCAACGACTACCAATCGTGATAATTTAAAACGCTCCCCTTCTAACTGAGAAAATCAATCATTCCGCTTCGAACGTATCTCCGGATCATGCGAAACCTGGCGTATTCCCTAACCCCCCCTCCCCCGGTCCTCACGAAAGAAACCCTCAAATCCACCTAAAACATGCCTCAGATTTCAGCCTTAACGGAAATCGAATCAACAGCTGCATCATTTGTGCAAAGGATGTGGTATTTAAGTTTAAGATATACATTGCTATGGACTTTTAATAAACGACATTTTATTGCCGTGAGACTGTATTCTACCACATATCTCGACATCCTCCTTCAAGAAATGTGTTTTTCCTTCTTTCATCCTCTGATACTGGAAAGATATCTTTTATTACACTCGCACGCTCGACAAATAAAAAGCAATACTTTCAACTATTTTTAAACCTAAAAATAAATAAATCACAGCATGTATTATAATTTTCATTACAGATGTTTTTGCTTCTTACGGTCTCCAGTATCTATATATCTAGAATTTAGTACGAATACTTTCATATAGAACTAAACTTGTTTTATTGCACTTCGAAAGGAAAAGATCGCGATTTGCAGCCACTCCACGAAACGTTGGGGAATTTATGATGCAATTTAAGCATTGTTAATTTCCAATCACAATAATGGCGGTACTCAGCTGGATCTGCAGACTGTCGTAGGAAAAGCAATGAAGCTAATCATAAAAACAATCAATTCAAGTTGCGACCTGCGTAATATGAACAGCGTATTACGGATTTATTTCAAAACTTTGACGTCATTTGCTGAACAGACTGTACGGAAATGTCGCTACCACAGAGAGAACAAAAGAGACATGGCGTTCACCGGCAATAATTCTCTCCAAGGATTGAGAATGTAGTAGTTTTTGGTGGTGGGTAATTGTCTTGGCTGGATAAGTGGGTTTCCTTTTTATGGAGAGTTTTGGATAATTGCATCAAATTGTGTTGTCGTATGTATTATTAGTGGCTTCATTTCACCATTTATTCATATGATCACTAATTATTATTACTGCCATTTCTCCGGGTGATGTACGTGCTGAAGCAGGAAACTGTTATCCGCAGTGCAATGTCGAAGATTTTATGTCAACATTAACATCACGGCAACAAAGATTATACAACTGTGTGATGCCAACTCCACTTAGTTAATGATTATGATCATTATTAATTAATTAATATTTCATAACTAATTACAAATGATGAGAATTTTAATTTATGTTATTAATAATTCTCCATCAGACACCTCTCGTCTCTCTCACTTGGCGGATATGCAGGCGCTATAAACGTTTTCTCTCTTTCACAACATTAAAGACAAACATTTACGGTCACACGATATTTTCATAGGTGGAAAACTTCTTAAACGAGAAGACAACTCCGTCTTTAATCTACATTTATAATCCACCCACTTTCTTCTCTAACATAAGATTATCAATATGTGTAAGAATTTAACAAACAATTTATTAAATAAACAATCATATATATATATATATATATATATATGAATACAATGAAAAAGATTACTTGACATCAATATTTTCATGAAACCACATTAAAATAATTTATGTCTCATAGTCTTATAAACGTAAATACAATTCAAAACTAGTGTCTATATAAACTGTAGGATAGTTCTTATCAGGGAACAGAAATGGAGTTATTAGAGGCAAGCAGTAATAGTTTTTACATAAACTGAATTAGAAGCTGTCTCAATAATTTTTTCCTGCTCTTTTACAACGTCACAAGTTATACTTGTTTCAATTTCCATGTATTTCTCTCCTCATATTGAAAACATATTCACCACTTATTCTCTTGAAGCCAACCTGGGAACCTTTCATTCGCCAAACCAGTTCCTTCCACCAGAACAACAACTGTAGCGATTTCTAGTAACTTCTATGTACCAGAAATTGTTTGGTGTAGTCAGCATACTTTGCCACCATGCATCAAAGTAGTGTAGTGTATTCCTTAAACTTGCACACACTGGCAGATAATTCCTGCATCTATCCGAGTCATAGCGTTTTAAAATCAATAAACCAGAAGAATCATATCACACAATGAAAAAAAGGTGCTTGTCCCTGTAAATATATAATCAGGGAACAAATACTAATTTGTCAGTTTATCACTTTATAACTCCATTCTTTCTTACATTTCAGTTTCAACTTACAGTTTCCTGCAACGGTATTTATTAGCCCAATACATGTACACAGCATAATAAATACATTGTTATAGATAAATGAGCCAATTCACTAGAAAAATGTCAGGTGTTTAGCATACTACAGACGAGCAGCTTAGTTCAAACATTTGTAGAAATAATAGTCTACTCACAAAATACATCTCTACATAAAACACAAGTATAACATATCAATAGCAAAATGCACAAACTATTTCTAATTCAATTCTCTCTCAAACAGTCAGTTAACTCACCATTAAGCTAACAGCTACCTTTCATGACCAGACTTCTTGCCACTCCAGATTCAAAATGATCAAATAATAAAATTCTCTAAAGTAGGTAAACTTTTTAATCTCAGCCCATTGGGTGGTCTCGTTCTCGTAAATTATAATCATTGGATAATAAAAACAACTCACTCAGTTGGGATTATTTTGCATTTCATCAGCAATATTCTCAACGGGAGTGTTTACTTCCAACAAAAATACTATCATAAGGCGTGCCCAAGGTCGGGTCACTTCTATAATATAATTTAACGATTTATACAACAATTAAATATTAAAATATGGATAAGCACATTTACTCCGCCACAAACTGCTACAACAAACCATTACTATTGATGATAATGATGATAATGACGACGACGATGATGATAATGTCGGTTACGGTGGCGGTGATGACAATTGTGGTGATGGTGGAGGTGGATTGGTGGTGAAGAGGAGGAGGAGGAAGAAGGGAAGAAATGAATTAAAAGCAACATATTTTGCAAAAATAGACATCCGAAAAACCTTGAATTTCCCCAAAATCCTTAATACGATTCCAAGAATCACAACCAACTAAGAGAAAGATAACAACAGTCGTGGGGAAAATCAAGAAGCAGAAGAATCAGGAGGGTGATGAGATGAAAAAGGAAGGGGAAAAGAAGTGATCAAATAACAATGGTGCAGAGTTTCAAACAATAGATGATCGTGCCAATGAATGTGATTGCATGTGTCTATTGTGTTCGTATGTGTGTGCGTGTGAGACAAAATATATTATATGTGTGTATGTGTATATATGAATTGTGCATATGTGTGTGGTATGTCTGTGTGAACAGTGCGAATGTCCTAGTCTAAAATGTATTTATGGATTTGTGTACTTTCAGAATGCATGCCAACAAAATCGAAGATAAAAAGGACGAGTCAGTGTGGGAAGGATGAAAAAACAGTTATGTGAATGACCTACTGTAAATGGGGGTTAAGGGTAAAGTAATAGATGCCTATCACAGTTTAAAACTGATATTTCTATCGTACAATAGCAAACACCGATCAGCCAGCAAATAAGATGACAATCCACATCCTAACTATTTGGTACACTGGCAAATAAGTTGATAACAAACTAGCCAGCTATTTGGCACACTGGCAAACAAGTTGATAACGAACTAGCGAGCTATTTCGCATGGTGGCAAACAAGATGATAACGAATTAGCCAGCTATTTGGCACATTGACAAACAAGTCGATAACAAATTAGCCAGCTATTTGGCACACTGGCAAACAAGTTGATAACGAACTAGCCAGTTATTTGGCACACTGGAAAACATGTTGATAACGAACTATCAAGGTATTTGGCACACTGGGATATAAGAATATATTGACAAGTAAAACAGCCAGCTCTTGGAAAAAGTTGTTACGTTAGTAAAATACCAGATTGTAATAAAAGACGGAAAAGGAAAAATAATTGAATGTTGCTGACGACCGCCTCAGTAACAAAAAAATAAAATAAATAAATAATATTTGTTCTCAATAAACAGCATATACTGCAAATACTGCAAGTTAACGTATAACAGAAATAAAATTAACATTGATGAAAACCCTTAGTCTAAAGGTTACTAAGTCAATACCTAATTCTGGCCTGTTCTCTTCACACACTAAATCAATACCTTATTCTGGTTCTCTTCGCATACTAAATCAGTACCTTATTCTGGTCTGTTCTCTTCACTTAGGTAAATTGTAAACATGGAGATATGTGTTAATAAATTTGAATATAAAAGTTTCACACTTAAAAAATTCACAATCTTGAAGAATTTGATGGAAACTATTTAGCATTTATTCTTTTCTAGAAATAACCAAAGATGCATGTCTAGTGCTATTTGGTTGTGATTGTAATTAACCCATTGAGCTTGAAGTAAAAGTTTTTAAAACTCTTCATACATGCATGCAGGTGCTATTAATTTTCATAAATAAGCTTTAAAATGTGTTATATTGTTAAATATGTAAGTAGAATTTAAATTTCTAAAGACAGCATTTATATGCAATATACACATATAACAATAGACTGTATTTCGAATTATATATCTATATCTATCTATCTATCTATCTATCTATCTATCTATCTATCTATCTATCTATATAGACAGAGCAACATCGTATTGTGTACATAAATAAAGACCTGTCCTAGATGAGACCGATCACGCTAAAATACTTATAACTAGTGGCGTGTGTTAGACCGCTTTAAGGCGTGTATAGTTTTTGGTGTAAATTGCGACCCAAAACGTGCCGTCATTCCTTCAAGGGCCAGAGTCTGATCGGTGTCCACGTGCGTCGAAAGAAATTTCAGTTTCTAGGCACGGACGCATCACAGCGCATGATCATCCATAAAGGGACTTCTTGGTGCCATTCTGTAGTTCTTTGCGTTTCTTATTGTTCTTCAGGCGAGTGACGTGAAGCCATTGTCTTCTTGATCAACGCACGTGAGCTGGCCGTATCTCACAAGCACAGACAAATGAATCGAAATATTTGTTCACGAGCTGAAGGTTCACGCTCTTTCATTTATCTAGTTCTCTGTCGTTCTTTTCCATCCTGCAGCTTTGGGCCAGACTGGAACTAGGAAATGAATTCTATCTGCATGATACCCAAGGGATAAATTGTAGTTGGAAGGGAATTTCTCCAAGGCAGAGAGATGAATGAAAAGAGTTCAAGGGTTCACGAACTAAAGGTTCAAGTTCTATATGCACAAAAT
This sequence comes from Sinotaia quadrata, assembly GCA_028829895.1. Taxonomy (NCBI): domain Eukaryota; kingdom Metazoa; phylum Mollusca; class Gastropoda; order Architaenioglossa; family Viviparidae; genus Sinotaia; species Sinotaia quadrata. Next base: position 37,406,072 of record CM054178.1, on the reverse strand, counting down.
ATTCTCTCTTTTATGTTCCAGACTACATTGGTGGGCCAGATTGGAACTAGGAATTGGATTTTATCTGCAGGTTAGTTCCCAGGGTTAGAAAGGTGTTTGAGGGGCCAAACGCAGAGCCGTTGACTGAACCAAGATTTTAAATCTAAGATTAAAAAGCGTGAATATCATTCACTTCTTATTTCAGGTTACATGTATGCGCGTGTTTTACTGACTGTTTTCTTTCTCCTTCTTATGAATACGGATGTGGTATTTTGTTGCTGTTGTTTGCAGAATGCAAAATCAGCGTCAGAATAATTTAATTGTAAGGGTTAATACATCAAAAAAATGGGAAGCAAGTGTGTCACTTTCGCCACTATTAAGTAATATTACTTCTTTCGTCTACGAAATTATTTTCCTTTCTTTCATTGTGAACATAAATAAAAAGTAAGGGAGATAAGCGCGAACTTTGCGTTTTATGTCACTATAGTCTCTTGCAGGCGTAAGCGCTACAAGTTCATAAGAAAACAAAAATTATTTCATATCATATTACCAATGGACTTGCTTTAAGAAAATGGGATTATTTTAATGACGTATGATATAAAACAGGAATTGTTCCCAATTATTTTGACGTTCAAAATAGTGAATGAAACAGACAGAGCTTGAACCTGGATTTATTGCATGGGATAATTAATATCTAATAGTATGAGTTATTGCATCATATACAATGGGTTAAGATTTACCGAGACATTTTAATCTTAGTGAGAGGCCCAAAAGGAAGGGAATCTATTTCATGTCAACAAACCTTAGAAAAGACAGACATAACAGTTACCCCCCGCACTAATGAACTGCCCTAGTATCTTTTTATTTTAATTTTTCCTAGTTTTCTCCATTTCTTTCACTATTTTGTCTTTCTTTCTTCTTTCTCTTTTTATTTTATCTATCTATTCATTTAATTTTATTTCTGTTTTTCTTTCAATGTACTTATCTTTTTCTTTTTATACTTCTCTTTTTCTTTCACTGTACTTATCTTTTCTATTACAATATTATTATTGATATTTCTTTCTTTCTTTGTTTGCCTTCGATCACTCTGAGTGACATTTAAATGCCGTAAAGGAGTCACCGGCGGGGGAGGGGTGTGTTAAGACTTAACTCTTATCGTCTGAGTCAGTGTTCGGGAGAAACTAGCGCTCAAGACCGACCCCAGACAACCGTGTTTCACATTCACATAATTCCCATGTGAACCTAAGATAAGACCGCCACTTGACAACCACGTGATCTCAAAGGACACGAGGGAACAGAATATTTACTGGACTCGCAGCCTAATATCTTACTGTTGTTGTGTGACAAACATTGCATGAAACTCTTAAAATATTGGTAATATATAAAGCATTGTAAATATACCGTAGAGAAGAGCAATAATTATAGTCAGGCAAGCAGGTAGATAGATAGATAGATAGATAGATAGATAGATAGATAGATAGATAGATAGATAGATAGATAGATAGATAGATAGATAGATAGATAGATAGATAGATAGATAGATAGATTGTACAGTCAGCCTATCATTATAATTTTTGGTCTATTTACAATGCTTGACAAAGTTCTTTTTAATTGAATATAATGTTAATAAATGAGTCATAAATTGATATTTTCCTTTCCGTGTACATAATACAATACATTAAATACAAATGGCAATTTGAATTAGCCAAAATAGATAATATTCAATGAAGGGGCAAAACCCAGATTGAAAATGATTAAGAACAAAGGACTCTTCAACATGCTAAAATGTATGACTAAGATTTACAAATGTTCAGTTTGATTTTGTCCAGTGTGAAAGTCGCCTTTGTTGCCACCAATAAAATGTTTATTTGTGCGAAATGCAAGAAACATAATTGGGATATTTCTTCTACTTATAGCTGTGTAATTCTGTAAACATGCGACATTTTACTCCTGTAATATTTTGCATTTTTAAAGTTAATATTTAAAACGAGATACATTTACGACTCACCAGGAATATTGAAGTCAAAATAAAATAACATAGACATTAAAAATCTAAGCGTGAAAACTTAATCCGCTTGAAGAAAAGAAACACGATAACTTTTAACTTTACCATGTTTATATACCGGATATCTGTATTTAAAATAAATATTAATGAAGTAATGACAAAAATTAAGAAAATCTGTATTAAAATATTAATGAAGTACAAGAAAAAGTAAAATTATCCGTATTTTAAAATATACATGTTAATGAAGTAAGTACAAGAAAAAGTAAAATTATCCGTATTTTAAAATATACATGTTAATGAAGTAAGTACAAGAAAAAGTAAAATTATCCGTATTTTAAAATATACATGTTAATGAAGTAAGTACAAGAAAAAGTAAAATTATCCGTATTTTAAAATATACATGTTAATGAAGTAAGTACAAGAAAAAGTAAAATTATCCGTATTTTAAAATATACATGTTAATGAAGTAAGTACAAGCAAAGTAAAAGAATCTGCCCCGTCAGTTCATGTTCGCAACTATTTAATTTACTTGGCTTCAGGCAAACGAATCCTTTGTGAACGTCCCTTTAAGCGAACGTACAGATTGTGTCACGTGCTAATGCAATAGAAAAGTTTATTTAAAGCGAATATGTTGTTAACTTCCTAACAGGGCTCTAACATGGCGGCTGCAATGATACGTGTGGGAGTGATTTTAGACATTCGTCGCTTTCAAGCCAGCGAGACATTTTCGCCATTCCTTTTGGTTTTGATGTCCTCAATCATGTTATTGTAAGATTGTAAAACCCTTTTGCATGCTTGGGCTGGGTTGTTATGTCTTGCCAGAAGGTCGACAGGAAACAGGCAAGGCGGAAATACATTCCGCATCTTGCAGATTTTTGTTGTTATTGCTGTTCTAGGTTTTGTTCTTATTTTAATATAATTGCGGGACATCAATTAGTTTATTGGCAACTGGCAAATCATCGTCCTGTATGGCCGAGCTCATGAAATTCAACTGGAACTTAAAATGCCTCTTTAAATCTCACTTTCATTCGTCAGTTATTATAACCATGTGAGCGATGATTTCTGATTGGTTACTGAATTCCATCCTGCTGACAGTCTTGAAACACATCTCTCGCACTGATGGAATTCCACCGATGAGAGTTACCTTATATTCAACAAAAAATCCCCAAAGACTGCATGCCCATAATACTTCGTATTGCCAGTGCTCGGGTCTGGTGAACAGTATTGTAATGTATAAATAACGTTGACGTCATGATAGAGTGTACTGTGACTGATCTCCCTTTGCCACTGGCTGGACAGATCTAGTGTGCAATCTAAAGTAACGGATTGACATAAAACAGATTTTTCCTCAAAGGCTGACTGGAGGTGTGACTCTCCTTGAAATTTGTTAAAACTGCTAAGGGGTGAAATGCCATTCTTACTGATCACGTGACATTTCATCTAAGCCAAAGGTCTTCATAAGCTGTCTTTGTGAAAACAAGTAACAACGCTCACTGTCCATGGCTACACGGGCCATTTTGACATCAATAAGTGTCCCTGGACACCGTTTCCGAAAGAAGAAAACAACATAATTTGTCTTTGTCCGGTCTTGTCGCTTGCAGTCGCTAGAAATTCACAAGCAGCGGGCAGCCTTCTTTGTTTGCTTAGTTTCCCATTTTCTCTTGGAAAGATTTCGTTGACGACTTACAAGTTGCATACACAGGAAGAAGATTTGAAAAGGGTGTTTTGAATTTATTTCGTGACAAATGTCTTTGGAAGAAGCTGCGCTGAAATTCGCGTTCGAGTAAGTGTTGGAAAAAAATAGTTGGGGAAACAGAACTGCCGTAAAAGCACATGTTAAGATAATGGAACGAAAATTCTTACAGCGTTTCACTACTGCTCATATATGATACATTGTATACAATTGAATGATATATCATATCATATATATTTATGTATGTATGTATGTGTGTGTGTGTGTGTGTGTGTGTGTGTAGGTGTGTGTGTAGGTGTGTGTGTGTGTGTAGGTGTGTGTTTAAATCGAAGCAATAGATTAACCAAAGGTTAAAGCCAGCAATGTTGGAAATTCTTGCATTAATCATTTTGTTTATGAGTTCAAAAGGTAATTAGAATACAAAATAATAATAATTTAGTTAATTAGAATACAAAATAATCACATTTTGGTTAATTAGAATATAAAATAATCACATTTTATTTAATGGCTAAATAAAAAAGTATGATGTAAATAATCAAATGAAGATATGTAACTTACATAACTGACTTTTAATTACTGGAATTAGCATCCCATCCTTATATGGATGAAATATTAGTCGACCTAGTCTTGTGATCTGCCTGTGTCTTGTGGTCTGCCTGTGTCTTGTGGTCGGCCTATGTCTTGTAGTCTGTCTGTCTTGTAGTCGGGGTATGTCTTGTAGTCTGTATGTGTCTTGTGGTCTGCATATATCTTGTGGTCTGCCTCTGTCAAGTGACCTGATAATGTCTTGTGGTCGCCTGTCTTGTGGTCTGACTATGTTTTGTAGTCGATTAAAGGCTGCGGCATCCAATGCAGCTTATTGTGTAATATGGATTGTACATGTTGTTTCAATATAAACATTTTCAAATATCTCATGCTTTGCACAAACACACAACCAACTCAGCATAACATGCTAAGTCACATAAATACACTACCAACTCAGCATAACATGCTAAGACACACAAACACTCAACCAGCTCAGCATAATATGCTAAGACACATAAACACACAACCAACTCAGCATAACATGCTAAGACACATAAACACACAACCAACTCAGCATAACATGCTAAGACACATAAACACACAACCACCTCAGCATAACATGCTAAGACACACAAAACCACGCATAAACACACACAAATACTCTCACAAACGCACGCAAACTCAAACACAATCTCACAAACAACCACATATGTAAACACTAAACACACGCAAACACACACATGAACAAACAACAACAGGCAGAAACACACACACAAACATACATAACTGCATGTCATCACTTTATATCTTGCTCCGTCATCACAATAACAGCTGCCCAATTTATGCATGCACGCAATCACACGTATATACGTCAATCACACTCTCATACACGTCAAGTATACTGTAACAGATTCGCCAACGAAACGTCAATCCTTTTATTGTGCTCTCTAGCACGTAACCCAATACCCATAACTTGCACACACACACACACACACACACACACACGCATATATATATACGTACACACGTAAGCAAACGTGCATAATCTCTGATTTAGGTTATACAGTCTTTTGATCTTGGACACTTCCATGTTTGAATTGTATTCCTCATTCGTGCTCTACACGTAGCAGTCTGCAGGCCAGACACAGCTCTCTCTCTCTCTCTCTCTCTCTCTCTCTCTCTCTCTCTCTCTCTCTCTCTCTCTCTCTCTCTCTCTCTCTCTCTCATTCCTTCTCTCTCTCATTTCCTCTCTTAGTCATTCCCTTTCTCTCATTCTCTCTCGCTCGCTGTATAATGTATTGCCATTTTGCCAGTAAAAGGATTGCAATACATTGACAAAGAGTCTTTTTTCTGGAAATTGCATGTTGTATTGTTTTGTTTTGTTTTTAAAAAATAAATAACCGGTCTTTCACAACTTTAGATTTAAAGAGGGATTTAACTTCACACTTTGCGTAGGCCTTATTTAAAGACGTTCCATGTCCTTGATTTCCATGACATCCCTGCTTGATGTTCTGCTGAGGGCTTTTGTGTATTTCTTTCAGCAGAGTCTTATTGTTGTTATTATGATTAGTAGTAGTTGATTTTATTATAATGCTATTTCCATCATCATCAACATCATTATTATTAGTAGTAGTAGTATTCAGCCTCTTTCCACAACTTCTGTTTGACTGTCGGTTGTGATCCAAGGTCTCGGAATCTTACCAAGATCCAAGGTTTTACGGAGGATGTGGGCACTTCCGAGGAGCGCTGCTTTGAATAGTGGAGCGAGTCTGTGGTTTCCAGGGAGTTTATTCAGGTAGCCTTCCAATTCAGATGTTATGTTCCCCAAGGCTCCTATCACTATAGATATCACTTCTGCTTTTACATTATTATTATTCAGCCTCTTTCCACGACTTCTGTTTGACTGTCGGTTGTGATCCAAGGTCTCGGAATCTTACCAAGATTCTGGGAGATCCAAGGTTTTACGGAGGATGTGGGCACTTCCGAGGAGCGCTGCTTTGAGTAGTGGAGCGAGTCTGTGGTTTCCAGGGAGTTTATTCAGGTAGCCTTCCAATTCAGATGTTATGTTCCCCAAGGCTCCTATCACTATAGGTATCACTTCTGCTTTTGCTTTCCACAGTATCTGAATTTATAATATGAGGTTTTGGTATTTTTCTATTTTTTTTCTTTTTTAATAGTTACTGCGCAAAAGAAATATCACCCGCATCACTATTAATAAATGGAAATATAGAAGAGTTTTTTGCTGCTTTCCGGCATTATTTCATTGAAATACGGTCACGATAGGCGATTGGCATGTTAGATCATAGACATTGCCCCCCAGAGATTTTAGATCTTATTCACCTCCGAAACAAAAACTTGAATGCGTTCCCTTCTTCTGCAATGGTTCTAATGCGTTTGTCACGAATGTTTTCGCATTTTAAACAAAACATATATACATTTAAATGTCGTTGACTTAATTTTTGTTTTAAAAATCGGACTGTTGTCTGCTCGAAAAGCTAAAATGCAAATGCAGGATTTTACACTCGTACAAACGTACCTCGTACAAAACGCACATCGTACAAATGCATCTCGTACAAACACACCTCGTTCAAACGTATTTTAATCCTGCCATTCATAGGGCATTCACGATTGTGGTGTTCATAAACCTCCCGTAAGCTATGTGTTTCTAGATCTTTCAAAGACTGACTTTCATAGGGCCTTCATTAACACCAGTTTTCATAAACCTCGTGTAAGCTATGTGTTTCATAAGGCATTCACTGATTGTAGTGTTCAAGTACATTTGTAGGCAATGATGTTCTACGGCACATAAAGACTTTGCCATTCATAGTGTCCTGTTTGACTGCGATGTTTGTAGGGCACCTGTAAGCTATTGTGTTTAAACCATTCGTTGATTATCTTCTCCATATGGCACTTGTAGGGCCTACGTTATCAAGATCATAGAGGCCTTGGAAACTATGGTGCTCATAATCCATTTGTACGTTATCAAGATCATAGAGGCCTTGGAAACTATGGTGCTCGTAATCCACTTGTACGTTATCAAGATCATAGAGGCCTTGGAAACTATGGTGCTCGTAATCCACTTGTACGTTATCAAAATCACAGAGGCCTTGTAAACTATGGTGCTCGTAATCCATTTGCACGTTATAAAGATCACACAGGCCTTGTAAACCACTTGTAGGTAAAGTGATCATTGGGCAATTATATGTTATAGTGGACATAGAGGTCTTATAAATTTTGATGCTCATAGACTATGGAACCCATAAGAATTACTGTTTGTAAATACAACATGTCATCACACGCCAGGTAAGCACTTATCACAGTATTCATATAAGCAGAGTTCTATAATCTGTAGTACATTCCCTTTATTGTCTGCTAGTACAAAGAAAAATGAATTTGCTAAGTGCTACACGACTGGGGCACTTCCAACAGTATGCGAAGATGCGTACATCCATGTGCGTGCGGCACTGGTGCGTTATTATTAGCACGGTAGTGTTACTTCCGGAGAACAGACGATAAAAACATTTACGACCTTGTTCGTCATGATATCAATGGTACGCGAAGTATGACATTTCCAGCAGAGTAGGTAATAAAATATACCCATGACCTTATTCGTCATGAAGTGTGACAGTTACAGCAAAGCAGACAATGGAAATACCTACGACCTTATTAGTCATGATGTGTGACAGTTCCAGCAAAGCAGACAACTGAAATGCCCACGATCTTATTGGTCAGGATGTCAGTGGTATGCTACGGTGACACCTTGAGCAGTGCACGATGTACAAAATATTCTTATCTTTATCTTTAACAGGAAATTGTTATGTCACACACTAAAGTGGCACTTTGAATACTAAATGACAAAGTGGTATGGCCGTACAAGTTTAGGCACGTTGTTACAGACTCGCTATGGTAACGTCTCAAACAAGAACCTCATGACCTAATAAGGGACAAGTGCACTGCCTTGTAGAACTCACTGATCTCGAAACTCCCTAAAATCTATTGCTGACGATCAAATCCGCAAAGTTCTGACAAGATCTTTCGTCACTACGCGCTATATAAATACTCAGCAAAGTGACGCCACATGTTCGTCAGTACGCGCTATATAAATACTCAGCAAAGTGACGCCACATGTTCGTCAGTACGCGCTATATAAATACTCAGCAAAGTGACGCCACATGTTCGTTAGTACGCGCTATATAAATACTCAGCAAAGTGACGCCACATGTTCGTCAGTACGGACTATATAAATACTCAGCTAAGTGACGTCGCATGTTCGTCACTGCAAGCTATATATATATATACTCAGCAAAGTGACGTTGCATGTTCAAACCTCATTATGGTGATCGTGCAGATTTATAAACTAGTTTTCGCTTGGGGTTTTATTTTTATACGTCATCACATGGCATAATTTTGTCATTTGTAAAATAAAATTTAAACGAGCACAAGCGAGGGACCTTGACCCCATAAGTCACGATGGCGAACTATTTACTCGAAACTTAGCGCACAAAAGTGCACCACCACCACCACCCCAAAAAAAAAATTCTTCGCGATGTACTTCCCTATGCACAGTGGAATGCGTTGTCCTGGCCTTTATACAGGTGTCCAAAGAAAATGAAATGAGATTTTACGGTCAGTGAGCTATTTTAGTAATAGTTTATTCTTGCAAAATATACAATCATGTGAAGTGGTCACCGGGTAAGTGGAATCACTCACTATTTTCTGTTGTCGCCGCTAAAAGCTGCATTTAATTTACTATGACTCTTAAAACAAACAGGTGCGTGAGCATTTTAATTGGTCTCTCAAAATATGCCGAGCAGGTGCTCTTGCTTGAAAATGAGAACACAATTATGGCTTAGCTCGTTCCTTGACAAAGTGCCTAAGTGCTTGTATATATCACTGTACACAACAATTGTGGCTTAGCTCGTTCCTTGACAAAGTGCCTAAATGCTTGTATACATCACTGTACACAACAGGTGGTCGGACGTCAGTGAAAATAAGATGTAGTGAAGTTATTGATGTGATTGTGAAATGGATCTCATTATCATGGTGAACCTGCTTCTTTAGTTTCCTTGGAAACGTAATAAAACCTGGTAGAGACAGTTCTGTATTGCTAGAAATAGTCCTGCCGTGGTAGACAGTTCTGCAGTGGTAGAAGTAACAGTTTCATTAAAATGTTTTAGTATTCAATCTAACGATGCTGACGATATTGACGAGTGTTTCTTTCTTAAATGATAAAATTTAAGGGGGGAGGGGGAGTGCTAGTAGTAGTTGTAGTAGTAGCAACAGTGGACGTTGTTTGCAGTAGCAGTATTAGTAGTAGAAGTATTAATCTTATTTCTTAAAAATGGTTGTTTTCCCGAATTTTTAAACCGTTTATCCCTGTCTTTATACAAAGATTTCCACACGTTCAAACACACGCGCCTACAAATTTAGTCACAATGTCTCCAACACACAGACAGAGAGGTCAACATTCACGTCAGTCGTGTTGAACGCGCGGTGGTGGGTGTAAAAAAGACTGAAACGGGAACAGCTAAACAATACCACGTACCACTTCATGAAGTGATTAGCAAGTATAAAATCACTCTGTAGCGGACAAAACTCATCCCCAACAATCAAACATAGTCGGAGTAGTTGGGTGGAGTACTTTTGCTGCACCACTATATCAAATTTCTGAACGATCCCTTAAAGACCCCCCTCTCTATCTCTTTGACTCTCTCTCTCTCTCTCTCTCTCTCTCTCTCTCTCTGGTTTCATCAAAGGATCTTGCCAGGTGTTATGCCCCACTTCAGTAAGATCAGAGTAACGTTATCCGAGCCTGAGTTGAAGGGGCAGTAAGGTTCAGTTGAAAACACAGCTGGTTAAATAAAATGGAGCTTCGAGAGCTCTAGAACGGGTACATCTTGACAAATCAAAGTATTTCGATTAAAGTGACTTATCTCCGCACCCCAAGCCGTTACTGCGCTTTTTGTCCATAGCTGTTTCCTACTTTTCTGGGTTGTCGTCCACCCGCAATAATACAAAAGTATAAAACTTTTCAAAGGGAAGACAACCAGCAATTTGAAAAAAATACTGCTTATTTCAATGCGATCGGGTCGACCTGGTTACAGCAAAGTTATTAAATTCTTAACATATTCTGACCAGTAAAGCAAAGTTATTAAATTCTTAATATATTCTGACCAGTAAAGCAATGTTATTAAATTCTTAACATATTCTGACCAGTAAAGCAAAGTTATTAAATTCTTAACATATTCTGACCAGTAAAGTAATGTTATTAAATTCTTAACATATTCTGACCAGTAAAGCAATGTTATTAAATTCTTAACTTATTCTGACCAGTAAAGTAAAGTTATTAAATTCTTAACATATTCTGACCAGTAAAGCAATGTTATTAAATTCTTAACTTATTCTGACCAGTAAAGCAAAGTTATTAAATCCTTAACATATTCTGACCAGTAAAGCAAAGTTATTCAATTCTGACCAGTAAAGCAAAGTTATTCAATTCTTAACATATTCTGACCAGTAAAGCAAAGTTATTCAATTCTTAACATATTCTGACCAGTAAATCAAAGTTATTAAGTTCTGACCAGTAAATCAAAGTTATTAAGTTCTGACCAGTAAAGCAAAGTTATTAAATTCTGACCAGTAAAGCAAACTTATTAAATAATTAACATATTTTGACCAGTAAAGCAAACTTATTAAATAATTAACATATTTTGACCAGTAAAGCAAAGAGCTGTTTTAATTTCTTATTTATAAAGTCAATGCCTCTAGTACCGTGAATATTTCGTGACATAATTAAAGTTACAAAGTCATAAGCCGGTAACTTCAAAAAGAAATAAAAATAACTAAATAGTCCATAATTATTACGTCATAATGTTGGTGATTGACTGTGGGTCTTTCTAAATTATTTATTTTTTCCTGCTTTCTCACCGTCTCTTTCTTTTCCTGTGCTAGTTCGATCGTACGTCTGTTCTCAATTGCCGTCTTTTTACTTTTCGTCTCTAAAAAGCCCCTAGGAATAAATATCGATTATTCTTTTGCTCTGATAAAGCTTTGGTTTCTTTCACATTCTGCAACCACAATGCTCCGCGGAGTCGATAGAAAAGGAAAAAAAATGTATCAGGCAGATTAATTCAAAACAATATGAAAAGTTAGGTCCATTCCTTAAAAATGAAAGGCGAAAAAAAATAGAGATACAGATTGGATAAGAAAATAAAATAACAGCTGAGGGAAGCAAAAACATGAAATTTTAAAAACCAGAATGAATGGCTGAAACAAAATAATTTTCAAAAGAAGTGTAAAAATGTAGGTGATGCTGAAAGATATAGATTGTGTATGTATGTATGTATGTATGTACGTATGTATGTTTGTGAATGTGTGTATATGTTTGAGAGTGCACGTGTGTGTCAGTGTGTGTCTAATGTATGTGTATGTATATGTGTATGTATATATGTGTATATGTGTGTTTATGTATATGTTTGTATGTTTGTGTGTATGTGTGTGTGATTGTGTCTGTCAGAGTGAGTGTGTATGTGTGTGTGTGTGAGTGTGTCTGTGTGAGTGAGTGTGTATAAGTGTATGTTTGTGTGTGTGAGTATGTGTGTGTGTGAGTATGTGTGTGTGTGAGTATATGTGTGTGTGTGTGTGTGTGTGTGTGTGTGTGTGTGTGTGTGTGTGTGTGTCTACATTCAGATATCATTTGCTACTTTACTAAGCATAGATTCACGTCAAAGACGACAAGCAAACAGTACCCCGCTCAACAGCTCCTCTTTAAAACACTTCACAGATATATCACTCAATTTTTTCATAGACATACTTCACACAGTCCTCATATCTTACACAAATAAATTATACTTCACATGTCACACTTCATACAATGCCTTACAGATACAGCTGCTCGCAGACACACACCGTATTGAACCACTCACCTCAAACTAACACTTCACATGTCACACTTCACACAACGCCTCACATATTCAGCTGCTCGCAGACACACACAATATTGACCCATTCACCTCACACTAACACACTTCAGAGAGTATACTCACAAATGCCACTTACGGACACCTCAAAAAAACACACATCACGCGACACCTCACATACAAATCTCACGGACATATCATACATTCACCTTACAAATATCACGTACCTCCTTCGTCATACCACTCAAATATATCTCACTGATGAAAAGTAGAAATATACATTACAGATATTATCATCCGAGATTTCACAAAACGTCGACAGCTCGCGCAAAGATCTATAAAGTTAATATGCTACTTCCAACACAAAAGTCCCTTAATGTGAAGAAGATATGTCCTTATTGGGTGCTTAATGTAGGCCTTCACTTCACTGACACGCCTCATAACCTCGCTTCACACCTCGCTGAATGATATCATAGCATCGCCTGATAAATTCACTCCACAGCTACACCGCAAACACTCGCCTCCCTCTGAAGGCAACACAGTCTCACCTCATCCCTCATTGGCTGACGTCATGGAATTGCTTTATATAATCACTTCACCTCACGACTTCGCATCACCCACTGACACAACTCACAGCCTTGTTTCCAGCCAATTACTCACAGAAAAATCGGAGTTATTTATATTTAGTCCAGATACTGAGTTTACTGCAGTTCATTTGTTTTAAAGTTGGCTCATAGCAATACAATAGCAGTTCATGCAAAAGAAATAAATATAAACCAAAATATTTTAATAGATAAAAAACCTACCTAAGATGCTAAGAATACTGTAGAATTACATTTCACAGACATGCAGTGAAATAAACATTAGCGACGCGATAATTATCGCCCAGCAACGTTTCCAAACTCAACTTTTCACTTTCTGTTTAAAGTAGGAGAGTTGTTTTCCGTGTCTCGGTAGGTGGGCTCTGAGGACAAAGTCACTCAGAAAACGTAAATGTACAGACACGTTTGTAACAAGTGCTTGATAAACTGCTTGTTAATTCAATTTGGTAAGTTGCAAAGTACCACCACCACCCCTTTCAGAATCGGGTCGAAATAAAGAATGCTTTGAAGGGAAATTAATATATTATCTTAATCATTTACTGTTTTTGTTAAAGACAAGTATTTACTGATTCACTCTTTACTCGTGTTTTGGTCTGTCTGACTAACGAACACGAAGTTGGCACTACACTACTTCAATTCTGGACACTGGAAGTCAACGCCCGAACGTGGCAAACAACAGTTAGATTAGCTACTCATTATGTCTGTTATTTTCTCCGTGGACAAGTTGTTAATGGACAGTGTTAATCATACTTTAAGGTTGTCACTTTTTTAGAAAATGAGCCTCAATCAAATGTCAGAACCACAAAATAAAGGAAATACACCACCCCGATAAGTTAGTCAACAACAACAAACAAAAAAAATACAGCACATTTTAGTTAGTCATTCGGGCATTGATTAACTAAGAATTCAAAGTTTTCATGGAAGAAATGGAAGCATCTTGCACTACAAACAGTTGAAGAAGAAATGCTCTTAAAGAAAGGAATAATAATACACAGAAAGGTCAGGCCAAAAGAAGAAAAAATTAAATAATAGATTGGCAGAGTTTTATGCTTAAGAAACGAAGTGAGCACAAGTGAAAAAAATTGGAAAGAGATAGTCTTGTGTACATGTATGTGTGTTTTGTGTGTGTGTGTGTGTGTGTGTGTGTGTGTGTGTGTGTGTGTGTGTGTGTGTGTTCGTGTGCTTAGGCGTGTTCCAACGCGTACAACTTCATGTAATGAGCTTATGAGATGGAAAAGGATATGTGTGTGTGTGTGTGTGTGTGTGTGTGTGTGTGTGTGTGTGTGTGTGTGTGAATTAAAAAGTTTAAAATGTCACCCTCTTGTTGATGTGTAATGCCTGTATCGTTGCTGTTTGGTTTTATTTATTTGCTTGCATATGCGCGTGCGTGCGTGTGTGTGTGTGTGTGTGTGTGTGCGTGTGTGTGTGTGTGTGCTTTGAATATTTCGTTGATGAGAAATATTGCTAGCTTTGTTATACTTCCACGTGCACTTGAGAACTGACTAACGAACACACCAAAACCTCGATTTCTAGATCCTACACGTCTACATACATATAAGTGAAAGTCAAACGCTAGAAGTCTAAATGAAGTTATATGTATGTAGGTGAAAGTCAAACGCTAGAAGTCTAAATGAAGTTATATGCATATAAGTGAAAGTCAAACGCTAGAAGTCTAAATGAAGTTATATGCATATAACTGAAAGTCAAACGCTAGAAGTCTAAATGAAGTTATATGTATGTAGGTGAAAGTCAAACGCTAGAAGTCTAAATGAAGTTATATGTATGTAGGTGAAAGTCAAACGCTAGAAGTCTAAATGAAGTTATATGTATGTAGGTGAAAGTCAAACGCTAGAAGTCTAAATGAAGTTATATGCATATAACTGAAAGTCAAACGCTAGAAGTCTAAATGAAGTTATATGTATGTAGGTGAAAGTCAAACGCTAGAAGTCTAAATGAAGTTATATGTATGTAGGTGAAAGTCAAACGCTAGAAGTCTAAATGAAGTTATATGCATAAAACAAGTGCTAGATTAATTGAAATGAGCAAGGAAGAGACGGACAGTGAGAGATAAATACAGAGAACGAATAAAAAGAAGGAAGGATAGGGAGAAAAATTAAACAAACAAGCCAGCTTCTAGTATGCTCTTTGACGCTGGCCAATTTGCTATAAATTTAAATAATGCATTCTTTCAGCTGTTGTTTCGATTGCAGACACCCAGACACCCAGACATAGCGCTTTTGTAAATTCGCTTCAAAGGATTGTATGTGCTTTGTTCTTCTGTTCTCCATGCTTGTTCCCGTGCAGGTGAAACCGTAAATTATACTTGCCAGTTTAGTAACATGCAAGTGCTATATTTAGAGAGGTTACCCATTTCTAAATTGAGGTTCAGCGCGTGTTGGTAACCTTTGACATCCCAATTTGTATCCCACCACACATACAAGAGCTGCATGCGGTGTGTGATTGCACCTCTTACTGATTCAGAATATCCGACAAAGATAAATTCAAGCTCAAAACTTGCCGTTGTTTAGTTTGAGTTCTGTGTTCTCTTCCGACTTTCGCAATTTTGCAAACGACTACAAGCGCCAAAGAGATGTACTGTCCGGAGGAGAGATAGAGTGTTGTGAACTGGGATTGTGAAGCTATTTGTAGGGATGTGGGATTTTCTAGGCTCGTATACAACCCGGACAGCGGTGAACAGCCCACACTTTGCATGTACGTGGGAATAGAGGGAAGTTACTGTCAGTTAATAATTTCCGCGGTATGTGTATCGTTTCCTTCCAACACACTACAGACTGTGTTCACCACTGTGCACTAGGATACAGTAATAATATTTTCACACTCTGGGGTAGAACAGAACTCGTCACTTTAGTTAGGGGCCAGTGTCTTAACTTCCGTGTTTCTCTTGTCCCGCCACTGCTATCTAGTCTCCACGTGTCTCTTTACTATTACCTAGCTTCCACTTGTCCTTTTACTGTTATCTAGTCTCCAAGTGTCCCTTTACTATTATTTCTTTCGTCGAGGTCATTCGTACCTAGATTTGATCACCTCTTTACTGGGTTATTGTGCGGTCCAACAATACGGATTACCCCTTTGCTATTTACTCTTCTGTTTCTGGGAGTGTCATTGCGTTCAGGGTTCACTCCGCCTTAACTCACTCGTGATTAGCGTCATAGACTCAAAATCATTGATTAACGATTTTCTAATCAAAGCAAAACCAAGCTAGCTATAATTGAAACGCTATTATTTTGGCTCAGAAGTTTAACGCCGCATTGCGATTGTCATTTTCAAGGTTAAGAGACAATAAGTAAACAATGTCAAGGCATCTTCGTTTTTGAACGAAATTACCAGCACTTGAGGCGCGAAGCTGTGTCGTGTCACGAAGGTGAAGTACAAGTTTATTTAAGCACTAGTGTAATTCGAATGAGGAACCTAGCACGCTTTGTAATTGCAAAACCTACTTGTGTGCTAGTGTACTTTGTAATAGATAAATCTACAGATTTTATATCTTTATAGGTACAGGATTTATTATGTCATTCTTCTGTCATCAATCAACTGTGCAGTTTTATAACTTCGAGTACATGACAAAAATATGCATTTCAGTCAATTTAAACTTTCTGATTCTTTATTTTATCCATACCACATATTCCAGGAACTGTTTCAGAAAATAACACCGATCTGGATAGTTGCTGCTTATGTCCTTAGCAGCACGTCTGTTCTTTATTTCTCTTATAATACAAGTGATGGAATAATGGTCTAGTGTGAAATAAAGCAAAGTCCGCAGCAGTTAATTCGATCATTGGATAGTAAATTACGTGTTCAGATTAGAATTCACAAAGTCCGCGGTCATAAATTGCGTAGATCAGTCACTGACACAGTGAATTGGTTCAATTTATAAATCTATATAGGATTTATAATACCATCTGACCCCACTGTGGAATTAAGACAACGAAATAGGACGTGGTTGGAGGAAATCAGCGAGATAACTTCCTAATAACTGCTATATAAGAAGAGATCCTTCATCACATCTTCATTTATTCCTACACCATTTAATACTGCAGTGTCATAAGTTAAGGGTGTTATATAATAGACACGGCGACCTCATTGTATTGTGTTACGTCATAGGCTTACATGGTGACTTCAGTTTACTGTGTTACGTCATAGGCTTAATGGTGACTTCAGTTTACTATGTTACGTCATAGGCTTAATGGTGACTTCAGTTTACTGTGTTACGACATAGGCTCACATGGTGACTTCAGTTTACTGTGTTACGTAATAAGCTTACATGGTGACTTCAGTTTACTGTGTTACGTAATAGGCTTACGGTGTAACCTAATTGCAGTTAGTGTTATAGCAATATCGTAAAAATATTTCTTCTTCACACGTTTGTTACCATTCCTAGCAGGTTTATCTCCCTTATCCTGTTGTTTATTCTTTTCTTCTCAAAGACAACCATACACGCACTGAAGCTCTTTACTTTGAACGAAATCCGAGGTAACCGTGGTCATCAATATATAATAAATGAAGACTGTTGGTTTTTTCGAGTCTTCGTTTATATCTGTAAAACTACCGTACAATTCAAATTCGTTGACTGCGGACTACATATTTTTTTATTTGGAAACTTAAACTACAATTAATTATCCGAAACACTAAAAACAACTTGTTTTAGAACGGATCCAATTTTTTTTTTTTACTTGTTACTTCAAAAACCCAAAACACGAAGCAAAATTTATCAAAGCACTGTCTACTCGTACTGCCCAAAATAGTACGCAATTTCCCTGGGAATTTAAACAAATAAAGTTTGCTTGTGTAAAGTGTCTGATATAACACACTTCAAGGACTCGGAGAAAGTGTTAAACAGACTGCAGGACACAGCTGTAACTCTATAATCAATGGGTATGCAACCGAGTGGGACGGTGTGGTGCATGAAACGGCGCTTCGCTGCAGGTATTTCTCTGTACCGCGCTCAGCCTGCAAGATTCTCAGACGTCAGGCTTAATCTGTGAAATCGAAATCATTTTAAATATTTTTTTGTGGATAATTTTATTCACATCTTACACGAAGTGGTTCAGAATACGTTTTGCGGTTGTTGTCGTTCGCCTTACTTTATATTTACCCTTATTCGCAAAGTCTTTAGAAAACATTATAGTCAAGAGTTGTAAGTTCGTTGTAGTTGTTTACAATAGAAATAAAAGTTATGACAGACATATAGGCTTGGAGGGTGTTCGTGTGGTCCAAAATACACCTGGAGTATATACTTAGATCTATCACTCTCCTGGCATTGAATCTGACATGAAAGTCCACTAATCCAAAGTCCACCCAATAGTCCAGTGGTCCAAAGGTTTAATGCTCCATTATTATAAAGTCCCAATGTTTCAGAGATATAGTGCAGCAGACTTCTGTTTAGATTTCTGATAACGGAAACTCCACTTATAAACATAGGTCGTAGTGTACGAGCTGCTTGGAAACACGGTCACCTAGCCAAGATCGTTATCGACTCTAACAGACATTGTGTTTGACAGTTTTCAAGCTGATATTCCCCCCTGACTGCAGAGTGCATTATCTACCCCTAGGCAACCACTTACCCTCTTACCGTTTATGGAGTCAATCAAAGGTAAATTAGTTCTTGTTCCTAGCCCTTCGTGCGTTGGAAAGTAGGACTGATATAATGCAGCACAACACACACACACACACACACACACACACACACACACACACACACACACACACACACACACACACACACACGTGCATATGTTAATGTTTTGTAACTATAACATATATAATACACTGGTGTGTTGGAATATAGTAACTATAACATGCTTTAAATTTAAATTGTTATATACATTGTAATTGTCAGATTAACCCGACCTTGGGCACTCCTTACGGTGTTATCTTTGAAAGTGTCTGAGTTGAAGTAAACAGCTCCAGCAAAGAACATTCTAGATTGTTGACGTAATGCAAACTGAGTGAGTAGTTTTATATTATCCAATGATCATAATTTACAAACAAGACTAGCCAATGGGCTGAGTTTAAGGAGTTCTCTTGCTGTGAAAATTCTGCTCTCTAATCACTTTTGAATTTGGTGTGCAAGAAGAAAGTCTGGCTTTGAAAGGCAGTCATTAGCGTGATGATGAGATAAAACTAAGTGATTAATGGATTTATGAATTTTCATGCATATTTACAATTGATATGTTATACTTGTGTTTATGTAGAGATGTACCATGTGAGTTATTTCTACAAATGTTTGAACATTAAACATTTCTACAAATGTTTGAACTAAGCTCCATGCATGTAGTGCACTAACACTTGATATTGTTTGATATGTTATGTTTATTTTACCATGTGTATCAGGCTAATAAATACTGTTGCAGGAAACTGTAAGTTGAGGATGGAGTGTAAGATAGAATGAGTTATATTGTGATAAACATGAAACTTATGTTTGATCCTTCATCATACATTACACTGAACAAGTGGCCTTTCAGTGTCAAGTTTCATCTTTTGAGTTTCAAGTTTCAAGTCCACGTGTTCACCAGTTATAAACCTGAGTGACCTGGGAGATGTGTGAAATGCCTGTTGTGTCATATGCTACACACTTTTGATGTATCAGAGCAAGGTACACTGGATACATTCTTGAAAATTCTGGTATATTGAAGGTGCCAGAATTATTGTGATCATGTTCTGCATGAATGAGCAGAGCACTCAAGCAGTTCAAGAGGAAAGTGTGTGTCACTGTTTTCCACACTGGGGTGGGAGACATGTGGTGACAAGCAGACACTTTGACTTTGTGACATTGTTGCAAAGGCCAGTGAAAGACTGTCAAAGCAGTGCTTAATCCAGGTTATGTAAAAATTACAATAATCTACCTCTAATAACTCCATTTCTATTCTCTGATAGGACTAACCTGTGATTTGTATTCACTCTATTGTTGAACTGTAATTTTATTTCTTTATATAGAGAGACCATGTAAAATAAAATTATCCAAACGTGTGTTCATGGAATATTGATATCAGGTAATCTATTTCATTGTAATTGTCATATGTATATTTGATTGTTCATTTAATAATTTATTGTTAAATTTACCTTCTTATGCATATTGATATATAATCTTTCATTGGAGAAGAAAGTGGGTAGATGGGGGCTCGCTAATATAGATTAAAGTCTGATTTGTCTTCTCCTTTACTAAGAAGTTTTCCACTCATGGAAAAATTTTGACCGTAGATGTTGTTTTCTTATGTTGTGGAATAGAGAAACCGTTTATAGTGCTGAAAAATTCATTCCGCCAAGTGAGAAAGACGATTGGTGTCTGCTGAAGGAGCATTAATAAAATAAATTAAGATTTTCATCAATTGCAATTAATTATGAAAGATTAATTAATAATAATAATCATTTTCATTAACTAAGCTGCGTGCCTGTCACTACATATAATACACTGGTATGTTGGAATGCAGTAACTATAACACATATAATTATACATTGGAAGTAGCCATTACTGTTACCTGTGAAAGAAATTAATACTTTTAATTCAGAATATGCCAGAACGAATTAAGGCTTTTCTATCACTGTGGCTATAAATTAAAGTAGAAGAAGTAATTGTTCTTGTCATTTCATTGACCGATGGATACGCTGTTTGCCAGAAAAAAATACTTTTTTACTGAAATCTATTTCATTTTAATAATACATATCCAAATTGTTACGGCTGACATAAATATAATTTTTTACTAAAATTTGTTTCAGTTTAATAATTCATATCAAAATTATAAATAATATCGTAAATAAATTGTATTATTGAAATTTATCTCAATAATTTATTTCAAAATCATTACTCTTTGCCAGAAAAATATTCTTTTCTGAAATTTATTTCATCTTAATAATTAATATCCAAATTATTACAGCTGAAAGAAATATATTTTTACTGAAATTTATTTCATTGTAATAATTTATATCCAAATTATTATAACTGATAGAAATGTGTTTTTACTGAAATTTATTTCATATTAATAATTCATATCCAAACTTTTACAAAGAAATATATTTACTGAAATGTATTTCATTTTCATATTTTATATCCGAATTGTTACACCTGACAAAAAAATGTATCACTGTATTGATATGTATGTAATCTAAAGATGTTTGACAAATTTATTATACAAATAGCAGGTATTTAAAAGAGTCAAAATCGATATTTCTTTTATAATTAACGGTAAATGTTAAACAAAAGCGATACAAAATGTGGCAGTCTAGTCATATTTAATTTATTTTCAGTAGATAGTTAGATTTTCTGCTGACAGAAAAGTAACGAACTAGTGGAGTTGAATGTGTTTGTATTTTAATAAGGTCAAATTTGGCAAACAGGTGACATGAGTGTAAAACTCTATTGAGATTAAATGTGTATTTTAATAAAGGCCAAATTTAGAAAACAAGAGAGATGAGTCTAAAACGCTGTTGACATTAAATGTGTATTTTAATAAAGGCCAAATTTAGAAAACAAGAGAGAAGAGTGTAAAACGCTGTTGAGATTGAATGTGTATTTTAATTGGAAAATACATGAGATTAGTGTAAAACGCTAGAGAGATTGAATGTGCTTGTATTTTAATAAAGGCCAAATTTGACAAACAATTGAGATGAGTGTAAAACACTAGTGAGGCGTCATGATTGTGATATTAATGAACAGATGTGCACATTTATCATATAACGACCTAAAGACTAAATATTAGTTTGCTAGATAAATATATCGACAAACAATATACAGATAGCAACAATAACGGGCTTGTAAAGTGTATACTTCAATAGTTTTAATGTTTGCTTGTGACTGACAAATGCAATTTCTTTTAAATGACAGTATTATAAGTGACAATAATTTCTTTTAAATGACAGTATTATAAGTGACAATAATTTCTTTTAAATGACAGTATTATAAGTGACAATAATTTCTTTTAAATGACAGTATTATAAGTGACAATAATACTCTGTTCGGCGCTACATCGAATCAGTTTCAAATATGTCTTTGTGTTTATGGTTAGTTAGAAGTTGGCTTTGTATTTTATTTCATTTTAAATAACTAAATGCTTTTCAATAATTAGTCTGTGCGTGCACCTTGGAGATGTAGTGGACAAAGGAGTTTACAAATCACGTGGTTCACAAATCACAGGATTCACAAATCACAATGGTCCAAATAACAGTGCTATGGAGCAGGCTGTCCGTCAGTATTCAAACTCAGAGATGTGAGTGATGTTTTCATGATGGAGATGAAATCAAACGTTTTCAGTTTAGTAATGTTATTCTCATAACTCAGTCAATACTGCATGCATGTTTATGTCGAAGGGATGCAAGCAGACGATGGGATAGCTAGCTGGAATATTTGAAAATAGTAATCGTTTGCTGTTTCAATCTGCATTCATTTTAACATGTGCACATCCTGAAAAATAACCTTGTCGTTATGATCGGAATTATATATCCCTCAAACTCAATTTACGAGCTAGCGATGCTTTTGATTGCATATAGAATCAGACGCGTTCAGCTGACCGAGAGATGTGTTTAAATAAAGTTCATTTCACGATTAGACGCAGCTAGTCTGCCGGGCAGGAATATTACAGTGGCCGCATATTAGGGATATTATATACTGTAAGGCAGGAATACTGCAATGGACACATTAGAGATACACAGCAGGGATACTGCAATGGACACATATTAGGGATACACAGCAGGGATACTGCAATGGACACATAGTAGGGATACACAGCAGGAATATTGCAAAGGACATATATTAGGGATACACAACAGGAATACTTTAATGGACACATTTTAGGGATACACAACAGGAATACTTTAATGGACAAATTTTAGGGATACACAACAGGAATACTTTAATGGACACATTTTAGGGATACACAACAGGAATACTTTAATGGACACATTTTAGGGATACACAACAGGAATACTTTAATGGATACAGGGACGCTATAGACTTATTCAACAAGCTGCAAATAGTTGGAAATGCTGCTATTGCATATCTTAATTGTACTCCACCTTTTATCCATGCACGTGTCATCAGCACATTACTGTGATAGCAGTGAAACCGGATACGCATATTAAATCTGTCAAAATCTGTGTTTGCTTATTCTGTTTATATAGAAAGCATTTCACCATAATTTAACCTTACCTCACCCTTCTCTTTCTCTCACCACACACATGCACACACATGGATACACACTCACGTACACAAACACACACACACACACACACACACATACACACACACACACACACACACACACACACACACATGCACATACTTATATAGCACATACAAGATTTTTCATGCTCATACATTTGCATGCAGACATATGTGCACACACACTACAAATACACGTATATATACACATACACACACACACACACATACATTTACACACTCACATATAATGCACGCTTGTATATTTCTTGATCATGTTGAATCGCCTGCTTCATAACATATATATTAAAATGTTTCCTGCTACTCTGATACCTAAAACATAATTCAGAACCTCTTTGAACCATTCTCTAACTTGTTATTAATGCATCCCCTAAGACAGTGCATACATTAAAATCATAACTTATAACTTTCTGAAACGGCGTAAAACAAAAAAAATCATTAAAAGCCTAATAATCGTAAGATAATGAGATGCGAACCAAAAAAAGGAACACTTTGAAACAAATAATTCAGATAGCATTACACCCATTGCTTAAAATCAGAATGAGATTGTTTTTTTGTTAAAATTTTGGAAATCATTTTGTACGAAAGATAACGTTACAAATACAGATTGGCGGCACTTTGCGTTCTGTAAACAAGGTGAAAGAGTTCTTAGATTATCTTGTCAAATTGATAATAAAACACACTCCGCCCTATTACCGTATTATCTCCTCCTTTCTGCTCACATGCACCTGGCCGAACACGGGAGTGGGATACGAATGGAAATCTTTCTGTATTTTAATGTTGTTTTTTAAAAAAGAACTTTAAAGGCTCTAAGCATATTTATTTCTAATATTTCACTATCGTATTTATCAACTGCTTTGTAATGCTTAAATAAAATTATTTAATGGAACATTAGAGTGTATAAAAATATTACTAGACAATTATTCATAGCTTAAATAGGGAGGTCCATCTACAAGAGACCAAATCGTGTAGAAACGCTAGCAGACCGTTTCTTATTCAAGGTTTTATGTACAGATGAGCACCCCACAGTTCGAAATATTATCAGACAATTACTCAAGGGTACGTACCAAGCCCAGCGCCATATACATTGTAGAAATTCTATAACACTGTTATTCAAAGGATAAGTACAGACGTCTAGCCCCAAGTAGAATTATTGTCAGAAAGTTTTCAAGATTTATTTCAGATATCGAACCCTATATCAATTGTAGAAATGTTACCAGACAGTTAGTTATACCCCACAAGTAAAATTATTGTCAGACAGTTATTCAAGATTTATTACTGATATCGAGCCCTATTTCAATTGTGGCAATATTACCAGACACTTAGCAATTCAAGATTTATTGCAGATATCGAGCCCTATTTCAATTGTTGAAACATTTCCAGACAGTTATTCAATGATTTAGAACAGATACCCATACCCTTATCTAGTGAACATTTTGCAAAATATGTGACAAAACTCTGACGTGGATTCTGAACGGCTGTCTTTAGTAATGTCCGAAAATTTGACCTTGGTCATATGTGTCCCTAGTCTCCTGTCCGCCAAAATAGTTGAGGTGCCTTCAGACCAAATTGTCCGGACACCCCATATATTATCACTTAATATTTGTCAGCGCACTTCACATTTAGTACTAAATCATTTTTAAAAACGGCTCCCTAACAGTCATGGCTGTACTTGTCAAGACTCGCTAGGTTTGAGCCCATAGCCCTAGCAGGAAGAACAGGCTCACCAGCAAACACCTCACAGCTCTTGACTGTACGAACAAAGTTTGTGGTAGTAAAGACAGGCTTTCCTTTGAAAGCGACCCAATGATTTAAAATTTTAATGTGCGTATCACTGTCTACAGATAAATCCCTTTTCCTAATGGTTTAGCTATGTTTTCCTAATTGATTTTTGTGTTCATTCTTCCAGTTCTTTTCGGATCCGTATTTTATGAATTCATTTAAAACCTTTCGAAACGATTTGTGTAAACCGAGATTTGTTTTTCTTCTTCATTTTTCTGACGCGCGTGCTGTAAAAGAATGGCGTTGACAATTATTCATTAATGACCACGACAATAATATCATTCCTTTCTGAGAACTGCGATATCAATCCGAGTTTTCCTGAAGAAAAACGTTTTGGTTTCCTTCCTTATTTCTTGTTATTTTACTCAGTGATGCCTATAAAATGAGTAAAAGTATTTATGTCATTGGAGATGCATTCAAGAGCTTAATTTACCAAGTTAATATGGAGGTATTTTACTGAACGCATTCCAATGTGGGTGGTGGTGCTGGTATTTTAATTTGCGTTTCAATGTTTATATATGTGCACAAAGAAAAGAAGAGTGAAAGAAAGAAAGAAGGAAAGAAAGAAAGAAGGAAAGAAAAAAAGAAAGAAAGAAAGAAAGAAAGAAAGAAAGAAAGAAAGAAAGAAAGAAAGAAAGAAAGAAAGAAAGAAAGAAAGAAAGAAAGAAAGAAAGATGTTTATGTGTGCGTGTTTTCAAATGTGTATATACTGTTTGCCATTTCACTGTGTTTTTATGTTTATGTTTATAAATTTATCACCGTATGTCATTTAAATGTTCTCGTGTTGTATTTACATAAATCCCTGCTTGTTATTCCAAAGTTCTTTGTTACACACTTAAACTGTCACTCCATGACAGCGTTCTCAAGTTGTATATTCAAATTGTCACTCCATGACAGCGTTCTCAAGTTGTAAATTCAAACTGTCACTCCATGACAGTGTTCTCAAGTTGTAAATTCAAACTACCACTCCATGACAGTGTTCTCAATTTGTAAATTCAAACTGTCACTCTATGACAGTGTTCTCAAGTTGTAAATTCAAACTGTCAATCCATGACAGTGTTCTCAAGTTGTTTATCAGCAATTCCGTGCTTGTCATAGTTCATAGCTTTCATTTGTGTGTACTTAATTATTATAGCCCTGTCTGTCACATAACTACCTTCATGCTCTGCGTGGGGCTATCCTTCCTTTTCATAGCAATAACTTCATGCCCTGCTATGGCTATACTTGCTTTTCATAGCAATAACTTCATGCCCTGCTATGGCTATCCTTGCTTTTCATAGCAATAACTTCATGATATGTGGCTGTAGCTGCATGTGTAATTATAAGTCGTTTATTTAAGTCTGAAAGCGACATGTGTTGTACATAATTTGTAAGAGTCGAATGTTTTGTTGTGCATGATACTATGCACGTTGGGTTGTATAAATATTGCGTCTGTAGATGTGTTGGTTCGTTAGTCAGAGTGGAATATTCTCGTTAATTTACATTTCAGTTTCAGAACTTGGAAGTGAAAAGGGGCGGGGGGGGGTGTCTGTTTTGAGAGCGGTTCAGTAATTGAAAATGTTTGAACTGTGATTAAGAACGTTTTAATTGTGATTGGAAGTGTTTGAACTGTGATTGACAATCACCAACTTTGTGGAAGACGTATAGAATGGATTAACGATGTTTGAAATGTGATAGAATACATTTTAAGTTTCAGATGTTTCTGAAATAGTACATTCATGTGTATTTCTCTCCTTAAGTCCTATTGTGGCTGAAATATTACATGTGTATTTCTCTCCTTAATTCTTATTGTGGCTGGATTGGATGAAACATATATAAGCATGTGTGTCAGGAAATATTAGGCAAATTATGCTGAATTATGAAGATATTATTTTCATTTTATTAATCGTTTCAACTATCTATTTAATTTATGAAAAGACACTTCCGTAGGCAACTTACCCTTGGATGTTGTAATATCATATTTACGAGTTGAGAGCATGTAGGTCACTCAAGAGGTGAGGGAAAGGCCGTTAACCGGATACGAGACGCCCATATTTGGTCACTTGCGTATAGTGGCGTAGCGTTATTCCGCCAGCTGACCTAGAGTCATGAATGAATTGGAATTCCTTAGACGCTCAGATTTATTCATTCACAGTGCCCATTATCCAAGGATTGGTCATTCACGTCCATTTTGACTGTGCATATCTTCACATAGTGCCGTTCTGAGAGTCTTGGAGATGAGACTTGAATCTTGAGGTTAGACTAGGAGTCATCTGCAAAATCTTTGGTCAATTGCTCGAGGACTACGCCAAGTTCCATACCCGAAGCTGGAGGGACCAGACAGAAGATAATTGCCGCATGATATCAGAATCACACCAGTCGAATAGACGACAGCAACAGTTCAACCTCTTCATGAACTATTAAAGCTAAGTGGGATATGTCCCAGTGATAAGCAGAACAGACAGTAATATCGTGTATATAGCCATTCGGAATTCGGGTTAAACAGGATAGATTGACTCTAATAATCCGCGCATTATTAATGTTTCTTTCTTTTATTATGAGTTGTTAATAAATTTGTTGTTATCTTACCCTTTGTTGCATAATTGCTTGTAGCACGACTGGAGAGATTAGCTAGCTGTGGGCCGAGCCGTAATAAAGGATCATAAATCTTAATTTATAAATAAAGGGAAGATAACGTTGCTAGCTTGGGCAAGTCAACTTATTTATCTAGCGAGGTGTCTTTGAGTAATAGCCTGAAAATTCTGGCATTTTCATAGTGGATAAGTCAGGCCGTCCGGCTGTCGCTATTGTTAGAGATTACTCAATAACCACTATTGATAACTGGAAATCTAAAGTAGGACTGAGTCGTTAAACCTAAACCTGAACGTGACAATGTGTATCCATGTGTAGTCGTGCATATGCGTGTGACTGTTTGGACGTGTATGTGTATGTGCTTGTGTGTCTATGCGTGTAATAGTCCATATGTGTGTCAGTGTGTTACTAATAATGCACACAATTGAAATAGGATCTAATTACTCTAATACAATTTAAACATTGATCGATAATTTGTAAGCGTAACACATGGTCTCTGTTAGGATTCTCCCTTTTCTGAAGGAATGAAATTTCTCAGTAAGCATTAGGTAGGGAAATAAACTTTATGCTTAGTTCACTTTGTGTAGCTAGATATATTTGACAAAGCGTTGTTTTAAATGTCATTTTATGATGACGTCACCACTATCTATGTCTAAGAGCTGTGAAGTTTTACCAAGATATCCTACACCATCATTAGTCTATCTAGTTCAAGATTTTCTTTAATTAAACAAAGGGACACACACACAAACACTCCTTTACGAACATCTGTGGACTCTCATTGCCCACATATACATGGATTACCGCAACATACAAACAAACACGTCCATCTTCATAACCTTTAACTGACAAGCAACAAACACTCGCACGCAGTCACGCACGCAATCACACTCTTACATCTCACATCACACATTACACAAATACACACACACACACACACACACACACACACACACAGTGACACACACACACATATTTCTCTGCCAACTATCGACATTTTCACTTGTCAATTCCTACATTTTTTAAAGTTGCAAGTATACTTTTGAATGTAAATTAAAGCAAGCGTTTTGATTTATACACGTCAGAAAAGCACTCAAAGTTTTTCCGCTATCAGCCGAGCTCTACAGTCGTAATTTATCTGTATCAAATCAAACTTTTTGTAAGCGAGTTGTTCCCCCCGTGCTGCCACTGTGTGGCGCGCGCAATGTTATCAGTCTATCTGCTAGGAGTTTGAGAGTCCAAACTTCCAATTCCGCGTAATGGATTATACATGTGTATGCATGCATATAATTATGCACTGCAGAGGTCAGTCACTTGCAGTCGAACGTAAATGCTGGTACTATGATTAAATTCTCACAGTATACAGCCACTGTTAAAGTCACGCAGTGAGATTGTCTTTTCTTGTAATCTGGGCAAACATGTCTTAGTATATTCTTATCTCTGTATACTGTCGCTCTACTGGCTTATAACAGGAACAGAGACATTCTTTCTCACTATCAAAAATTATAGCACATGTTAATAACACATTAGAATATTTTACTACCTAGCGAAAGGCAGATAGGCAAATAGAATATTATCTCTCGAGTTCTCAGATGTTCTGTAGTCAGCTGGCAATTACTTTTCATTATGCAGTAAAATTGATATTCAGATTTTTATGCATTATGATCTATAGATATTTCGCTCTCCTCATCTGTACCACTACAAAATTGATCCCTCGACTACTTTATTCGGAATATGAATACATTAGCGGACACGTTGTTCTAATCGGAAGCATCTTTTGAAACTATTCAGGCCTATTCGTGCTTTTCATTTAAGTAAATTAAATTGATTTTGTTTTTATTCTTAACTGGTACAGTGTGGGTATTTTGCAAAGTCATTATGTAAAGTGGGCTTTATCGCGAATACATCCACAACCGTCAGAATTAAACAAACAGTCATGCATGTAGAATTAACGTTACACGCAAACAAGCCATACACATACACACACACGCACACAATCGATGATAGGACGGAAAATTCTGAGACCTAGCTTAGAATGTTGCGCGCACTAATAAGTAAGATCGTAAATGTTTATTTTGTAAGTGAGGCCATCAAGACACTGACAGACCGGCTTTTGAAACTGTCGTCTGCAGTTGATATATATGTTTGCTGACCCGACAAATGCCGTCGATAAATTACAACAAAATGGGCCAGAAGACTCCGCATACACATCAAACGACATACATATAATAACAAATGGTGGACTGTACACACGATACGCCACACAGTGACTTACCGCGCGATTCTTTCTGCGACCAATCAACGGGCTGCACTCTGTAATGGGGCAGAGAACGTAATAAGTGGCCGGGTGCACTGTGACCTCAAACGACTTTATTTTCTACTTTTCCCAGTATACTGAATCGGTAAAGAGTGCAGAAGGCAATGCCGGACATTTATTTAAATAATAACATACAGTGTCAAAGCGGCAAGGTCTTCTACCTGATCACTAGTGGTATCGAACGCAACACACAGACACATCAAAACAACAGTTACATTATCTTGCTGAAAACAAGTTCTTGGAGCAGGTTTCATGTGGAAACATGATCTTATTTGTTTTGCTTCTTTTACAGCTTGTTGTTTTTTGTTTTGGAATTTTTATATTTTTAACTTGGGTACAGAGTTTCACAATGCACACACGATCGAATTTCATGGATTTCTCTGTGACATACATTTAAAGATGTACGGAAACATAATTTAAAAGTGGTTCTCTAGACAAGCTAGTGTACAAAGCACTACAACAATATTAGATTAGTGTTATTATGTTGACTTTTATTTAATGTTGCACGGCTGGTTCTCTTACAATTAAACTGTTTACCAAAATGCTGGAACAAATATGTGGTGTCTGAGTGCAGTGACATCTCTTTTGGTTACGACGTTACTGGGAAGGAGCCAGGTTTAATTAATTAAGAAAAATACAATGTGACTTGTTTCATTTTGTTTTTGTTTTGTTGTTTTTGTTTATTTTCATATTGGAGCGTTTTTGCCTTTCATGCTTTCATGGCTTATATACATGTATTTTAGACATTTGGTATTTGCACTGATGTTAGAAAGTAAAACTTGCAGTCAAATCTCAAAAAGGACTGTTGTGCTGTAGATGTGTCTTTGACTGACCAGTGAATGAATTAGTTATATGAAGTCACACTTACTTAAAACCTTGACTCGCATGGTTTACTCTAGATATTAGAAAACTCTAACGACGGTTTTTGTTTGGTGGTTAGAGATAACATTATTGACCTAAGGATGAATTAGAAAGAAAAAGAAGTGAAGTCTCTAGGATGAATAATAAATCATTGAAAAATTAAATCAACAGGAATCAGCTTTTGACGTGATCTACTTTCCATAAATATTTGATCATCAATATATATAAGATCTACTACTTGCATTCGGCTCATTGTGTGTTCTTATGTTATATTGTTTGATTCACATATGCAACACATTCAACCCTCTCGCCCATGTTGTATGATAGGAATTTTCCCCGCATTTTAAAAAGAACTTTTCAATTGTAATAATTCAGAGTTTTATAATATGTTTATTTGCAATTTTATTTAGAATTTCATGATAAAGTTTATCTATAAAATGTGTATTAGTAAGTTTTAAAAGATAGACAGAAGGATAGGGAGGGGGGAATAGGTTTCTCACTGAGGGTAAGTGAAAGCTGAGGTCTATGGAATGAGCGACTGTTTAAGAAGTGATGACGCGTTAATTGCTGTTGTTTATCTGAATCGTTCAAGATCGACAAGCAGAGTGCATGTGATGAGCAGTCCCCAAAAGCTATTTTAAACGGATTGCTGTATGTCTTTCGTGGAGCAAAAGATTCCATTTGTGATTGTTTCAGTTTGTGACATATGCATCATTGAACCCATTTTGGGGATACGTGACAGTTGTGTTGACAGAACGTGGGTGTGGGAGATATGAGAAAGTCATACATGTTAATTAGCGATACACCAGTCCTAGCTGTATCCTGCAATTCTATTGGTTGGGAAAGTTAGTCGAGGGAAAGATAGGTGGAACCTCTAGGCTAAAATCATGTGTGCAGTTCCAGATACTTGGATTGTTTATAAAATACACTCTTTGGCCGAGATACCAAGAGGCAGCAGTGAAATCGGCGGAAGCCAGAAACTGCTATCATCTTAATAAAAAATAAAAAGAAGAATACCATGAGAGACCCTCCTTTCTAAGGTTGTAGTCGCTGATCTTTCCTAAAGGAACACAGATAGACCCTATGACTAGAAAATGGTATTTTTGTGTTCCGTCTTTCACTTTATTCTTATATCACGTTCATCCCTTTCGCCCACTTTGCAAAACGTTCACCCTCACTCGCCCACTCCACATCACACTACCCCTCTCCCCCACTCCACATCACACTACCCCTCTCGCCCATTCCACATCACACTACCTCTCTCCCCCACTCCACATCACACAACCCCTCTCGCCCACTCCACATTAATTTCCTCTCGAAAGTTATGTAGAGAGATTATGGGCAATTCAATAGTGACAACCGAGTGCATAATTATAATTTTAACTAATCATCTTCAACCGTTATCTGTAAACTAGAATTATTTCAGAACATCATGACTGATGACAATTGCCATTTGTAAAGTTAAAAAAAGATTTGCGATCGTAGTCTGTTTAGAGCTTACTGTATTAACCAGTCCCATGCAAACATAATGACACCTGGTGCTAATTAGTTTCGTATTTGTGAACACGTGTTTCTTTCACTTCCAGTGACTCTGCATTCTTTGAATTTTCAGCACGAAAGAAATCATCAGTACAGTCTGGTGCTCTGTGGCACAAAAATCATTCAAGTTGTCGATGTCGTTTGTATTTCATGGCACACAAATCATTCGGATTGCCTATATAGTCGTTTAATCCCTGAACACAATTTAATCACTGATTTATTTTGAATTTCTTCGTTTAACAATTTGCAAGACTGCTTAGTAACGTCTGAATGTGGTCTGAATTTGTTAGCTTGGTTGCCCTAGTTCGCTGTTTAGACTGGTTGTTTCTGCTGTCTTTGTTGTTGAGAACTTAGACTGGTGGTTTATGTTGTTGAGCATTTAGACTGGTTGTTTCTGTTGTCCTTGTTGTTGAGCACTTAGACTGGTTTTGGCAACAAAGAGATTTATAGTGGACGTGGAACGTGTGGTATTCTACGTCAGTCATAGGTATTAGGGAACAGTTTGGGTTTTATTTTATTTTTATATTTATTTAATCGAGTTTCATTTTCATTTTGTGTCGCCAGTTAGATCTTCCTTTCACAATAGTTATATGGTCGAATTATAATCTACATTCTCCTTTCTGATCCCTGACGGTAACAGTTTCTGTCTGTTCATAACAATTATGTCGTTCTTGTGTGTCCACTGATTTTTGCAGTCGCTAATTCATCTGTGACCTCACAACAGTCCTGTGTTTACTTTTCGTTAAAAAGTAAAAGACATCCTTCAGATAAAAAGGTTTTTAAATGCATCATACATGCAAAATAACTGTTTTCTTTCCTCTGGTGTCCATGAAATAACATTCTCTGCTTGTTTATAGAGTAAGAACACGCGACTTCAAACACTGCAAGGATCAGTTATCGAGAGAGCTAGCGGGAATGCGTCTAAACGATAACCCTTCACACTGACGAATAATGCCTCGAAAACGAATCGGCTGGATCGTTACTTGTTTAGTGACCTCTTTCTAAAATGGTACATTAACAAGCACTTCCTGTAGATTCTAAGTTCTGGTGCAGGCGAAGTTTTCTTTACGTCTTAGATAATCGAAGCGAATTTATGTGCCATCGATCAACATTGGCCAGTGATACTAGCGGAATGCTGTGGACACAGTGTGACGACCTTGGTGGGAACAAACGGCTGGTTATGAACTGCGATACTGTTTAGAATTGTCTTTATGTAACACCAATTCCTAAATTAAACAAACATTTCACAAACATTTATCAATGTGAGCATCGAATCATCTTGAGCATATATATAAGAAACGTCATTGGTAATTTCTAGACCAAAATGTAATGGTGACACTGTTGCATTCATCATGACATTTACTGAGACAAGTGTCTCTCTGACACAACGTTGACAAAGACTATCCTTAATATTTGGTTTATAAATAAAAATAATATTTTTCAATACACACACACGCACTCGTACACAACCTCACGCACAGACACACACACATGAACACAATTATATATACTAAATGCATATTGTTAATAAATATTGTGCATTAAAATTGTCAAACTGATATTCTGTCAAAATGCAGAAGGGGACAATGACTAAATATTCTCTCTCTCTCTCTCTCTCTCTCTCTCTCTCTCTCTCTCTCTCTCTCTCTCTCTCTCTCTCTCTCTCTCTCTCTCTCTCTCTCTCCCCCCCCCCCTGCTTTAATAATATAATGTATAATTTAATGTAAAGAAAAAGGAATACATATAAAGCGTGCTCGATTACTGTATTTAATAATAGGGCAAGGGGAGAGTACTTTTCCCCTTACTCTGCCTGCAAGATGGTAATGACACCTTCCGGTCTCCATACAGTATTTGTATCCTGTCTTATGAGTAACGTTCTGTCACACTAATTTCAATGGATATAAATGTTTTCTGGCCGGATATATATTTATAAATAATAATAAAAACGGGAAAAGAGAAATAGAATAAATGCAATTATATTCGTATATTAAAGAAATGAAAAGTATTCGCCTGTAGACAGAAGGGCCGCATATCGGGACATATGATGCAAGAATAAGCCGTAAACTTAGATTTTTCTGTCTACACGCTATGCATTTTTCTGATTTTATGTCTGACGAATATCCTGGAGCTGGTTCCAATGCCGTTAGGAACCACTTGGTTGAAAGTAATATAATTTGTTGCTTCAAGACACATATACGTATGTGGATTTTCGTTGGAAAAGCGCATATGTCTGTAGAGTTAAGGTGCCTTTAAAAATCTATATGTTTTGTTTCTATGTTTTGAACTTTACTTACAGGAGATATCCCAAATTTAACAGAGCTTTCCTCACTTTATCAACATCGCGATAAAATCCGACGTCCTGTTGTTATATTGCTGACTGGCGATAAACCAGTGACGTCACACTTTCCACGAATAGCTTCCCTTGAAACAATACATCGGACCAGTTTTGTCATTTTTGTAGATAGTTCGTTTGTTTGTCTGTCTGTTTCCACTGGTTGTCTATTAGAAATACATTAGTTGCTGTAATTCAATGTGCATCTGATGCTAAATGTCTCACAAGGCAAATAGTTCAAATATTTTCAATCTTTCATTCGTTCGTTCTTTTCGTTTACTGGAATTGATAAAAAGCATTTCAGGGGTGAATATAAACTTGTCAATAACTCATAACTGTCAATCACAATTCCGTTTTACCGGCTAAAACAACTTTATCGATATGTTGGTGTTAATATTATTTCTATAAAATACATTTCTTATCACGGTTAGCATAACGTCAATCAACGGCAAACTTAACACACAGACAGACAGACAGATAGATAGATAGATAGATAGATAGATAGATAGATAGATAGATAGATAGATAGATAGATAGATAGATAGATAGATAGATAGATAGATAGATAGATAGATAGTGTGGTGGAATAAATTTGCTTATCCCTCTTTCTATATGTAATACTTATATCTTTGTTGCCAATGTTAAAATGACCCAACTTTGGCACTACTTATGATGATATTTTTGTATGTGTCAAAGTTGGAAGTAAACAACACTGGTGGAGAATGTGCTAGAAAATTGCTGATGCAATCCAAATCAGTTACAAATGGATGAGTAGTTTTGTAGACTAATAGTCTTACACTTCTTTGTAATAGTAGCGACCTGTGTTGATGACGTTATACTAAGACAGAAGTAGCAACCTAAAGCTATGACGTGTCACTACATAGGCTGAAGTAGTGATCTTGATGATAGAACTTAGACGGAAGTAGAAATCTCAAACGATGATATCTTACTAGACAGACAGACTGAAGAGACGACTTATCTTGATGACTTAGCGCTAGACCGACTGAAGTAACGATCCAACATAATGACGTTTCACATGACAGTCTTAAAATAGCGACCTATGTTGATGACGTAACATTAAGATGGAAGTAGCGACCTAAGGCTATGAAGTGTCGTTAGATAGGCTGCAAAAGCGATCTATCTTGAGGATAGCGCTTAGACGGAATTAGCTACCTCAAGCGATGACGTCTGACTAAAAAGACTGAAGTAGCGATCTATTGTGATGACGTAACAGACATAACACTTAGACTGAACTTGCGATCTACCATGATGACATTTAACTAAAAGAACTGTATGACTAGTTGACTGCAATAGGTTCTATATGTTGTCTGAAATCTTCAAGAGACATTTAAAATGGCGATATTACGGGTCACACTTGTGTTTTGTGACTAATGAGAGTAAGAGCATAAAAATAAAACCCTCGGTAATGATGAAAACGCGCGATATCTTAAATCGTGTTTAGGGAGGACTGTATACATGTATATAGATGTGTTCTCTGTGCCTCGAGTAATCATGTTTCTGTTAGAATTTCGACCTTTCCTTGTGTATATATATTCAGATGTGCCTGTTGACGTTTTCAAGACATTAAACGTCAACTATTGATTGTAACGGCTATAATTACTTTCAACAAACTGAGCCGTATTTATGTGCGCAGCAATAAGCATGTGCTTGAATAGCAAAACTAACGTTGAATAATTGCTTAGGCAGGCAGAAATATGCATTTTTGCAAAACGTATGTTCCGTTCACAGGGATGTTTTGATTTATATAATGTATAATGGTGTGCACATGTACACACACGCGCACGCGCGTACAAACACACAAAGCTCTCCAAACTGAATACATTCTTAACATCTCATTTGTGTGTTTTATGTATACATTTTGAGGTTGTTTTTTTAATGTGACTGTGCACACAGTTGAGATGAAGAATATTTCACATGGGCAAACTTCTACAGGAACACGCTAATAAAACGTATATTTTGCAGCTACGGTAAGCCTCTTACTCTTAGTCACATGTTTTACTTTATGCTTTGACATTGTAAATTAGTCATACATATTTAAACATAAATGTATGTCCTTTCTTTCACAACCTTGATCAAACACAATTAACTGAAAACATCTCTTTCATTCCTTTTAGAAAATGGCCGAACACAATTAGATTAAATGTCTATCCTTTCTTTTAGAACCATTATCTAACACAATTAGACCAATTATCTTCAATTGTTTGAATAAACACAATCAATACAAATCAAACAAAATGTCTGTACTTTCGTTGGCAAAAA
Source organism: Sinotaia quadrata (assembly GCA_028829895.1). Classification (NCBI taxonomy): domain Eukaryota; kingdom Metazoa; phylum Mollusca; class Gastropoda; order Architaenioglossa; family Viviparidae; genus Sinotaia; species Sinotaia quadrata. The sequence continues at coordinate 37,369,478 of CM054178.1, read as the reverse complement.
TGGTCAAACACGATTAGATAAAAATGTTCATTCCTTCTTTTACATATATGGTCAATTAATTAGACAAAAATGTTTATTCTTCCTTTTAAAGCAATTGTCAAGTGCTATGAGCTCAAATTTTGTCACTTCCCTTAAGAGCCACAGTCAAACGCAATTAATCCAAATCTTAAAAGCTATGATCCAATACAATTAATCCAAACCTTGTCATTTTCCTTAAGAGCCATAGTCAAACGCAATTAATCCAAACTTTGTCATTTTCCTTAAGAGCCGTAGTCAAACGCAATTCATTCCAACCTTAATGTCTTCCTTTGAAAGCTATGATCCAATGCTAAAGTCCAAACCTTGTCACTTCCATTAAGAACTATAGTCATACGTAATTAGGCCAAAACTCATCACCTTCCTTTAAAAGTTATGTTCCATTGTGATTAATCCAAACCTTGTCACTTCCCTTAAGAGCCATGGTCAAACGCAACGGTTATGTAAAGGATGAAGTCCATCACGTTGAGCCATATTGTCGAAAAATAAATTGTTAGAAGGGAGGTGGTGGATTCTCAAGTGGGGATTGAAAATCCCGGAATCTTGACAGATCTTACTGATTTCCCTCAATTCTGCCATTTATATATAGAGAAAGCGCTTACTGTTAAGTCATCTTTTGTATTAATTCAGTCTCTGAATTCCATTTCACTTTGTTGTTCATTTTGTAGCGGGTTGTCCCTTTTCAATTTCTCACTTTTAAAATGTACAAGACGTCATGGGATCTATTCTGCTACTTCATGACGTAATGAAGTTATCACGTCATGGGATCTATTATGCCTACTTCATGCCGTAATGAAGTTATCACGTCTCGGGATCTATTATGCCTACTTCATGACGTAATGAAGTTACCACGTCATGGGATCTATTATGCCTACTTCATGACGTAATGAAGTTATCACGTCATGATTAGCATTTTTCGTTTAATTAATACATTTATGAGTCATATACAATAGACATCGATGATACCAGCTGCATGTATAAAAGTAACACAATTTATAGAAAGAAAATCAAGTTATAAATACATTATTCGCAATGTAAGACAGATCATGTCTAAACATATAAGAGAAAATAAAAGTGAAAGATACTAAGCTAAAACTTAATTATGAATTATTTATTACACAAATGCGTGGGGTTAAGCATTTATATACAAATATACAGGCACACGATTGTTGCAAATTACATTTTTAAGAATAGCATTATTGTATAAATCTATAAATAATTTGTAATAATTATAATATTTGCTGTATAATCATTTTCTTATGTTTCTGGTGCTTGCAATATCTAGTTTATTGTTTGAAATCAGCATGTAATCAGAAAACTAATTTCATAAGCAGCTTACCTGCTTGACAGATTCTTCACAGTATATTCCCAGAAATGTTCTTCAGTTTAAGAACTGTGCATGTTCCTTCCTTCCAGGAGACAATTCCATCCATGCATTAGGCAATCCTTTCCTTCGCGGCACTATCGTAGAAATCTTTCACAAGTAACACAAGTAATCCAAAATGTCGCCAGTACAAACAATCTCGTTCTTTTCAAAATATTTTGTTTGCTTGCACACCAAAGTTTGAACACAAGACATTGGAGAGAAGAAAGCAAATTCTGCATGGATGAAATAGACACTGAGAAAAGGGCTGTTTTTCACAGTTTTCGAAATGGTTTAGTTTTTGAATTCATCACGTGATATTCAGAGCAAATCATAAATCACTGAGAAATTACTTCTGCTATTTGGGTTACGTTTCAGTGAATGTCTGTCTTTATATAATTCTAAATCTGATGAAAGGTGTATCAACAGGAACGTGTTTGTGAGAAAAAGTTAATTTAACATCCGATAGTCATTGACCAGATGTGTAAAGCTATCTTTCTTTAAATTTATCGCACTGCCCAGTAATCCTCACTGTAGCATGTAGATTGCAGGTTGCGTTTTACATATGTACCCTTTGTTTCAACTTGTCGTGGGCTGTTGATTTAATATTTAATTACGCGTGATTTTAATTCCTTTTAGTCCTTTACTGTTCACCCAACTTGTGTTTCACATCTAGAACTATGCATACCGCAAGTCGAAATGTTAGCCAACACCAAGGGGCCCTTTTGTTAACGTATCAATTCAAGACCTACTTACATCGTCGGAAACTCATTGAAAGTATTATTCTATCTACAGCACGCCCATGAATCACTCAAAATTTTTTTAAAGTGTTGGCAGCCACGACGGCAAATCTGGACCTGTTCGCGTTCTGTCCGCCTGCCACGGTGTCATACGCAATACGTACCGGCATGTTGCTGCACAGATGACGCTAACGGATTAATATAATTACGGGTGCGTGAACCCCACCTCGGGGCTCCACTCACGCGTTCATACGCCGTCCTGTCCAGAGAGGTATCTGTTCGCAGTTGTAACACCGGAAGATAAAACAAAGAAAACACATCTGTGGATGGGTTGGGTGACAGAAAAACGATTGCTATTTATAGCTAAGCGACCCACAATACCCGGCTATATATTGTTATTACTTGCGAGCTGTTTGTTCCATTTTTGCCCAATCACGTAACTTGCTGGTTATGGGTATGCGAGAATAAAATTACTGTTATTATTATGAAAAGAAACAAAATTATTTAAAGGCATTTTGTTTTTTGTTTATAGGCAGTATGATTTGTTCTAGTCAAGTACTGCTTGTGTGTATGAGTGCGTGCGTGTTTGTATGTGTGTGTGTGTGTGTGTATGCGTGAAATGTGTGATAGATAAAAGAAACAGAGGGATTTTTTCCCCAGAGTGAGTGAATGCGTGCTTAACGTATTGCGTACTGGTATGTGTACCAGTTTTGCTACTAGTGTTTGATTACGTCATTAATTTTGATAGCTTTACTTTATCGGCTGGTTACATTTCGGGTATTGCGTATAGGTGTTTAAGTGTGTATAAGCGTGTTCGGTTTGTTGGTTGCTAGTTGTTTTAATTTCTTGGTTTTTAATAAACGCAAAACCTTTCATTTGAATGCCTGGGTGTTCTTGGTTTTAATAAACACATAACCTTTCATTTGAATACCTGGGTGTTCTTGGTTTTAATAAACACATAACCTTTCATCTGAATACCTGGGTGTTAAAACAACGATGAATATTTCAAAGGAAACTCAGATGCTTACTAATTGTATATAACCACTTGTTCATAGAAATTTGCTTTTGTCACAAAATGCTATTGTAATATCCCATAGGTGTGAGACGAATATGAAATCTCCCAACAGTTTACGATATGAAATATTTCTGTAATATTTCATTTTAATATCTGTTGTATCGCTATAAATCGAAACATGTGCATGCAACTCTTTGTCATGTAAGCACGTACGTATTGAATTACTGTTATTCATGACCTAGTAATATTTTATTAGCATACATTTAGTATTCTATTAATGTACTATTAATGTACATTATTAGTACCTGTCACGTGTGTGGGGTCTCGTTTGGCTGCTCCGAAGTATCTTTCTTTCGAGGAGTGGGGCAGCTCGTGACATGTGCCAGTATTATATCGTCTGTTAGATTTTATAAAAGACACAAGACAGACACCACTGATGGTTGGATGGGGCCCGAATTTATTCTGTCATGCAATGGAATGTTTTATTGGCTGTGCATACGAGTGTGCGAATATGATTGTAATGAGTACTGGACAAACCGATGAATGAAATGAAACAATAGAAATACGAACTCTTTCGCCCCTCTCATAAACTGTGAATAACGAGAATAAAGAAAGTGTGAATTAAGTTTCATTAACCTAATGGGGCGTCTCTCTCATACAGTGGTTATCATACACCTTTCCAATGTCATACACTCTAGGGAAGGGGGAGATAAATATGATGAAGTTAAAAAAGTAAAGTAAAAAGTAAATGCAAAATCTCTATGTAGTAAATCACACTGCTAATATGAAACAATTCAAATAAAAAAAACGTGGATTTACCACCATATTCTACTTTGTATTACACATACAATAATATTTGTCCTGGTCAGAATATGATTAAATATTCTTATTCTTAAATCTTCTACCGACAGTTTCACTCAATATATAAAATCCTCCTTAAATGTATATATTTATGCATGACATAATACACATATACTATGTCTGTCCTAACTAAATGAAATTTGGTGAACAAAATAAACGTTTAACATTTATATATATATATATATATATATATAACCCTATTCCCAGACTTAAGCGGACCAAATAAGCTTAAAAACCAGACTTATGTCGACCTACAGCAATAGGCAGACCGCCTCTTGGTCTGCCTAAGTTTCAGATTGTTCATTCTTATAAATAAAGCTTAATTTTGCCATTTTTCTCTCATAGTTTTATCTTTGTTGTTATTATCTTTGACATAAACCACTAAATTTCATATTTTAATAGTTTTTCCTGTGAGTTTTCATCGAAATTCGGGTGCGATTTTGAAGGTTGTATACTTCGGGCATTATTGATATGCTTAAAATCCAGAGTTATGTAGACCGTTGAAAAAGTGGTTGTAACTATGTAGTTTGCGTGTATACTATATACTTCCTAAATGTCATCGTTTAGAAAAGAATGTCTTTCATCGATATAACTGATTAATTTTACTAAATTCAGTTTATTTCTACATTTAATTAAGCGTGAGGTTAGAGTACCCTGTTGACAACGATTTTATGGTCACACTACGTACCTAATTAAACACAATATGGAAGTGAAAAGAATGCTCTGGAAAGGTAAAACTGAAACCGGCTGATATAATGTGTATATTAAAGTCATAATAATCAAATTAGAATCTCCATACACTTTAAAATAATTTTAAAACATATTTTTTGTAACTCGACTCGAACACGTTAAATTGGATTGCTTCCCTTTTCCTGTATCACTGTTTAAGGCCCCAAAATGTATATTTTTATTTTCTACAAACTGGCTTAAACTAACGATTCAAGTGGCCTTTCTCTAGGTCAAGAAATTACTTTTACATCTATTATAAACAAATAGAATGCCGCTTTTGTGGTTTAAAGATTAGAATATTGCTTAAACTCGCTCAATCGAAGAACTGATTTTTTTCAAAATGGCGGCTTACGATTGTCTAGTACTGTAAGTGTAAGTAGGTTGCACAGAAACTATAAACTAAAATAAAGGCTAAAGGCTTACTTAAATTTGATATTAATAATGATATTTAATTTCTCAAAGGAAAAAGCTACACAGTTTAAGAAGCATTATTTAAGTATTTTATTCTGAACTCGATCTCAATGTACAATGACAGCCTATATTAGTTATGCATGTAAACAACAAAGAGCAAATTAATTGTTTGGTTTAATTTTTAACAATTATTGTATTTCCAAAAACGAATAAACTGTTACATTAAAAAGTCTGCTTAGAAATCAGTAGAGGATTATTTGCATAATTTTCAGAGTTTATTTTCTTGAAATCACCATTAGCTATATAGATTTTGCAAAATTATTGATTAAATAAGTTGTGGAAATATATTAGATTTTATAAATCAACATCATATGAACAATAGAATTAAATGTAACATTAACTATTTATTTTTATTTTTTTATATGTCTATCTAATTAATACTCTTGTAATACAAGTTATTTCCATTTAAAGAATTGTGAAAGCACTAGAAGTAAAACTACTATTCAAAACAAAATTAAACCATGTGATACTTTGAAATATTTTTATACATAATATATTAATATTAGTATAATTTTAACACTGCAGATTTCATTAAGTCAGACCCATTTGGTACTCTGAAATCTTGTTTACAGCAGATGACATTTTTCCTAGTGGATATTACTTGCCTCTGAAATACACTCCCAACTGGTATTTATTTGGAAAAAATAATTAATTTCTATGCAACACTTTTATTAAATATTGACTTTTCCAAGGAGGATTGTGAGAGACTTGTGTAATATTCAAAATTCCTTTCAAGATAATATGTTCTTACCAACAAGAATAGCTATCCCACTTCTTTGTAATTAATTCTAATTTATACATGCATGTTTGTAAATCAATTTCTGCATCATAATAATACATTCCACCATTCATTTAACTGTGTACTGATGGATTTGACTTGTTATACATTGTCATAAATTTATAAATATCATTCAGCTTGTAAAATGCACTACTCAGTTGTTAAGCTCTCTAATTTATAGATGTATGTTGTAAATCCATTTCTGCACCATAATAATACATTCCATCATTCATTTTACTGTGAAATGATGGATTTGATTATTATACTAAATTATAGATATGTAAATATCATTCAGCTTGTAAGATGCACTACTCAGTTATTAAGCTCTTATATATTTCCAGGTCTTGAAAAAACACACTCTGCTATGTTTATAGCAGGAGTGCGATTATTACTGCTATGTAAATATAATAATTTCTAACAGTAGTAATAATACTGAAGTCCAAGAAACTGAAGAAAGATATGTCAATAGAAAAACTGAATATTTACTGTTTCCATTTAACAAAACTGTTTGAATAGTGATAGTGATAGTTAACATGTTCATAATGTATAACTGAAAGTTACAGGGCAATATTATATACAGTTAATACAGCTTATATAGCTACAAAATGGTCATGGATTAGGAAAGTTGTTAAAAAATAATAGAACATACTACCAGACATATAATAGATAACCTGAAATAAGACAACTACCTTATATTCAGTTATTCAGTTAATAGTTAAATACACTAATAAAAAAAATAAAACATAAATAATAAGATTGTTGCATTGTATGAAGCAAATAAAGTAGCACTAAAGTGACAAATCCATTATGTTTTCAGCTTGTGTTGTATACAACACTTTAGACTCTCACTCACTGATCCACTATTAAAAATCACTAATCTTGTGAATACATATGAAATATTTTCTTAATAATAGAACTGACTCAGATTGGATTATGAGACTATTAAAAATATGTAATGTTGCAAATACATATGAAATATTTTCTTAATAGTAGAACTGACACATATTGGATTATGAGACTATTATTAGGCTAGTGACTTTAATGAGGGATGAGGTACAGATATAATGTATTTTAATGTAAAGGATATCCAGCAATATACAAATAAATAATAATTTAATTTGGAATATATTTTAGTGTTCCAGAATGTCAGTTCTAAGATATGAATTGATTATAAGAAATTGATAATAATAATAGTATATTACAAAATTTCACACTAAACAACAAAATTCACTAGCAAAAATGCCAAGTTCAGCATTTCAAATCTTACATATGCACATTGGATAAACTAAAAGATACATGAGAGCTATTAATAATATATGCCTACATGAGAAATTAAAACAATAATTATCATTTTAAAGTGGCTGTATCTCTACTGGTCACAAAGAAACTTTTTAAATCTTATATTTTTTAATTTGCTCTATGGATCACTATGCTATAATTGATTTATACATTTATGAAAACTAAATGTTTTCTTTAAATTAGCTGCAAAAACTAGTACTGTATTAATATAACTTATGTATATACATATATATTTATTTCAAATGTAATTTAGAGTAAGGGTGTGCAGCAAGTATTATTTCATCCAAAAGTAAAAAGAAAAATTTCAATTCGGTTCAAGTTTAGGATGATTGGAAACACAACTGTGTACAGAGATGCAATGAATATTTCTTTACTTCTTCAAATCCTTTACAACTATGAACAATAACTGTATTAGTCTCAAGACTGTGTATTTACAGTAGCTGATGCAAGAGAGTAACTTATGTGGAAACTATAGTTAGATTTAATTTCACTACAAAAAGAAATGACAATGTGTGCTATTTTTTGCAGTCCATAACGTTATTCAAAACTGTGTGGTAGTATTTAAAGTAATATTTATACTGGTAGTTTAAAAGTGAAATAGAAAAGATATAGAGCATTGTGAATGAAATGAAAATTGATTTATTTTTATAGATAAATAAAATACTTCTCCTTGTGGTTTTTGACTCGCACAAAAATGAAAGAAAAATAGAATACTCCTTTCTATCTTTTTTCTCTTAGCCAAATTATTTGACTATCAACTTTTAGCACTGTCATATAGGTGCTACGAACTTTCTTGTGTCAGTTTTGCACGAATAGTAATTAAAAGTTTTCATTCGAATTGCACTGCCCCTTTTGTCACGTGGAGAGCTAATTCCCTCAACTCTGTCGTGGTGGAGATAATGGGCTTTCTTTTGTCAACTCAAAGAGACCATCCTATTGTTCGTATCTTAACGGTTTATAGTGGGTTTTCCAAACACCCTGACCCCTGTCGTCTTCCTAACAGCCAGGCGGCTTATATCAAAAGTTAATCCTTCCTCCTCGCCTACACTCGTACACGTGAGAACAACAGTACCTATCTTTACTACTGACTGGCGATTGTTGTGCAAACATTTTTTTCTTCTTAGCAGTGTTAGTGAATGGCTACGCATTCTTTCGTACTTCCATCAAATCAACACTGCACACATTTATGTACACAAAGGTGTGTACGGTAGACCCAACAGCTCCATACACAATTGTCGTGTTTAAAAACAAGGGGGTCATTATACGTAATATCGAAGGAGAGAAGTTATATGACATATATCTAGATGCAAAGTGTTACTCGATGCTATTTTTACTGCAATATTTAAGTTATTAAAACACAAAATTTAACAGAAACAAAATCTAAATCAGGAATAAAAGATATATTCTAAAATTTATATTCGTTTTTTTTATTTACAGCTAATCCTAACCCTAACATTTCTCTTAAAAAAAAACACCAAAACTATCTCTAAAATTCCCTAACCATATTTTTTCTCTAACCTAAAACAAGAGAGTTGTGTATTGAGTCGCTTCTAATCAACGGTGAGCAATGAGCGGGAAAATATCAGGAAAAAAGTCACAGGAAAAAAAAAAAGTCATAGGAAATAAAATCACAAGAAAAAAGTTACAGGAAATAAATTCACAATATAAAGTCAAAAGTGTCAGAGTGTATATGTTATAATACTTATTAACAGTAAGTGAAGCAGGAAAAGGCAAGGAGGTTAACAGCTCGCTCAAAATGTGTGTGATTCAAGTGTATTTTATATACCGTATAAAAGCTTTGTAATACATACATTTAGTTAATTAATTTTCAGTGTAAGTCGGTATGCTTGCTTATTATTGAGTGAATAACAGTAAATGGAAGTAAGCGATGGCTCATTAGGATCCTCGTTCGATTCTCGCTCGTTGAGGGTAAATGTGTGTGTGTGTGTGTGTGTGTGTGTGTGTGTGTGTGTGTGTGTGTGTGTGTGTGTACGTACTTGCGAAGTTTCAGTTCTGCGGTAAATTGCTTTATATGCAAGTTGCTGGAGTCCTTTCAAGTCTTCTATAAATGTTTCAAACTTGTTCTACCAAAATTGATCAGAGGCTCCCACTTTATACAGTTTATCAGCTATTAATTATTCACTGTGTTAAATTTGTAACCAGAAAACGTTAGTTTGCCTTCACTCGTGCGTATAATCCAGCTAATCAAACGTAGGCATGACATTTTAAGGAGTGTGGCATCTTGGAAGAGCAAAGAGCACTTACTTCGCGATCAATCGATTCACCGCACTCCCTCAAAGGACTATGTGCTCTGTGTACATAGAAGCCTACATAACTTTTTCTTGTTTTCAGTGTTTCAAGCCGTAAGTAAGAAGGAAATACGCAATGTAATAACCAAACTGAAACTGAAACAAGCAAACTGAAACTTACTTAAAATCATGTGAAATATTGAAACTCGATTTGACAGTTATTTCAAAACTTTAATTAAACTAGTTTATTTGATATTAGGAAAAATATTAAAAGTTTAAACTAGTTTCATATATCATCAAATAATAAGAAAGCTTCAATTAATAAACATTTCTATATGTGCCTTTGTACTTAGTAAGAAGAAGTGGCAGGAGAATGACCTGCTGTTTATTAGTCATATGCTTGAATCATGAATCTATTTTTATTAATGCTATCATCCTTTTAGTTCATTCATATGTAATGCTTGTCTGTAAATGAGGTCGTGTGGTTTGCGTGGAATGTGTACACGTTAATAAAACAAACAGATAGAGAGAAACAGAGTAGTAATTTACTAGATTATATTGTAATAATTCAGTCAATACACAAATGCGTTCATTTTTAAAGACACAAATGACATATTATCTTGCTAATCAGTATTGGCATACAGCTTAATTTTCGCCAAACATTTTTATCTATCTCTCTATTGATTTGACGTTAAATTGCTCGTAACATTGAGTAAGCAGATGCATTTCGATACGTGAAGAAAAAAAAATTTAAATGTGTAGTTTGTTTGTTTCCATTCTATTGGTTATTTTTTCTTTTCTTAAGGAAGATTAAATCAGCAAACATTTTTTTGTTTATAAAGTGAGTATGGAATGTCGTCTTTGTATTTAATAAAAAATGGCAAGAGAATGACCTTACAATAACTTTAGTATAATATTTTAACTTTATGCGCCCAATTATGAAAAAAACTACATTGTCTTCTTCTGCTTTGGTTTACAGAGTGACCAATAATATTTTAAAGATATCAAACGTAATACTAATTTACACCATCTCTGTTATAGAAAAATAAATATAGAAATACAGAATCTGAAATCAGTGAAACACGACTATAAAGAATAGAGTAAGCGATATCTTTTATTCAAATAAAAGTGATCATTGCTTAGAGAAACCTCTTAAAGCGTTCTAAAAGGAAATAAGCATTATTTAAACTTTTATTATGTTAATTAAGTAATTGATTTAATTAAAGAATATTAAGGCACTCTGATAGGTTAATTGTCTTCTTTTGTTGATTCTGATTCTGACAAAATGGAGCAATATTACAAATACCTCTTTGAACAAATAAAATGTTTCTGCGTGTGCTGAACCCGAATCTGAAGTTAGTTTTATTAAATTCCTCGTACTATTCCGCATAATTAGAAAAATAAAATTTTCGCAAAAAAAATCATAATTCGAGAAATATGAAATATTATCATTTCAAAATAAGCCACGCGTATTTCTGCATAATCCTGCAAAGGCTGTCAAAATTTCAGCGACTTTAGTAGAAAACGCGATTTGGCGCCAAAATTTCTTTGTCTCAAAAAATCGACTTTACCTACTAATAATGCAAGGCGCTAACTGAAGTCGACATTTTGACAAAAGCTGAATTTCTACAAAACTAATTGTCAGAAAAGGACTAAAATTGGTAGGCATGAAACTAAATCCTTTGTGACTCGGAATGTAAAATAAAAAGTCTGATATTCCAAAGAACTCTACAGAAAAACCCGTTCCTGCAACCCTTCTGCAAAAATTGAGTTTTCTTGATTTTTCGAAGCGTTCGTCTTTTTATCTGACGAACGCTTTACTCTACATGCATTAAATTCAGGTACCTAATGCACAACCATGGGTCTTATGACTTCTATTTATTGAGTATTTTTAGAGTAATCCATGTCGGAAATAATTAGGTTCAAACTACTTAAAATGGCCCATTTCCCGCTTCGGCTCGTTCGGATGGCCACAGTCACCTGTAATGTTACTCCTCAGCTCCGTTCTCAGGGATGATTTCGAAAGAGGAATCTATGGGCTACGTCCAGAAGTTAAGTGTATGATTGTATGTCTATAACTGCGCGCACCACAATAGGGTAATCACGATGACCAAACTTTGCAAATCGGCCAAAGGTGCGAAAATATCCAAACGTCAATTCTGACAAATTGGCGCAATATTACAAATACCTCTTTGAACAAATAAACTGTATCCGCGTGTGCTGAACCCGAATCTGAAGTTAGTTTTATTAAATTCCTCGTACTTTAAGAGAAATGCGCATAATTAGAAAAATAAAATTTTCACAAAAAAATTCATATTTCGAGAAATATGAAATATTATCGTTTCAAAATAAGCCACGAGTCTTCCTGTATTATCCTGCAAAATCTATCAAAATTTCAGCGACTTTAGTAGAAAACGCGATTTGGCGCCAAAATTTCTTTGTCTCAAAAAATCGACTTTACCTACTAATAATGCAAGGCGCTAACTGAAGTCGACATTTTGACAAAAGCTGAATTTCTACAAAACTAATTGTCAGAAAAGGACTAAAATTGGTAGGCATGAAACTAAATCCTTTGTGACTCGGAATGTAAAATAAAAAGTCTGATATTCCAAAGAACTCTACAGAAAAACCCGTTCCTGCAACCCTTCTGCAAAAATTGAGTTTTCTTGATTTTTCGAAGCGTTCGTCTTTTTATCTGACGAACGCTTTACTCTACATGCATTAAATTCAGGTACCTAATGCACAACCATGGGTCTTATGACTTCTATTTATTGAGTATTTTTAGAGTAATCCATGTCGGAAATAATTAGGTTCAAACTACTTAAAATGGCCCATTTCCTGCTTCGGCTCGTTCGGATGGCCACAGTCACCTGTAATTCTACTCCTCTAATTGTTAGAAAAGGACTAAAATTGGTAGGCATGAAGCAAAATAATTTGTGACTCTGAATATAAAATAAAAAGTCGGATATTCGCAATATCTCTTGAGATAATAAAATTCGTGCACCTGACCCCCAAATTTCTTTTTTTCAATTTTTTATTTGCTTGACTTTATATCTGTAAATAGAATTTTATACATATTTTTAATATAAAAAGACACTATCAAACAACTGAAATAGTTACTCTGATTTAGAAAGCAATATTAATCAGTTCATGCATAAAGAATATTTATTGACCCTAATTAGAAAGTCGTTTTTATCAGTCAATGATCAATCCTGCTATTTTTTTGTGTGTTAAATATATTTTAAACAACAAAATCCATCAGAATCCATCAAATTCAATATATGGTTGCAATAAAGTTATTGCATTGAGATAATTATAATGAATTTACAACCTCGTAATTTTACTCCTCAGCTCCGTTCTCAGGGATGATTTCGAAAGAGGAATCTACGGACTACGTCCAGAAGTTAAGTGTATAATTGTATGTCCATAACTGCGCGCGCAACAATACGGTAATCATGATGACCCAATTTCGCAAATCGGCCCAAAGTGCGTGTCAGGCGAAAACAAAACTTAGCCCGGCATCACTCCATAAACATTAAAAATTTAAAATAGTAAAATATAGATACACAAGGGGTATAGGAACAATAGCACAAAATACACATTCAAATCATTCAACCAAGACACAAATTACAAGACTGACCAACCACTCCAAGACATTAGCAGGATGTTAGAGTTATACAAGACTGACCACACATGGCTAGGGCACAGGAAATGGTTAGGGATCCAAGGGTCACTTGTAGCTAACTGATAGACTCACACTGAGCTATGGGCTAGGGTACAGGAAGCGGTCAGGGGATCAAAGGGCCACTCTTAGCTAACGGTAGAGGGAGGGGTTAGTTTTTAATTCATATTTAAATAACTGCAAATCAGAAAAAGGACACACCTGGTGGATCGCAGGAGAAATAATTCCTGAGTCATAAGGAAATGTGGAAATTCATATAACTTTAGAACTTCCCGACGGATCAACATCCTTGTACCCCACCCACCACAAAAAATTACAAACAAACACACACACACACACATACACACACTCACACACACGCGCGCGCACACACACACACACACACACACACACACACACACACACTCACAAACAAAATAAAAACATCTTTTACTCCGAACGAGAATTACACCATGATACTCTTGGGGGAGAGGTTATTAATTTCTGCACAATCACTTACTTCCATTTCCTGTTATTCAGTCTATAATATACGTGTTTATGGACACAATCATAACAACATATCTGAGTATGAATAAAATATATTATTAAATGTGTGAATTATAATATGAATTATTATATGTACACGATATACAAATCGCACGCACGCCTTTTTTCCCGTGACTTTTTTTCCTGTGACTTTTTCCGCTCACCCTTAGTTTGGACTAGATCGTATGACGTTATTTTTATTACTGATTTTCTGTAAGTGACATTCTGGCATAGCGAACTCTAAATAATATTACTGCAGCTATTTGGTATAAATTTGCGACTTCATTATTAGTAGTATAGATATCTCGATTTGAGTAGCTCTTTTTAATAGACTATTTCATCATCACCATTTCATTGCTGAAAAAGAAATGTCCATGAAAAACTAATATACAAGCCTCGACTTTAATTCTAAAGATGCAGATATTAAGTTTATATGAGCATTTTAAGTGTGAGACCATCTTTTAAGAGACAATGACTTGATAAATAGAGAAGCGAAACGGTGTAGTTAATTTGAACTGTGGGAGCACGACCGTACCACTGTAGAACATTAATTTTATATGTGAGTTTTGTAAAAGAGAAATTTTTTAGCCATGGATATTATTGACAATAATAAGAGCGGTTCAAAATTTGTGTTTAGCCCGACAAGAAACTCTGAATATAGAGCCATACTTTCTTTGAGGAGTCGTTTGGAACATTCGCCTTAATCATGAATATTTTATCAGAAACAAAATATCAAACACTAAAATCATTCATAAATCATCCTAGCAAACGCATAATGGTAACCATAAGTAAATGAAAATTGTTTTAAATCTTAGAATCTTCAGGTGTTCAATAGCACATAATAACTTAATTATGCAGAAATAGAAACCTCATAAATTTACCAAGTATGTTTTGCTAATGTTGTTGAGTGTATTTGAAAATACTGTACTATTTTATTGTATGTTTTAAACAAGGCTCTCATTGCTTTACTTATTTTAAAAGCAGGGTTTTTTTGTTTGATAACTATGATTGGTAACTGTGAGTATATTATGTCATGAAGTAAGCTCACTTCGAATGAACTATACTATTAAAAATATGAATGAATTATAATTTTATTTGACTGATGAAACTTGAAAATGCAGATGTATACGAATATAAGACTTAGTTTATAGTAAGGTGTCCGTGTTGTTTATGAACGGACGCGTAGTTCCTGTCAGTAAGTGAATGCAAAAGCATGCCTGGGGGGAATGACGATTGGGGATTATTCGCATGGCGTGCTGTTCTTCAAGCTGCATTGCCTAACTGTACATCAAAGTTATACAAAGTACCGCCAGCGAGAAACCTCCCTCCAAGCTCACTAAGTCTCTTCTTTACTGAAAGTTGATTTCACTCACACCAAGGAAGGGTTGTTTAGCCAGCGTCTTTTGTCTAAGGATTTTAAGTGGTACACAAGGCGTGAAAGTGATGTTGGAAAAATACGACAACAGAATGAATCTCTGCATGAATGCATTCCAATTCTGAGAGCGAGTAGTCCACGCTATCTATCTATCTATCTATCTATCTATCTATCTATCTATCTATCTATTTTTATCATTAACGTTATATATTTGTCTCCTATCAATGTCAAAATCCCCTCTCTATCTGCCTGCCCGTCCGTCCACCCGTCTATCTGTTTCTTTCCTTTTCTTTTCTATCCATCCATCCACCCGTCTGTCTGTCTGTTTGTCTATCTATCTATCTTTCTGCCTATTTGTCTGTCGATCTGTACGTGCATCTGTCTTTCGATGGAACTGTCTACTCTCACATCCAAATTCTATCCATCTATTTATCTTACTAGTTACCAATCTACCTATCCATATATACTCGTCTATCTGATTGTTTTTATATTATTCGTACTGGTTGTCGCTTTGTTTGAATGTAGGATCTCAGCGAGTCTAGCTAGTACGTTATACGCAATTCGCTAGCGTTGCTTTCTATAAAAGCAGGAGGATTTTAAAAATAATAATATTGTTAAGCAGAATCAACAAATCAAAATAATTAACCTATCAGAGTGCCTTTATTTTCTTTAATTAAATCAATTACTTAATTAACATAATAAAAATTTAAATAATGCTTATTTCCTTTTAGAATCCTTTAAGAGGTTTCTCTAAGCAATGATCACTTTTATTTGTATAAAAGATATCGCTTACTCTATTCTTTTTAGTCGCGTTTCACTGTATTCAGATTCTGTATTTCCATATTTATTTTTCTAAAACAGAGATGGTGTAAATTAGTATTACGTTTGATATCTTTAAAATATTATTGGTCACTCCGTAAACCAAAGCAGAAGAAGACAATGTTGTTTTTTCATAATTGGGCGCATAAAGTTAAAATGTTATCTAAAATTATTGTAAGGTCATTCTCTTGACTTTTTTTTATTAAAAAATTCCATACTCACTTTAGAAACAAAAAAATGTTTGCCGATTTAATCTTCCTTAAGAAAAGAAAAAATAACCAATAGAATGGAAACAAACAAACTATACATTTTTGAAATGAATTTCTTCACGTATCGAAATGCATCTGCTTACTCACTGTTAGGAGCAATTTAACGTCAAATCAATAGAGAGATAGATAAAAATGTTTGGCGACAATTAAGCTGTATGCCAATACTGATTAGCAAGATAATATGGCATTTGTCATGATGAACGCATTTGTATATTCACTGAATTATTATTACAATATAATCTAGTAAATTACTACTCTCTTTCACTCTCTTTCATTTTTCTCTATCTGTTTGTTTTATTAACGTGTACACATTCCACGCAAACCACACGACCTCATTTACAGACAAGCATTACATATGAATGAACTAAAAGGATGATAGCATTAATAAAAATAGATTCATGATTCAAGCATATGACTAATAAACTGCAGGTCATTCTCTTGCCACTTCTTACTAAATACAAAGGCACATATAGAAATATGTATTAATTGAAGCTTTCTTATTATTTCAGGATATATGAAACAAGTTTAAACTTTTAATATTTTTCCTAAAATCAAATAAACTAGTTTAATTAAAGTTTTGAAATAACTGTCAAATCGAGTTTCAATATTTCACATGATTTTAAGAAGTTTCAGTTTGCTTATTTGTTTCAGTTTCAGTTTGGTTATTACATTGCGTATTTCCTTCTTACTTACGGCTTGAAACACTGAAAACAAGAAAAAGTTATGTAGGCTTCTATGTACACAGAGCACATAGTCCTTTGAGGGAGTGCGGTGAATCGATTGATCGCGAAGTAAGTGCTCTTTGCTCTTCCAAGATGCCACACTCCTTAAAATGTCATGCCTACGTTTGATTAGCTGGACTATACGCACGAGTGAAGGCAAACTAACAATGTTTTCTGGTTACAAATTTAACATAGTGAATAATTAATAGCTGATAAACTGTATAAAGTGGGAGCCTCTGATCAATTTTGGTAGAACAAGTTTGAAACATTTATAGAAGACTTGAAAGGACTCCAGTAACTTTTACAGTCGTCAGAGCCAAACTTGCATATAAAGCAATGTACCGCAGAACCGAATCTTCGCAAGTACGTACACACACACACACACACACACACACACACACACACACACACACACACACACACACACACAATTTCAACACTTCCAGAGTGGTCATCGCTCTATCTGGAAAATTCAGACATATTCACATCCCTCCCTTAAGTTTTGATTCAAGTTGATTGAAGATCAGCACTCAGTCACTGAATACTCGCTAACAATTTCCCACCTGTGTTCAGTGGGTATTCCCAATCCTAAGCTGCATCCAGACAGATTAGCGCGTGCCACGCGTACACAACAATCACTGACAAATATCCGACGAGCAGCTCTCCCCCCTCCCAACCCTTCGTTATTTCTCCTTTACTACACTTACAGGACGACTTGGAGAAAACCATTTACTTCCCCAAAAGTTTTTATTGTCGTGGAGCGAACAATTATTTTGGACAAAAGATGCACTTGATGCACAGAAATATCTGAAAAATCTAAACACTCTTTGAATCAACATCACAAACCACTGTTCATCCACTAACTAATAAATAAATCGATAATTAATAAACAACGAATTATATTTAGAATTCGAAATTGACTCAATATGCATGGACATTCACATCGCCAAGTGTTGGATTTCGAGAGCCAGGGTGATAATGAAAATTTCGTTTCTAAATTGATACCTTATAGTCCAGTAGCATGAAGTTGGGGCATGTTGTGCACGGCTCCTTACACATAGTCTTTTGTATTAGGGGAACAACTTGAGCTCGATGATGTGTATATAGTTGGAAGTTAAAGTTCACCCTCAAGTTGCTTTCACCAAAAGCGAAAATCTATGAGTGATTTGCGAGGTATTTGTTTCGATATTCATCCATTAAAACCAATCACACACCCATACTCTGACTTTGAGCTAACAAATGAAAAGGTTAATTTAAACTAGGCTCTTTCCGGTCACTTGGATTATTGTAATACATTTAATAAGACCGAAACTAAAAACATGTTTTTGTTATGATAGATGTGTGGTAAGAAACATAAAATTACGTAATTAAAGAATGATTTATATAGGTATTTTCTTCATTAGAATTTATTTTTAATTTAATGTCTCTTTCTAATGTAAGCTGATTTTACAGAGAAGCGAATTGGTACATCACACGTCTCCATCAATCTTGCGATTGATACGCATAAGCAGAGTGGATATTTTATTGCACTCAGAAAGCAGCAAAAAGTAATAGAGAAAGACTGAGAAATTGCATATGAAAAGACAAATAGTTAAACATCGGGCATACCAATATACTGTCAAATATAAAAACAGACAGATGGATGGATGGATTGTTGGAGAGAGGGATGGATGGATGGATGGTTGGAGAGAAGGATGGATGGTTGGAGAGAAGGATGGATGGTTGGAGAGAAGAATGGATGCATGGATAGATAGATAGATAGATAGATAGATAGATAGATAGATAGATAGATAGATAGATAGATAGATAGATAGATAGATAGATAGATAGTCCTTTCCACCTGCGATCAAGAGATCATGTTTGCCTGAGGAGAGGTTCTCCCAGTGAGCAAAGTGTATGACGGATGAACTAAGTACAAAAATCACTAAACAACGATTGGGATGGTTTCGTGGATGAGCGGGGAAAAAATTCACGGGAAATAAAGTCACAAGAAAAAAGCCACGCATAGGAAAGAAAGTCACAATATATGTTAAGTGGAAGTAAGTGA
This sequence comes from Sinotaia quadrata, assembly GCA_028829895.1. Taxonomy (NCBI): domain Eukaryota; kingdom Metazoa; phylum Mollusca; class Gastropoda; order Architaenioglossa; family Viviparidae; genus Sinotaia; species Sinotaia quadrata. Next base: position 37,350,498 of record CM054178.1, on the reverse strand, counting down.
CGGCTCATTTGGATCGTGGTTCGATTCCCGATCAGGGTTAAGTGTATTTTTTTTTTTTAGAAACTTCAGTCTGACGAGCATTGTTCGACAACTCTTTTCTTGTTTAATACATACGGCTGGAATCTGTAGAATAAAATGTTCTTTAAAATATCACCTAAAAACACTACCAACAGATGTTTAGTGTGATATGACTGCTTAAAACAGGATTTCATTGATAACTTTTTATTTAGTTTCATTTTATGTCAATACGTCAGATTCTTTTCACTTCTGGAAATTTTTTCCCGATCGAAAGAAAAAAATGAGCCGTGTTAACCGTAATATTGATAGTGTTCTAATGTTCTTGTACTAGTGGGCGATAATAAAGTTGAAATATATAGTACTAATTGATCAAAACGGTCGTCATTTCTGTAAGTTATAATAACTATAAATTTGAACAGTTTAGCCCGTTATAAGTCTTCCACATTGACAACATGTTCTTTGTACATATTTCAACCACAGATTGGTTTTGCGAGCTGCATGCTTGGTTTACATAAATTCATCGAAGCATAATTATGAACCGCTCTTATTACTGTCAGTAATATCCACTGCTAAAGTTTAAGTCATATTTACTATGTAAGTTGTGTCGGAGAGATAAGAGGCACATTCTTTTAATTTACAGCCACACACATACACACACATACACACACACACACACACGCGCGCGCGCGCGCGCGAGAGAGAGAGAGAGAGAGAGAGAGAGAGAGAGAGAGAGAGAGAGAAAGAGAGAGAAAGAGAGAGAGAGAGCACACAAACATACATACACAAACACAAACAAAATAAAACATATTTTACTCCGAGCGAGAATCACAACCACGATCCTCTTGGGCGATAAGTTATTCAGTCAATAATATACGTGTTTATGGACTACAAGCATAAATCATGACTATGTTGAATAAATCATTTTATTAAAATTGTGAATTATAATATGGATTATAATATGTATACGACGGACAAATCACACACACATTTAATCCCGAGGAAGAATCGAACCGCAATCCAACTGAGCTGCCGCTTACATCCTTTTACTGTTATTCAGTAAATAATGAGCATATATATGGACTTACAAATAAAATTAATACAAACAGAACTAAATATATGATTTAGAATGCATTTATACGGTATATAAAATACACGCTCCTGCACACCAAAGACAAAAGCATATATTATTAATGTTTTTCACCACGAACGGTATTTGAACCACGCACATCTTCAGCGAGCTGTTAATCTCCGTGACATTTCGTCCTTCACTTACAGTTAATAAACAGTATAACACATACATACTGACTTACGACTTTATATTAAACATATATTGTGTCTTTATTTCCTGTGACTTTTTTCCTTGTGACTTTATTTCCTAAGACTTCATTCTGTGACTTTTCCCCACTACAAATGCAATAACACACTGGCCCTAGTTTTTTTCCTCTATATAAAACTTGATTTGATTGATTGAATGTAGGGGGGGCGCTTCCGGCTTCCGCCGCTTTTGCTCTGGGTGGAGGGGTTGTGGGGGAAAGGGAGGGGTGGTTTACCCCCCTGGCTATGTCAACCTAGTTTTTATCTATTATTTCCAAATGGTCAGCTGTCCGCAAAGTTGTTTTTACTGTTTACTCATTACCTCATGTCTGGCCCGTCAAAATTTTCTAGGTCTCTGAGCTCTTGTTGTTCGGGTAATTATTATTATTAATTATTTTAAAAAAAAAAAAAAAAAACAATATATCCAACACCCTTCTTGTCTTTTCCTTACTTTCCCCCCTTTTGTCACGTGGAGAGTTAATTTTCCTCAACTCTGTCATAGAGGAGATAATGGGCTTTCTTTTGTCAACTCAAAGAGACCATCCCTATTGTTCTCATCTTAACGGTTTATAGTGGGTTTCCAAACACCCCGGACCCCTGTCTCCTTCCTAACAGCCAGGCGGATTATATCAAAAGTTAATCCTTCCTCCTCGTCTACACTCGTACACGTGAGAACAACAGTACCGATCTTTACTACTGACTGGCGATTGTTGTGCAATCAGTCGGAAGTCCTGCTATTTTTCTTAGCAATGTTACTCTTAGTGAATGGCTACGCATTCCTTCGTACTTCCACCAAATCAACACTGCAGGCATTTATGTACACAAAGGTGTGTACGGTAGACCCAACAGCTCCATACACAATTGTCGTGTTTGAAAAACAAAGGGGTCATTATACGTATATCGAAGGACAGAAGTTATATGACATACATTTAGATACAAAGTGTTACTCGATGCTATTTTTACTGCAATATTTAAGTCATTAAAACACAAAATTTAGCAGAAACAAAACCTAAATCAGGAATACAAGTAAAAAAGTTTTAGAATATATTTATATTTGTTTTTTTTTTATTTACAGCTAATCCTAACCCTAACATTTCTCTAAAAACAACAAAAACAAAACTGTCTCTAAAATTCCCTCATATTTTTTCTCTAACCTAAAACAAGAGAGTTGTGTATGGAGTCGCTTCTTATCAACGGTGAGCGGAAAAAATGTCACTGGAAAAAAGTCACAGGAAAAAAGTCATAGGAAATAAAATCACAAGGAAAAAGTTACAGGAAATAAATTCACAATATAAAGTCATAAGTGTCAGAGTGTATATCTTATAATACTTATTAACAGTGAGTGAAGCAGGAAAAGGCAAGGAGGTTAACTGCTCGCTCAATATGTGCGTGATTCAAGTGTATTTTATATACCGTATAAATGCTTTGTAATACATACATTTAGTTCTGTTTTAATTAATTTTCATTGTAAGTCGGTATGCATGCTTATTATTGAGTGAATAACAGTAAATGGAATTAAGCGACGGCTCATTAGGATCGTGGTTCGATTCTCGCTCTGGGGTAAATGTGTGTGTGTGTGTGTGTGTGTGTGTGTGTGTGTGTGTGTGTGTGTGTGTGTGTGTGTGTGTGTGTGTGTGACTTGTATATCGGAACATATTATAATTCACGCATTTAATTATATGATTTTTTCATACTTAGTTATATTGTTATGCTTGAAGTCCATAGACAAGTAAATTATAGATAGAATAACAGTGAATGGAAATAAGTGATTGTGCAGAAACTAACCTCTCGCCCAAGAAGATCGTGGTGTGATTCTCTCTCTGAATTAAAGATGTTTTGTTTGTGTGTGTGTGTGTGTGTGTGAGAGAGAGAGAGAGAGAGAGAGAGAGAGAGAGAGAGAGAGAGAGAGAGACTGTGTGTATGTGTGTGTGTGATTGTAATTTAAAAGAATCTGCCTCTAATCTCTCCGACACAACTCACATAGTAAATAAGATTTAAACTATAGCTCTATGTGTAACCCAATACTACAAGTGTAATTCCAAGAAACGCCAAAGAACTACGCTAAAACAAAATAAGACACCAATGCAATCATAATTATGGTTATAGCATTCAATGCAATATAAACATGTTAGATAGTTGTATGGTAGGTGAGTTTTATTAATATTGCATGTCACCGTTCAAATTTATAGTTACTATATCTTACAGATATGCCGACCGTTTTGATCAATTAGTACTATATATTTCAACTTTATAATCGCCCACTAGTACAAGAACAATAGAACACTATCAATAATACGGCTAACACAGTTTAATTTTCTTTTATCTCGATCGAGAAATAATTTCCAGAAGTGAAAAGAATCTGACGTATTTACATAAAATGAAACTAAATAAAAATGTATCAATGAAATCATGTTTCAAGCAGTCATATCACACTAAACATCTGTTGGTAATGTTTGTTAGGTGATATTTTAAAGAACATTTTATTCACAGTTACCAGCCGTATGTATTAAACAAGTAAAGAGTTGTCGAACAATGCACGTCAGATTGAAGTTTCTAAAAAAAAAAAAAGGAATACATTGGTTTTGCGAGCTGCATGCTTGGTATACATAAATTCATCGAAGCACAATTATGAACCGCTCTTATTACTGTCAGTAATATCCACTGCTAAAGTTTAAGTCATATTTACTATGTAAGTTGTGTCGGAGAGATAAGAGGCACATTCTTTTAATTTACAGTCACACACATACACACACACACACTCGCGCGCGCGAGCACACTCAAACATACGTACACAAACACAAACAAAATAAAACATATTTTACTCTGAGCGAGAATCACAACCACGATCCTCTTGGGCGATATGTTAATCTGCGCAATCGCTAACTGTCATTTATTGTTATTCAGTCAATAATATACGTGTTTATGGACTACAAGCATAAAACATGACTATGTATGAATAAATCATTTTATTAAAATTGTGAATTATAATATGGATTATAATATGTATACGACGGACAAATCACACACACATACACACACACACACACACACACACACACACACACACACACACACACACACACACACACACACACACACACACACACACACACACACACACACACACACACATTTAATCCCGAGGGAGAATCGAACCGCGATCCAACTGAGCCGCCGCTTACTTCCTTTCACTGTTATTTAGTAAATAATGAACATATATATGGACTTACAAATAAAATTCATACCAACATAACTAAATATATGATTTAGAATGCATTTATACGGTATATAAAATACACGCACGTGCACACCAAAGACAATAGCGGACATACACGCATACATTATAATTATTAAGGTTTTTTCACCCCGAACGGTATTTGAACCACGGACATCTTCAGCGAGCTGTTAACCTCCGTGACATTTCGTCCTTCACTTACAGTTAATAAACAGTATAACACAATCACACTGACTTACGACTTTATATTAAACATATATTGTGACTTTACTTCCGGTGACTTTTTTCATTGTGACTTTATTTCCTAAGACTTCATTCTGTGAAAACGTGAATATGTTTCAAATGGGCAAGTTATGGTGTGTGTGTGTGTGTGTGTGTGTGTGTGTGTGTGTGTGTGTGTGTGTGTGTGTGTGTGTGTGTGTGTGTGTGTGTGTGTGTGTGTGTGTGTGTTTGTGTGTGTGTGTGTGTGTGCGTGCGCGCGTGTGTGTGTGTGTGTGTGTGTGTGTGTGTGTGTGTGTGTGTGTGTATGAGAGAGAGAGAGAGAGAGAGAGAGAGAGAACAAAAAGACAGAGACAGAAAAGAAATTAACAAGAGAAGAGAGAATCTAATCTCTTTGATTATCTAAGTTTCTGTGTCAACAATCACCTAACGTAGCAAGTCTAGCTGGCGGTACTTTGTATAACTTTGATGTAGAGTTAGGCACACTCAGGCCTATGCTCGCGAAAGTGGCGGCAGCCAGAAGCGCCCCCCTACACTCAATCAATCAATCAGTCCTACTCTCTGCTTTGTCCGAGTACCTTCTGTTCACGCTTCACAGCGTCTTGAACAGCACGCCAACGCGAAAGACCAATAATCTTAATCCCTAATCCCTAAAGGCATGCTTTACAGTTCACATCCTTATGCGTTCACTTGCTAACAGGAACTACGCGTCCGTTCATAAACAACACAGACAAATTAACTAAGTCTATATTCGTATATATCTGCATTTTCAAGTTTCATCAGTCAAATAAAATTATAATTCATTCATATTTTTAATAGTATTATAATTCAATAAAAACAATAAACTGTTTCCTGAGTGGTACCACTCACGCTGATGATCCCTTGATAGTTAAATATCGGAAAGAGAAAACGATATACCAGAGTTTGGGCTTAAACTCAACAATTAAACTCCATGCTATTATTTCTCTTCCTTTCAAACTACACATCGTTTTGTTATCCAGTCCACAGTACCAAGCAATACCTACCAATAAAATTCAGGCGTTTTCAAGTCCTAGGGATTTGGCATTGATTGATTGATGGTTGAATGCACAGTGAACCTTTGTATCATCCAAACCACACCTTTCTTTTTAATTGTTACCACGATCTATCTGTTCTCTCTCTAAAAGTATATTATATATATCATCTGAGTCTGTGGGAAAGGGTGAGATAAAAGAGTTTAAATTAGTCAATATGTTTCGCTCTGAATAGGGAGGGCATTAAATGAATGTAAAAAAAGGGAAAGTGACTGAGTAGACCCGAACTTATCAGACTTTATTTCCAGTCTTTCGAAGATCAGCGGTTTTCATCATTCAGTTCTCACACTTAAAAAAAAAAAAAAAGATAAAGGATCTGTGACTGTACTTATTTCCGAAACAAAAAGCATGTACACTGCAGATCGATGTTTTTCAGCTGATCTCTGCAGTACTGTCTACAAAATAAGGTAAGAGATCATTTATTTTGATTACTTTATCATTTACATGTTAGCTTTCTTAATAGAGAGAAATATTCGGTGGCACTGATTCATGGCAAGAGCAAATACTTCTATTCTTTTCTTCATCTTTTACGAGGCGGAGGGGTATCAATTTTATGTGCAATTATGTCAGGCAGTGAGTAACCAACGGAGACATTCTTCGCTCTTTAATTGCCAGGCTTGCACGAGCTTTAGTAAACGTAACTGTTTTAGTAAACTAACCATTTTGTTTGTCCTATTTGATGGATTAGATACAAAGCCTAGAACCTTATCTGGGGATGGGGTAAGAATCACACTATCCATCCTGGCACGAATCGAACTCAGCCCCTGAATTAAGCAAGAATTGCTGTGCCTTTGCGGTTGTTCTTCAGTTCAATAATATTGCTTCAGACACTAATTAAGTCCTTCAATTTATGACAGAGTATTTCTTAAACAGAAATTTTAATTCAAAATCCACTTCATTTTATAAGTTTTAACAGAATGGATCTTGAGGAGTCCATTCTACATTACTCAATTTTTATTTTAGACTTGCGACTTTACTGTTTTATGGTGCAAGAGCACTGAACAGTTTCTATCTATGGACAGTATAATTTACGTGTTCATTCGGCCTTCACCCATAAACAAGTGTCGCCCCAAGCCTTATCGTTCTAAATTATAATCGTACTTAAAGACAGCTCTTTATAGTTATAATTTAATTCATCACCGCTGTTACATAAATAAATCTAAGTACAGTGAAATATCGCTATAAGGCGATAATTGGGGTCCATAAAATCGGATTGCATTAATAGTGGGCTTTTTACAATATTTGACTTTTTTCTGTGAACATATACGTCTATTCATGTCTAATGTAAAAGGTTGGATTATTATGGGACGAATATTAAATGGAATGCATTATTAAGATATATTCAAAATAATGGACGGATATAATATCTATAGGTTTTTACTTTGCGTTAAATAGTTTTACTAATTTTTATTTGTTTGTACGATAATACACCTTGTCCCATAATACCCCGAGTGACGTAATATCACGAATTAGGTTACACTGTATTACAACACCGCCAAGCCCAGCCAACATGTTTGCGGCTTTAGTTCTTTGATGTTTATTAAATTGTGAAAATATTTTATCAACCACCGCATTGTCTGCTGCTTGGTTGTGTATGCATTTAAGGAGAAGCATATATGGACTATTGTTTGTGCAACAATTGTATAATAATTAATTAAATATAATCACTAAACTACTTACTGGCCTTACTCATGGATCAGTAATAAGTAACATATCCGATAATGTTTATTTTGGAATAACACTTCAAGAACCTGGTGAAATTCTTACATTTCGGATCGTTTTATATTAAACGTAATATGCGAACTCTTCCCCAAAATGATAATACACTTTTTACACACTATGTTTCTTTAGTTTATTGAAAATAATTTTAAATAAAGAAACATGTACATTATTTATTAGAGTATAATATATGCTTATCTGCATAGCACTGGTTTTAAGCAAATATTGTCCACGTAGCTCTAGTTGCATTAAACATTAATTTTCCAAACTCATCACTAAATTACATTTACTGATTTAGTGTCTCGTATAACATGAATTTGAATCTAAATCTTGTATTAAATAGTGATAAATTAAAGAAGCATTACTTTATTTATTTGAGTGACATGTATGCGGTCTGCAAGTTGCTGGTTTTTAAGCACTTAATGTCCACCAAAGGATGGTTTTAAAGCATAAACCTTTTACTTTCCAATTTTAATACCAAATTAAATTTGGGACTTTTCAACATACTTTAAAATTTGAACAATTTATTAAATAGTGATACAATAATGTTAAATAAAGAAACTTAGCTTTATTTATTAGAATGACATATACATGTCTGCGTATTGCTGGTTTTTAAGCAAATAATGTCTGCGTATTGCTGGTTTTTAAGCAAATAATGTCTACGTAAGGCTGCTTTTTAAGCATACACTTATTTTTCATAAATTCAACACTAAATAGAAACTGTGGTCCTTTAAAATGATTTTGCATTTGAATCCTGCATTAAATAGAAATAAATTTAAGAAACTTTGCTTTATTTATTACAATAATGTTTAAGTTGCCTGCATATTGCTGCATTGCTGGTTTCAAAGTTTGCATTGTACAAGTAAAGGTGTTTTATAAGCATAACACTTTTACTTTCCAACTTTAATACCAAATTAAATTTGGGGTCCTTAAACATGATTCTGAGTTTGAATCTTTTCTTAAATGGTGAGAAATTAATAGTAAATATAGAAAAATCAAGTTATTTCCAAGAGTAACTTACAGGTATGCTTGCTTTCTTTTTAAATTTTTTAATAGCAAATTATGCTCACATAAGGTTGTTTTTAAAAGAAAAAAGCTTTTATTTTTGTAAGACAACACTATATTGATTTTGTTGTCCTTTAATTTAATTTTGACTTTAAACCTGTATGAAATAGTGATAAATTAAAGGAAACCTTGCTTTCCTTTATTTATTTAAGTAACATATATGTTGTCTGCATATTGCTGGTATTTAAGCACATAATGTCCACCTAAGGCTGTTTTTAAAACATTTACTTTCCAATTTTAATACCAAATTAAATTTTGGACCTTTTAACATGCTTTTAAATTTGAACAATTTATTAAATAATGAGACAATGGCATATAGCTTCATTTATTAGAATGACATATATGTCCACATATTGCTGGTTTTTAAGCAAATGATGTCTGCTTAAGGCTGGTTTTTAAGCAAATGATGTCTACTTAAGGCTGGTTTTTAAGCAAATGATGTCTACTTAAGGCTGGTTTTTAAGCAAATGATGTCTACTTAAGGCTGGTTTTTAAGTATAAACATATATTTTTCCAAACACAAGATTTAATTGAGTTTGGAGTCCTTTAACATGATTCTAAATGTATATCCTGATTTAAATAGTAATAAATCAATATAAAAACTCAACAATATATTTTTATTCATACCAAATTGTGGACTTTTAGATTATAAAATGAGGTACATCTATACAAATATCTCTTAAAGCAAATGTATTCTTCTACTTTTGATTTATATTTATAACCTATACATTTATTTATGCAGAGTCATGGTTTTTAAAAAGATTCATTTGTTTACAACTATAAAATTGACCATTTTAACTAAGTGTCCACATAATGCTGGTTTTTAAGTATGAGTCCCATAATGCTGGTTTTTAAGTGTATGTGTTTGTCTACATAATGCTGGTTTTAGGGTTATAGGAATTAGGCAGACCACAAAACATGTATATTTTTTGTTATTTGATATTTTTTCTTCAAATTAAGTACGTTTGCTATTAGTGATGTCTAAAAGCAGAATGTGAAAAAAAAATGTTAATTTTATTATTATTATGGGATATACACTGTGTCCACCTAATGCTGGTTTTTAAGCATGGTCTACCTAACGCTGGAAATAGGGTTATATATATATATATGTTATACATATATGTTAGCGCATATGCGCACTATCGCAATCACGTTTTTCAACAGGGAATTAATTCCCTTAGTCCACATTTGTCTTGCACGAATCATGAAATAAAAAATTAGTTTTTGACTCCATGCTTAGTGACAGTACCTCATTTGTATACAGCGTTTCATTAGGTTTATTTTGTTAGTATCATGTAGTATTCTATTAGCGCTTAGTATATGTTTAGTGTTTTATTAGTAAAATTTAGTATTTCAATAATCCTTGGTATACTGGTAGTATTTCAATAGTTCTTAGCATACATTTAGTACTTCACTTGTACTTTTTTAGTATTTGTGGTGGAGCAAATTTGCCTCTCTCTTTTTTAAATTCAATTGTTATATAAATTGTTAAATTGTCAAAGTGACCCGACCTTGGACACTCCTTATGATGGTATTTTTGTAAGTGTCAGAATTGGAGTAACAACTTGAGTTGAGAATATGCTAGAAAATTGCTGATTTAGTCCAAACCAGTTACAACTGGATGAGTCATTTTTCTGACTAATAGTCTCACACCTGTTCATAACATTTCATCCAATGGGGATGAATTGAATGTTTCTTTGTTGAAGAAGTACTCTATTCTAATCACTTTGAATTTAAACATAACTCAAGTCCGGTCATAAAGGCGATCATTAGCTTATGGTATGTTCACTGACTGATAAAGAAAGTATGGATTTATAATATTTCGTATATGTTTGCTATTGATCTATGATTTGACTTGGAGAATGCTTAATGTAATTGAACAATATTTCTATGTTCACTAATTTGAGTACATTGTAATTTATACTTGTGGATCTTGTTCAATGCTATATTCCTTATGGCACGTGGATTTGTAAGTTGAGAATGTTTTTAAAAGACAAAGGGGTTAATTTGCCTTAATTTGACTTTAGAGCAGAGCAAGACATTTGTTCAATCAGATTTTATTTTTTATTCTTTTAGAATTTCATTAGAAGTTTCTTAGTATTCTATTAGTACTCTGTCATTAAACATTATTCCATTTTCATTTTTCTCCTACACATTCGTATCTATTTAGTATTTTCTTAACATTTTATACATTGGCATTCCATATCTAGAAATGTTTGTATTCCATTAGATTTTTATTATTATACTGTTAGCATTTATTTATTGTTTTGTTAGTATTCCATTAGTATTTTGTTAGTATTTTTAATATTCCATTAGATTTTTATTAGTATAATATTACTATTATTTAGTATATTGTTGTGTGCTCCATTAGTATTTTGAATATACTATTAATACTCCATTAGTGTTTGTTTGTAACCCATTAGTATTTTATTCATAATTGTTTTTCGTCATCATTGTCTAATGAATCATCCATTTTATAATGTTCGCTAACTCCTCATTCTGACTTTTGTGAGTTAGTTTTTTTTAAATCTGATGTTAATAATTAAAAAGAACCACATCATACAAATCTAATTAGCATAATAGACGAGAAAGAAGACAAGCAATCTTTCTTGCAGGAATTATGCCCCTTTCCATTCTAGAGTCAGTGCCTGAGTTAGAGACCATCAGCCCGTAATCCAAGATATTCACTCACAAACTTCATTTTTATTCTCCTACTTCTCGACTTGGTGTAGGCAACAATACATAATGAAAGCCTTTAGTCAAAGACAACCAGAACCTATGAATTTCTGTAACGTATGGCTGTAGCCTGGTGTGGCACTGGTTGAAAACACTCGAGCATCTAAAACTATACCAAGCAGGAATGTCTTCGAGCAGGTGATTAGCTGAACAACAGATCAAAGTGTGGCAGCAAAACCCTTCTGTAAACAATAAGTGAAGTCGCGTTAGTCCAAAGAATTTCTTTTAATTCTACTTTTTTATTTTGGTTTGGTTTGATTTGGTTTGTTTTGCTTTGCTTTGCTTTGGTTTGCTTTGGTTTTGGTTGGGTTTGATTTGGATTATGTTGGTTTAGCATTCCATTGATTTGATTTGGTTTTCTTAGCTCATTTGTACTTGGTTTGACTTAGTTTGGATTCGGATGGGAAGGCTTCAGTTTTTGATTGGTTTAGATTTGTTGTGGTGTGGTGTGGTGTGGATTGAATTATAATGGGAAAGCTTTGTTTAGCATGGCATGGGCTGTACTTGGTTGTATTGATATGTGTGACGCCAACGCCACCTAGTTAATGGTTATGATTATAATCATTTAATTAATCCATCCATAATTAATTACAAGTGATGAGAATCATAATTTATTTCATTAATGATTCTCTAGCAGACACCACTCGACTCTCTCACTTGGTGGATATGCGGTCACTGTAAACATTTTCTTTCTTCCACAACATTAAAGACAAATATTTACTCTTACACAATATTTACATAGGTGGCTTTTAATCTATATTTAGCGAGTCCATTCTCTCTCAATCAGTTAACTCATTATTAAACTTACAGCTACCTTTCAAGACTTGACTTCTTGCCACACCAAATTCAAGTGATTAGAAAATAGAATTCTCTAAGCAGGTAAACATTTTATCTCAGCCCATTGCCTGGTCTTATTTCTGTAAATATTAAGCATTGGATAATAAAACTTCTCATCCAGTTGGAACTGACTTGCATTGCATCAACAATTTCTAGCATATTCTCAAGTTGTTTACTCCGGCTCTGGCACTTATAATACCATCATTTATAGTGCCCAAGGTCGGGTCACTTCGACAATTTAACAATTTATATAACAATTGAATTTAAAAATAGGGATTTTATGCAAATTTACTCCACCGCAGTAAGGTATTCGGGAGAATGAGAGGTTGACTGAATTTTAATGTGATCGAATTGAATTTTATTGGATATGATTTGGTTTGTTTAGGTTTGAATTTATAACACGAAAATATATATTTGAATTAACCTCTGTAAGGAAGGTACTGTTTGCCACCTTCACACTGCCCTCCCACCACTCCAACACCCTCTCACCAATTCAACAATTCCATTAGCTAAACACACACACACACACACACACACACACACACACACACACACACAAACACACACACACACACACACACACACACATCATACTAATAAACATTATTCTGTTGTTTGGATTAATATATTGATCTAAAATAAACAAGTATAATATAATGTTCGGATGAATTTGATCAAAACAGATATTATGGCTGTTGTTTCCCAAAACGCTTCATTAACATTCGTCGACAGAGAAAACGTCCACATGACTAAACTCGTAAAGGGTTTTTCCGAGTGAAGCTGATCACTGTCGGAATTTGACTTGTTTAGGATATTGCATTTAAAGGATATATTATAACGACTAATACGTAGCGACGAATTTATTACGAGGTGACTATTACACGAGCCACCTACAATAATACTAACCACGATATCATGCACAAATACACTCTTCCTCTCTGAATGCGTAAGGATTTGGGTTGGTCCCAATAATTCCAGAATCACTCGACACAAACAGCGGGACGACTGGCTATCGGAACGTCTAGGTAATGCGAGGGTGATATGCGAAGCAATTTTTTTTTGTGTGGCCCGTCAGTTATCGATTTTAAAATATGCGTATTTTCAATATGACTGCAGCTGATGGGTGCTAAGCTGTGTTTAATACCATTTAGAGCTAATTCCCTCAGGTCGTGTAGGCGTTTTATTCTTTTCTATCGTGAAGATACTCAATAGCCGCGTCCAAAGAGGCTCAGGTTCCATACATCAATTCTCCGTTGACAACAGATGGCTGTTATTAGTTCCCATTTTCATCAGGGTGTCTTGCTTGACACAAGGGGAGCAGGGTTCCACGGAGCAAGAATAAAACAATGTTCGCTTGATGTTTGCGTGGTGCTGTGTTCATATGTAGCTCTGACGGCAGTATAAACTGGTATTGCATTGTAAAAGTTCTTTCTTCACTCATACAAAAACACTGGTATTGCATTGTAAAAGTTCTTTCTTCACTCATAGAAAAACACGGGTATTGCATTGTAAAAGTTCTTTCTTCATTCATACAAAAACACTGGTATTGCATTGTAAAAGTTCTTTCTTCACTCATAGAAAAACACGGGAATTGCATTGTAAAAGTTCTTTCTTCACTCATAGAAAAACACGGGTATTGCATTGTAAAAGTTCTTTCTTCATTCATACAAAAACACTGGTATTGCATTGTAAAAGTTCTTTCTTCATTCATAGAAAAGCACTGGTGTTGCATTGTAAAAGTTCTTTCTTCATTCATAGAAAAACACTGGTATTGCTTTGTAAAAGTTCTTTCTTCATTCATAGAAAAACACGGGTATTGCATTGTAAAAGTTCTTTCTTCACTCATAGAAAAACACGGGTCCAATAGGAGAAGACATAACGAGCGTAAGTGTTCATAACTATTTTATTTTAAAATCTGAATAAAACACTAGTCTCAGCATTACCAATACAGTCTCTTGAGGCAGTGAATAATCGGGTCACGATTCAGACAAGGATAATGACCTAATAAAGTCAGTGAATCAACAAATACATATTATCACTATTTAGGCAAAGAAAATGACCTAATTAAGTCAATGAATCAACAAATACATAACTCCACAATTTAAGCAAGGAGAATGGCCTAATATTTATTGTAAATAACACCTTCAAATGTGCGCAGGTGGGGGAGGTCATATGTTGTTGTTGCTTTTGTTTTATTGGGGTGGCTTTAAAGGGAGATTAGCGTGTGTGTGTGTGTGTGTGTGTGTGTGTGTGTGTGTGTGTGTGTGTGTGTGTGTGTGTGTGTGTGTGTGTGTGTGTGTGTGTGTGTGTGTGTTGGACAGGGTATTATGGGCAAATCAGATGGAAGTTTTAGCCCACTCATTCACTCCTTGGATTAGGAATGCTGAGCTGTGTCGTGACTGTAGAAAGCTCCGATTACCTTTACTAATATGATGTTAATTGAGATCTCCACATTTATTTAATTTCACTAACAAATGAGAGAACATTTTACATATAAATTTATATTACTAAAATTCATAAAATGTCAAGCATATGTTTTGTGCTGAAATCGAGGCCCGATTTTTAACAGAAATATTAATCATGGACTGTGTTCTTTTACAATTAATTCTGTTGCAGACTGACAAAGGTCGTGTAGTCACGTGAGCTTCATGCATTTTCATGACGTCATGTCATATCAAGTTCCTCAGCTGTTGCTACCATCTCAATAGACCAGAGTACATTAAAATACTCCCACATTGGAGAAGATAATAATTTTCTTAGATTTCAAGAGTATAATCTGGTTGTCCAAAACAATTGCAGTTAATATCGGTTTAAATTTTCCTAGAGACAATAAACACAGCCGGTTTATGCTTTAATGTTTGCATCAATATAGTTGGCCTTGCCTCTTTCGTCAGCACTAACGAATATTTTTTATGCTGCTGCCATTTCAAGTTCTATTCTATTTGTCCTGCTGTCTTATTTTGCCCCAAAATGGCCAACATAAATCATGAATCCAGGTTGTGTAAGGAATAGCCTGAGTAAATCATGCATTCAGAAGGTAGAAATTGATCTTCCGTCGTGCTTCGGTTGGCTATATTTTATTAGATCGTCTCCCCTTTCAACTCTCTTTCCATTTGTACATGAGAAAACACAAGCACATTGAAAGCTATTTCAACTCACAACGAATAGAAGCTCCGAGTGATATATTATACACTGCAAAACAACTAACAACTGATGTTTACATAGTCATAGTTTTGGGTTTGTGTGCTTGTGTATGGGGGTGTTTACATAGTCATAGTTTTGTGTTTGTGTGCTTGTGTATGGGGGTGTTTACATAGTCATAGTTTTGGGTTTGTGTGCTTGTGTATGGGTGTGTAGATGTATACGTGCGTGCAAGGAATTTAATTGATTTATTTTTATTTTTTTACAATACCAGCACTCATCATTTATAATTAGTAGACCGAACACCTCAAGTCCTGTCATACAGCGCTTCCGCCTGGTGTGTCGGCTGGTAGTTATTCATTTATGTCTCCTTCTGATGCCTTACGGATTGCGTTTCAAAAGTGTCATCATTAACGCTTAGGGAGTCGTTCAAAAATCATAAGGTTAATAACTTGTCAGTCCGGAATTGAAAATCTATGCTCAGGGCATTGACCAGTAGTGCAACTGAGGTTTCATTTATTCGGAATATAAATGTGGACGCTGCTCACAAATGAGGACAGGGAGTCCAGTCCACAGAACTGCTGATGACTTTGGGTATTGTGCCATGTACCTTTGACCCATTTGGAAGCTACATGTTTCTGTAATTTGGAAGATTAATTGTACGCAGGAACTGGTT
The DNA here is from genome assembly GCA_028829895.1 of Sinotaia quadrata. Taxonomy (NCBI): domain Eukaryota; kingdom Metazoa; phylum Mollusca; class Gastropoda; order Architaenioglossa; family Viviparidae; genus Sinotaia; species Sinotaia quadrata. The sequence goes on along the minus strand of CM054178.1, from coordinate 37,334,465 downwards.
TTATTTCTTTTTTAATTATTCTAAATGGTGCTTCGTAACTTTAATCTTAAGTTAGCGTGCTAATTTGAAAATAAATTATTAAACCATTAAATTAATTTTAATAAAACGTATATATGTAACAGTATCTGCTTCTCTCTCTCTCTCTCTCTCTCTCTCTCTCTCTCTCTCTCTCTCTCTGTGAGAAGGGCCTTAGGCGAGGGAGGGGATCAACCAAATGCATTTCAAACTAATGTGATGATTTTCATCAGATATCAAATACCTTCAAAGATGTATTCCGGGAGGAATTGTTATGTCCTATTGCCCCTCTGTCAGAATTGTTATGACTTCTTGCCCTCTGTCAGAATTGTTATGACTTCTTGCCCTCTGTCAGAATTGTTATGACTTCTTGCCCCTCAGTCAGAATTGTTATGACGTCTTGCCTCTCAGTCAGAATTGTTATGACGTCTTCTCTCCGAATTTTATGATCTCTTGCTCCTCAGTCTTCTATCATGCTGTCTTGTAAGGCTTCCAATTGATATTATGTCAAAAGGTAACGAAGTACACAATTATTAAAAATAATGACTTTGTTTTGCTATGTTTCTAAGATCTAATATTTCTTTTAAAATCACATCGAAAGAATTCCAGGCTAACAGTGCCTACATTGACGGCGTTTGAAGTTAACATCAATCCCCATTACTACCGAGGAAATTCTAATTTTAACTTGCACATAAACAGAAGCGTCAAGCATACGAATATCAAAAGAAAACGATGGTTTACAAGGTGGGAATTAGAAATGAAACGGTTCCATTACCAGGATTCAAAAGAGACATAAATATTTTTTGAGAAAAGATAAAGTGACAATTTAAACGTATATAACTATTTTGTCTTAAGTGACAACCTCCGAGTGATGAATGACGTCAGTTTGAAAGTGTGAAGTGAAAGAAGATTATGTTCATAGTACTCGGATTGCTTTCATTTTGCTCATGCATAGTTAGTACTAACAGCTGAAGAAACTGAAGTAGTGTCAATAAAAATATTTGTAAGAAAAACAACTAAATTTTAATAATGCATTTTCAACAACTAACGTTACATAATGTATTCCTCAACAATATAACTGTAAACAATTAAAATCTTAAAATATATTTTGTAATTCAAAATTAATTTCGAGAAGCAATATTGTGTAGTCCATAAAACTGTTGTTTGTGTGTGTGTGTGTGTGTGTGTGTGTGTGTGTGTGTGTGTGTGTGTGTGTGTGTGTGTGCTTGTTTATTTGTTTGTTTGTTTGCTAAATGTTCGGTTTTAATGAAACCTGTATTTCTGTTTTATTATTTTGAGTGACTTTGTGACTTTCAAAAGGAAGCTATACAGATGTGAGCCAAGAATCTGGGTTAGGTCCCTTTGCTGTTGCGAGCCATATGTACTTGATATCACTCAGGCGATATCGTAACTCCTTTAAAGATTAAAAATAAAAGTAAAAATAGCATTTGCCTGAATTAAGATTTGAAAAAGTGCATGCACCTCACAAGAAAGTCGAGTGACTGTCCACATTTTTATTATTTTTTGCTGCATCATTAAACCGTATGGCACTTCTAAAATGGATCCCACAAACTGTAAATCTCACAAAGTCATCCCTCACTATGGCACTCCAAAAATGGATCCCACAAACTGTAAATATCACAAGGCTCCTCAACGGACACAGCATGGCATTACGGCTAATACTTCGTGGCAAAACCGTATGAATCCGTCACGTCTTAATATTCTATAAAATACACTTTCGTGTTTGGTTATTTGCTTCCGCTAATATTAAGATACTGAATATGAAGGTAAGGTGTGGGGGCGGATATTATGGAGAGAGGGTTTAAGCTATCAAGATGTAAATGGTTTTGTTTACTACTGAGCTGTTTTAGTTCGGTTCCAAATGACTTGTATCCTTTCGGCAGTTTTCTCGCACAGCTATTGTAGATCTGCGTTAGTGTTCATTTGACTCGCACAAAATAGTAGATCTGCGTTAGTGTTCATTGGACTCGCACAAAATAGTAGATCTGCGTTAGTGTTCATTGGACTCGCACAAAATAGTAGATCTGCGTTAGTGTTCATTGGACTCGCACAATAGTAGATCTGCGTTAATGTTCATTGGACTCGCACAATAGTAGATCTGCGTTAGTGTTCATTCCCGATGGATAGTGTCGTTTATAACGTATTTTCTATGACGAAAGCACTCGACAAGTATGCCAATATTAAAAGCATGTTTTCCAAATTCTGCTTCATACTGAGATACTGAGATGTTCTTGCCTGTAAAGAAATTCTTGTGGCTTTATATGCTGTTCCCACATAATACATCGATTTCGTGAGCAGAGAGCACTAAGAACAATCTGTGGAAGGGGGAAGCAACTCTCTGGCGGCTTCCAAGAAGGTGAATTCCCGGCTCTGAGTCTGCACGTAAGTAAAACAAAATGGCGTGAGGGATCAGCATTTGTATCCCTCTTTTAAGCGTCTCTGACCCCATCCTCGTTTTTTGACTACCCAGCCTGTTATATGATATTTTGGTAATGTTGCAGTGTTAACATTTCTTCTGTCAGTACTTTATTTTGAGCTGAATTAATTTTGAGTTTGGTGTCCAGAACATAATACAATGTTACCATTGGGTCTTAATTCATGATACATAATTATCCTTGTTGAAAACTCTATGACTCGCTTAGGTCTGAAGCAAAGAAAGTCAGTTGTACAATGCGACAAATATATTTCATGCCGTACTGCAAACGAATAGAGAAAGGGAAACAGGACAAAATAATAGTGCACAGTTTTGGTAGCACTCTCTCAAATTGACATTTAGAGTTCAGATAGATAGATGGATGGATGGATGGATAGATAGATAGATAGACAAACAGACAGACAGACAGACAGACAGACACAGAGAGAGAGAGAGATGTATGCTTATTTAATTTCGCCGCTTAATTATACAATAACATATTTCTTCTCCTTTGAAGTGTTCGTTAACGCCTTTCGGGATGATTATAGAAATATTTCACTTGCAGCATATTAAAAGCTTGCTCAAGCTTTCATACAAACTTAGCTTCATATGCGGTAACTAAACTACTGCTTTTTGTCGTCAGTGTTTATCTGCCCTGTGACCAGCTACTTAAATGATACTTTAGATCAATCACCGTGCTTGTAGGGACATCCGGGACTGAATACACAGTTCATTCTACTACGATGTATCGAGACCAAAAGCAGCGTATTTTTAGAGTTAATACTGTCCAGGCCATTTTGATCATGATCCTAGAACCTCTCAGACTTTAAAAGCCCTTTCGAGAAGGAACTGTAGACGAAAAAAAAATAGAACAGAGTTGTGAAGTTTCAGTGAACTTGTATTGGGTGACAACCTTTTCGTGGACTTGCCCTCTGCGGAGACTCTTTATTATGTCTTCTTGTTCTAGAAAAGACAGTAAGAATATGTGGAACAGATATTGCTGATGTTAATTTCTGAGAAGTAGTTCCTTGCTTACAATCTACTTTGGTGAATGTTCTTCGCATTACTTTAATTTTCAGTTTGATTTTTATTTTTAATTTTGATTTCTTTGTATTTTTCCTTACAGCTCATCTTCACTAATCATTAGGAAGAATTTATGCAAATTTGTGATTTTTTTAATTCATAGTTTATACAAATTGATAAATGATTTCTATTAAATCAAATAAAATGTAAACACTTTTGTAGTTCAAAGTTATATAATGTATAATTGTTGCTAATGTGTGTCTTCTTTGCGTAAAATTGCAAAATATTTGTGTGACAAAGTAAATTTGCCTCTCCCTATTTTTGAATGAAATTGTTATATAAATAGCTAATTGTCAGAATAACCGGACATTGGGCACTCCTTGAGCTGTTATTTTTGAAAGTGTCTGAGTTGAAGTAAACAGCTCGAGGCAAGAATATTCTAGATTGCTGATGTAATGCAAGCTGAATGAGTGGTTTTTCTGTCATCCAATGATTATGATTTATGACAACGAGACCAGCTAATGGGCTGAGTTTAAAGAATTTACTTTCAATAGAATACTTGTACTCTCTGATCACTTTTGAATTTGAAGTGGAAGGGAAAGTCCGGCTTTGAAAGCCAGTTGTTAGCTTAAAGGTGAGTTAAAACTGATTGATTGAGAGAGAATGTACTTAGGAATAATTCATGCATGTTCCCTATTCGTATGTTATACTTGTGTAGAGACGTACTATGTGAGTTGACTTTTATTTCTACAAATATTTGAACTAAGCTAGGCACATGTAGTGTGCTAACACTTGACATTGTTTGATATACTGTATTTATTTTTCCATGTGTGTGTATCAGGTTAATAAATATTGTTGCAGGAGATTGTAAGGTGAGAATGGGATGTGAGAAAGAATAGAGTTATATTGTGCTATACAGGAAACTTAGGTTTGCTCTTTAATTATATGTTGCAGTGAAAAAGTGGCCTTTTGAATTTTGATTTTCAAGTTTGGGCTTTGAGTTTCAACTACTGAGTTTCACCTTTGAATCTTTTGAGCTTCAAATTTCAAGGTTAAGTTAACCTCCATGTGTTCACCAGTTATTATTTGAATGGCCGAGAAAATGCAGAAATATCTGTTGTGATGTGTGTAAGCATAAGGGAGTACACAACACATTTTTTATGTATAAGGCAAAGGATGCTAAGTACATCTGTACAGTGAAGTTACAAGAATCATTGTGATTGTGTTCTGATTGAAGAAAAGGACACAGTGGCAAGAATGCTCAAGCAGTTCAAGAGGAAAGTGCGCATCATTGTTTCCATGCCTGTTGCAGGTGACATATGTTGACATGCAGACATTGTAACATTGTTGCAAAAGCAAGTGAAAGACTGTCAAAGCAGTGATTAATCCAGGTCAAGTAAAGATTATAATAACATACCTCTTATAACTCTATTTATATTCTCTGATAGGACTAACCTGTGATTTGTATTGTCTCTATTGTTGAATTGTAATTATATAGAGAGGGAGACTGTGTAATGTAAAATTATCCGAGTATGAGTTCATGGAATATTGATGTCAAGTAATCTATTTCCTTGTAATTGTCGTATGAATATTTGATTGCTCGTTTAATAAATGTATTGTTAAATTTATTGACATTCTTATGCATATTGATATTAATAATCTTATGTTGGAGAAGAAAGTGGGTGGATGGAGGCTCCCTAAATATAGATTAAAGATGAATTTGTCTTCTCCTTTAGTAAGACGTTTTCCACTCATGAAAACATTATGTGACTGTAAATGTTGTTTTATGTTGTGAAATAGATAAAACGTTTACAGCGCATAAATATCCGCCAAGTGAGAGAGAAACTAGTGATGTCTGCTGGAGGATCATTAATAAAATAAAGATTCTCATCACTTGAAATTAGGTATGAAAGATTAAATAATAATTATCCTTTTCATTAACTAAGTGGCGTATTCAGTATTATCCTATTTTCAGCAGGATATTCCATTGGAAATTATTTGAAAAGTAGTACAATAAAATACTCAGTTTCAATAGATAGATAGATAGATAGATAAACAGACAGACAGATAGATAGATAGATAGATAGATAGATAGACAGACAGACAGATAGATAGATAAATAGATAGACAGACAGACAGACAGATAGATAGATAAATAGATAGATAGACAGACAGATAGATAGATGGATAGGTAGGTAGATAAATAGATAGACAGACAGACAGACGTAATCTAAAGTAAACGATTTCATTCACATTTCTCATCATTTGTAAGCTTTCACACAATAAGACATACAAATACCTACTATGGTCGCTGAGAAGACAGCAGTACGAACTGATTAGAGCGGCCTTTTGTTAACTACGTGGTCCGTGACAGCAGTGTACAAAAGCACAAACTCTTATTTTCAATTTCATAAAGTTATTTATGAGATGACACTTTTCTCTTGGTTATCATTTTCCTTTTTCTCCGTCTTTTTTTTTGACTCTTAGTCTGAATGTCACTTTCCCCTGCATAAAGAGAACATGAAGGCAGGGGATTTAATCCGTGTTTAGTGAAATATTTATTATTTTATGACGCGCATGCAACCCAATCAGTGCAAACAAAAGTGACAACCTAGAATCTCGTCATAGCTTTACTTTTTAAAAATTATTTTGGAAGCACTTGAATGACATTTTCTGCATTACCGGAAACGACGGGCAAGGTCTGACAGACGGTAGTCAGGTACAGTGGTGTAGCAATGGATTGTGCCGGTTGTGCAATGCACAAGGGCCCCGCGTTTGGGGTGAGGGTGGAGGGGGCCTGGCAGCGAGCGGAGTCTATTTATAGTTGTATGCAACAGATTTATTTTCTTTTGAAATCGAAGGGGCCCACCCCGGAAGCTCGGCACAAGGGCCCCGAAAATAAAACATGCTATTCCACTGGCAAGGCATCGGGTGTAGAGCACTTTGAAGCTGCAACAATGACAATCTCTTATTTGCTTACAAGATTCCCTCTCTCCTCTCTTTCTTCCTCACTCTCCCTCCCTTCTACTCTCCCCTCCCGTCTTTTTTTTACTATCCCCTCTTTTCTCTACACCTCTATCTCCGCCATTTCTTTCCCTCTGTATCCCGTTTCCTTTTTTGTTCCCCCCTCTCTGTCTCTGTCTCGGTCTCTCTATATATATATTTCTCCCGCCATCTCTCACCCCTATCTCTCCCTATCTCTCCCCCTTTCTCCTCTTTTCTTTCTCTCCTATCCTCTTTCTCCTCCTCTCTCTCTCTCTTTCCTCTCTCTTTCTCCCTCTATCTCTCTGCGTCTCCTTCTAACTTCTCTCACTCTCTCCCCTTTTCTCTCTCCCCCTCTTCCTACTATCCTTTTCTCTCTTCTCCTCTCTCTCCCACTATCCATCCTCTCTCTTCCTCCCTTTCTATATCCTTCCTTCTCTTCCTTTACCTTCGTTCTCTCCCTCTCTCTCTCTCTCTCTGATTGCCTTATTGTAATTTTGCACCAGGAACATAATAAGCTGGGACCTCCTCGTTCGTGTCTGGAACTGATCAATTTCTCTCAAATTATGGAGCGTATGGAAAGTAAGCAGAAATCTTCCGAAGAATAAATCAAGTATTTAATCGTGATGAAACACTCCAGCTATTTTACGGCTTATATCTGTCGTTACATTTCGAGAGATAGTGTACTGAACGAGTAGAACACAAGAACTTGTGGCGGAGTAAATTTGCATATCCCTGTATTTCTATACTTAATAATTAATCTTTGTTGCCAATATTAACCTTGGGTACTCCTTATGATGATATTTTTAAGTAAACACTCAAGTGGAGAATGTGCTGATGCAATCAAAACAGATCACAAGAACATTGTTGTGAAGTGATGTAAATGACAACGCTGTTTTTATTGTATGTGTTATATGTATATTTGATCGTTGATTTAATAAATATCATGACCTTGTTACACATATTGATAACCATAAGTTGGAGATTTAGTGCTTGTATGGGAGCTCACTAAATATAGATTTAAAAAATAGTAATATGATTCTAACTTATTAAGGCAAAAATACGTGTTGCCTCAATGGTCAGCTGCATTCGACTAATGATTTACAGGTGAGTTTCTAGTATGTTCATTCACGCAGCTGAGCTATGCTTTGATTGGTATGTTTCCAGTCTGAGGATAAGGGTCAGCCTTTTTAGTCTATTTCTAAGGAGGGGTCGGTGTGGGCTACATAACAATTATGTAAATTAGATCCTAACTATTATTTTATCATATATATATATATTCATCATCCTTTAGTTAGGTAATGCACCTGTTGTATTAGTTCATTTCATTAGTCATTAGTTAGCTCTTTGTGTTAGTTCGCTACAATAGTTACATGATCCTGTAAGGAATTGATTGTGTTAGTTTATTTTGCTAGAAAGTTTATTTTGTAAGATAATCGATTTATTCGTCGTGCATTAGTAAGCATAAAAATACTCTTTTAAAAAAAACTAGTTCATCGTTTAATTAATTCATTAAATAATGAGATCTTGCTAATCCATAATTTGCAATTAACTGTAAATTTTAAACTCTCCTGTTGAGGATAACGCTCGTGCGATGATAGGATACTAATCCTCGTTTCTTCCTTAAGTAGAAAAACTTACGGCTGAATTTTAAAATGTCCTCTAGTTCAGGGTGGTCATCTCGTTTTTTAGCTCTTCAGAGGGACAAAAACTGGCGGTGGGGGTAGTTACACATGTGTCCTAGCTATCCTTTAGCAGTTGAACAGTTGCAAGCGACAGCCTTTAACTGCTACCAAACCTCACTGCAAATCCACCCCAAATCTAATTCGAATTTATGTCCACAAGGACTTCAAGCCTTTATGACCACAAGCAATTCAAGCTGTTCCTAAAAGCTTGCGCCATTTTGTGAATTTAGCAACGAGCCTAAAACGGACAAGAAAAAAAATATGTAGAAGACAAATAAATAATGAAAGGAAACTCTCACATATCCTTGACAGGATTATTTTACTTTCTAGGGTAATATTTCAAATTCAGAGTGATATTGTAACACTTCTGTCTGGGTACTGTACTGTGTGTAATACATCTGCTTGTGAATATTCAGTGTGTAAAACTACTGTTTGGGTATAGTGTACTGTGTAACACTGCTATTTGGGTTAAGAGTACTGCGTATCATTGCTAATCGGATAAAGTGTACACTGTAACACTGCTATTTGGGTAAAGTATTATGTGTAACACTGCTATTTGGGAAAGGTGCATTATGTAACACTGTTGTTTAGTAAAGTGTACCTTGTAAAACTGCTGTTTTGGTAAAATGTACTGTGTAATACTGCTGTTTGGATAAAGTGTACTGTGTAACACTGCTGTTTGGGTAAAGTGTACTGTTAAACACTGCTGTTTGGGTAAAGTGTAATGTGTAACACTGCTGTTTGGGTAAAGTGTACTGTGTAACACTGCTGTTTGGGTAAAATGTGCTGTGTAATACTTCTGTTTGGGTAAAGTTTTGTGTAACACTGCTGTTTGGGAAAGGTGCATTATGTAACACTGTTGTTTAGTAAAGTGTACCTTGTAAAACTGCTGTTTTGGTAAAATGTACTGTGTAATACTGCTGTTTGGATAAAGTGTACTGTGTAACACTGCTGTTTGGGTAAAGTGTACTGTTAAACACTGCTGTTTGGGTAAAGTGTATTGTGTAACACTGCTGTTTGGGTAAAGTGTACTGTGTAACACTGCTGTTTGGGTAAAGTGTGCTGTGTAATACTGCTGTTTGGGTAAAGTTTTGTGTAACACTGCTGTTTGGGTAAAGTGTACTGTGTATCATTGCTATTGGGTAAAGTGCATTGTGTAACACTTCTGTTTGGGTAAGGTGTACTGTGTAACACTGCAATTTACGTAAAGGTTAATGTGTAACACTGCTATTTTGGTCAAGTGTATTGTGTAATACTGCTGTTTAGGTTAAGAGTACTGTGTATCACTGCTATTTGAGTAAGGTGTACTGTGTAACGCTGCCATTTAGGTCAAGTGCACTGACTAATACTGCTGTTTGGGTAATCTGTAACTTGTAGTAGGTAATAACACTGCTATCTGGGAAAATGCGATATTTAATAACACATCTAAATAGTAAAGTACACTAGTTAACAGCACTGCTGTTTGAGTAATAGTGCACTAGTTAATAGCACTGCTGTTTGAATATAGTGCACTAGTTAATAGCACTGCTGTTTGAATATAGTGCACTAGTTAATAGCACTGCTGTTTGAATATAGTGCACTAGTTAATAGCACTGCTGTTTGAATATAGTGCACTAGTTAATAGCACTGCAGTTTGAATATAGTGCACTAGTTAATAGCACTGCTGTTTGAATATAGTGCACTAGTTAATAGCACTGCTGTTTGAGTAAAAGTGCAATGAGTAATACTATTTTTATGCGAGGATAGGTACGTTGATGGATGTTGGTCAGGAGATGGAAACAAATGACTGTTTGCCTTGGTGAACATTACTAGGTGTGAGAAAGGAAGAGTGCTGAAGTTGGTGTTACTTGATGGTTTACTTTTAATGTACGTTCGCTTGTTTCATTTTTCCCAATAAATACAAATGTAATGTCTCCGGCTGCCATCTTTTTGGACAGAATGCTATTGTACTTTGCATGAATAATAGCTTTTAATTGTGCTTTGACTTTGAAAATGATGCTTTCATAGAGATGCTGGTGGAAGTAGATGCTGTTGGAGATGAAAGTTTTATCGTAACCGTTCTTTGCAGTTCTCATGGCACTGTCAGGTTTGATTGCAAATGTTTTCATCAGAATTATTTTGTCTTACTTTTTCGGCATTTTATTTGTCTTCCTGATTCTCCAGGTCCGTAAATCTAATAATACAAAATATGTTTCTTGCACTTTGATCTCGCCTAGAATTTCAAAAGCATCGCGGTAGAAGTGATTTTAGAAGCACAGCAAAACATGTTTAATCAAAAATAATTTCTCCAAGATCCATTCTAGCAGTTTATTTTCTTTTCTATCTTTTGTTTCTAGAGTGGGTTTTATTTCTTCACGTCAACACGGCCAACTGGAGTCGGTAGTGTGAAATATTAAACCCGAGATCTTTGTAAGGTACACTTTTCGGATCTTCCAACACGTACAAAAGCGAAGGTTTCCTTTGTCGGGGCACCCAGGGAATTTAAACACACACTGACAGGCGCAACGAAAACTAAGGTGACATTAAGAAGCATTTAGAGAGGAGAATAAAACTTTTCTTTTTTTAATGAACACAGAGAGCAGACAATTACAAATTAATTAGCAATGTATGAAAGCACTTACTGTAGACTTGATAAATGACGATGGCGACAGCAACGACGACGATGATGATAACGACGACGACGATGATGATGATGACAATAATAATGATAACGACAATAATGATGATGACGATAATAATGATGATAACGACGATAATGATGATGACGACAATAGTGATGATAACGACGATAATGATGACGACGACAATAATGAGGAGGAGGAGGATGGTGGTGGTGCTGGTTGTGGTGGTGGTGGGTGATGGAGATAATGATGATCGAAACAGATAGTTTTGAAAGATGTTTAAATGTCTAATAAAATTCCAATATTTTGGAGAAATTTCAAAATTGCTAATTCTTCTCCTACAGTTGCAGCTGAAACTGAATTTTGCTGTTGCTGCAGTAACTGTTGCTGGGGAATTTCATATTTTTAGCACTGATAAAACATGTTTGGGCAAGGTAAATTTCTTGCCACTCTTTTAAAAATTAATTATTATATATTTTAATGGTAAAAGAAGACCATCAAAGGTTTGCAGAAGCTGTACGTGACCTCAGTGGCTCTGGTTGCAGGGGCGTTTGAATTGTGGTGCGACTTGTTTTTTGATTTACGGTGTATTAGCTGTACTAGGTTATGCTAATAATGTCACTTTCAAATCAAGAACAAGTTTACGGTTTAATAATTAAAACAAAGCAGCAGACAAACACTACTAATTATGTAGACGGATGGGTAGTTGGTTTGTAGCTGTATAGATGGAAGTTTGTTTGTCATAAGGACTAATTTTTAAGTGTGCTTATTTCGCAGACATCAGTGAAAAGGCGGATTGAAGAACACTAATAGAAACTATCGAACATTGATGAACATTGACGGACATTGACGAACATAGATATACATTGACGAACAAAATAAAAAATTAAGTTTCTTGACTTTTCATACCGTTCTGTATTTTTTATTTTTTTATTTTGTTTACTGTAACAAACTGCTGGTGATACTTTATTTTCTATTCACAGCCTGCGTGAGCAAATTTGAGCTCGCATTTCAATGACCTACTTACAAAGAGTATCGTAATGATGAACATCAAGTAACAGGCCCCTAAGCAAACTAAAATTTGATCTTCAATAGAACTTGAGTATACACAGAGATTATAGTATCAGATACTATTCAGTCAAAGGAAGCGTTCACACAAAATGGGATCGATTTAACGCGTTATTCTCTGTTGTAAAAGTTTATTTTAATGCAGATAAAACTGTCGTCTTTTTAGACATAAGGTGTCATATAATGGGAGCTACAGGTGTGAGAGTTTAAAATGCAGTTATGCTTAAATAATATATATTTTAATCGTTTAATCGTAGTTTAGTTCAGTTTATTATTACTGACTATTAAGAGTCTGTTGTGATATTTCTTTGCAGTAGAAGTAACCAGTTATTCTCCAGACCTAAGCTAAATAAATGTAATACAGAGAATCAGTAATTTGTCTTTCCCGTAGAGTTCTTTCCCCTGGCTCGCGAGTCACGGAAGTTCAATAGTCACCGACATTTAGAGGATGCGAGGCTGTAGAAGATTAACTGTCATAATAGTAACAGCATGCCCCTGCTAAGCCTACGTCAACGTTGACCGCAAACCATCCACTACCCCGTAACGAAGCATTGGAATTTCCCAAGACCAGTGGAGGTAAATAAGGATGCACGACGACTATCCCGACCAAGATATCCCGAATGGAACCGTCCAAAGCTGACTCTTGATGACAATGCAGTCTGAGCGGTATTGGCGCATTGCCGTGTGAAAAATAATTTCGGTAATTATATAAATTATGGCAACCACTTATACAGACATCTGACTGAACTGAGTCATTTATTCTGATAGCTGGTTGTACATTTTTTTCCCCACTCTTAAGTAATACAAATGCGCATTTTGAATGTCTTTCCGGGATTCTAAGCAGTAGAAAAATATAACAATATTATTTTATTAACAGTCGCAATTTGTGATCGTTAAGTAGCATAACCATGAGAACAGAAAGTCGTACTAAACATAAATATCTAAATATTCAGTGAGCTGGTTTTGTTTAAAGTGGTCGTCTGAATACAGTGAGCGATCATCCTGTGGGTTATATTGTGGTCATCTTGTGGGTTATATCGTGGTCATCTTGTGGGTTATATTGTGGTCATCTTGTGGGTTATATCGTGGTCATCTTGTGGGTTATATCGTGGTCATCTTGTGGGTTATATTGTGGTCATCTTGTGGGTTATATCGTGGTCATCTTGTGGGTTATATTGTGGGTCATCTTATGAGTTATATTGTGGGTCATCTTGTGAGTTTATTGTGGGTCATCTTGTGAGTTATATTGTGGGTCATCTTATGAGTTATATTGTGGGTCATCTTGTGAGTTATATTGTGGGTCATCTTGTGAGTTATATTGTGGGTCATCTTATGAGTTATATTGTGGGTCATCTTGTGAGTACATTTTACCATTATTCTCTTGAGCACACTGGATAGTTTAAGTGTATACATGAACTTACTTAGGAGTACACGTATTCCCGATTCGTCCAAACGAAAAATAAAACATTTTGTGAAAAATTAAATTGTTAAGGAGAACACATCTATTCGTCCAATTGAACGATAGTAAATTTTATGACTGTCACGAATGGTTTCTGATGATGTTGTAAAAATACCACAAGCCAAACTGATTACTGATATTTATGGATAGTCTCTATTTAATGTCAACACTTGAAATATTTTGGGAATATTACTCGCAGAAAGTTTGCATTATCTTTTACGTGAACAAAGGGTAAAGCTATTGAGAATATCTATTAAGTTTGGATAATATAAGTTTAATTTCCATTAACTTCTACTCCTATTCACTTGGCATTGATACTGTATTGCTAGCAGCAATTCTCTATATGTCAGGAGTGGTTCATAGTGGTAATAACGGCCCTCCAATGATTCCAAACTACAATGGTTCATGGTGGTAATTACAGGTCACAAGTGTTATCCAAGTCAGTGACCTATGGTGGTAATTACAGCTCCCCATTGCTTCCAAACTACAATGGTTTATGGTGGCAAATACAGCTCACAATTACTTCCATACACTAGTGTTTTATAGATGTAATTACAAGTCTCCAGTGCTATCCAACCCACATTGGCTTATGATGGTAATTAGAGCGCACCACTGCTATTTAAAACACAGTGGTTCGTGGTGGTAATTACAGATCCCCATTCCTGCCAAACAACAGTGGTTCATGGTGGTAATTACACCTCACAATTCTTCCATACTACAGTGATTCGTTGTGGTAATTACAGGTCACCATCCATACTACAGTCCTTAATAGTGGTAATTACAGATCACCAATGCTATCTAAACTAAAGTGGTCCATGGTGGAAATTAAACTCACCACTGCCATCAAACCCACTTCCAAAAACACCCACTTTAAAAAGTAATAACAAAACGAAATAGTATGGCCCCACGTTCACACAGCTTTATAATTACAGAAGACCAACAAACGAAATAGTATGGCCCCACGTTCACACAGCTTTATAATTACAGATGACCAACAAACGATGAAAAAACAAAATAAGTAGTTCGCTCTACCATGAACTACCTGATCTCTCCACAGCTTAGAGAAGACTTATACAAATACAACAATTTAATCATATTAATAGAATCGTAGGTTTTACTACATACAGCCTGAGTTTTGCTTCCTTGAGAGTGTAAAAGATTTCTATCCCTCATGTTTTTTTCCTCAGACAAGCAAATATATCTTAATATTTTATATTATTATCTCAGCCTGTTATATACTTGACATTATATTATTGTCTCTGTTTGTTAAATACTTAACTTTTCAAACTCGCATAATGTAATAACGCTTCTGTAGACAAACCTGAGCGACATTGAAGCTCGCAGTCCCATGCTCTCGAAAACTGTTCGCCAGTGGTGCTATAAAATCCAGCTGCACCCCGAATGACTCGATCGGGATGCTAAGTTAGCATTAAATAATCCAGTGGAGTGTACCCGCTCTGTAAACAAAGTGGCAGGTAAAATAGGTAGGAGTCAGCAATGTCAAGTTGACATGTAGAAAAGATTATAAACTCACCAGACCTAGGGAATAGCCCAAGACCCCAGACACTCAGGCGCCATGCTCGAGCAAATGTAATAGTTTATATACCCTGTGGAGTATCTGTCTCGTCATTTCGATTTTTCTATCATCAAGTATGATCTTATGGCTGAACAATGAGCTTATTGGTGGAGTTGTTTGACTGATAGGGTGAATGCGGAAAAAATAGATTTAGAAATATTTTGTCATTAAATTAGAACTTTTGATTTTATGGTAGTTAAGTAGTCGTTAGAGACCTTTTGTTTTGTGTTATGTGTTCCTAGTGGAAATGTTTGATCTGGATACATTTGAGATTAATTATAATTGTATTTATGCCTGTGTTGTGCGAATGGGGTTCATGATTTTATTGCAGAAGAATGTAAGTTTGAGAATGCTTACGGAGAAAGTATGGAAGTGTGGAAATATATTAGACAAAAATCTTACATGATATCACTCTGGATTTCTTTCAGAGAAACGCGCCTTCCATTTTATTCACTTCATGCTACAGCCGTAGTCATCTGCATTCCTCCTCCTTTGGTCTACATCATTACATGGGTCCCACCATCGATCGTTACAACTGCTGACAGTTGTTGGAAATTGGCTGTGGTGAATTCCCAGCAGGAACGAGTACGCTGGGAGATGAACCCGTACCTTGAGAGAATCACAGAATTCTTGGTCGTAGTTCGGGTTGTCATGCCTAAATCCAGTGTTTAACTAAGGACCATCAGTTCAGCGAGCACACGGCAGTTACAAGGATCAACAGTGTCAACATTGAAAAAGGTCACGAAATTAACGCTTTTCATTCCGCAATTCTTACTCTGTTTCTATGATGAAAATTATACTAAATTGAACTGTTAGTGATTATCAATTTAATTATATACATGATTGCCTATTCCTATTTCTAAACTTAATTGTTATATAAAATGTTAAATAACAACGTGACCTGACCTTGGTAACTGCTTATAATGGTATTCTTTTGTAATCGCCAGATTTGGAGTAAACAACTCAGGTAAAGAATGTGCTAAAACTTGCTGATGTAATTTAAACCGGTATCATGTGGATGACTAGTTTCAAATGGTTAAGATTTACAAGAACCAGACCAGCCAATGGGCTGAGATGAAGTTTACCTGTTGAAAAGAATTGTATTCTCTAATCAAATTGAATTTGGCGTAGCTGAAATCTGGACATGAAAGGCAGTCGTTAGCTTAATGATGGGTTTACGCACTGATTGAGAGAGAATGGACTTAGAAATATTTTGTGCATTTCGCTATTGATATACTTCCATTTTATGTAGTGATGTATTATGTAAGTATATTATTACTTCTACAATCGGAATTATGAAGCATGTATGTTATATATTACACATGACATTGTTTCTAGTGAACATGTTCATAAATTGTTATGTTGTCATGTATCAGGCTAATAAATACTGTTGCAAGAAACTGTAAGTTGAGACCTGAATGTAAGAAAGAATGGATTTAGGGATGATAAACTGGAAAACTTAGAGTTTGTTCCCTGATGATATTTTGTAGGGAAGAAGCAGCCTTTATTCTAGAATCTGTGGAATGTTTAGAATTTCCTGGTTTATTGATTTATAAACTGCTACGATCATGGTAGATAGGAGAAGTCTCTACCCCAGAGTTGTGTATACACTACACTCTCTTAATGTATGATGGCAGGAAAACAGTTACATTCAATTTAGCAGTAATCGTTAGTGACTTTCACGCCAATCAAACATTGATAGGTGTTTGACAGAAATTGATATTGTCAACAGTAAGATAATTACTACCCAGGTATTTAACAGCCAAATTCATGAACAAATAGCATCAAACAAACATTTCACAATCAAAGAATAGTAATCAACAGGAGACTCTTAGACAATTACCACTCTTTCAATCATTTTGTTGTATCAGTCGCTAACAGGCTCGTTTCTCCAACGCCAACAAAAGGCAGTTTGTTATTTTCTAAAGATAACATTACTCGCAGTTTCCTGAATATTTTTTTCTGGCTAGCTGTACAACATGCTGGTTTTGAGAGATGGCTAATCACTTACACAATTTTAGCTCTGATCTTCATAAACAATCAGCTGTTTTTTTGCCTGCAACTGTCACGCTCCAATAATTTACAATGAGCTCAAAGTGTAATTACCCCTTCATTCCTCTTTAGAATGTGCAGTCGTGCACATGAATTAAATATACGTATGTATGTATGTGAGTGCGTGTGTTTAATATTATTATATACACACACCGTGGCAGAGGAGTTATTTCACCATTAGAGTATGCATAAAATTCATTAAAGCTCTAACACTTGAGCAAAACCAGCATTAAATGTGTTTGCCAGTCTCTAGCATGACACATGTTTAAGACCAATTACATGAAATGCCTTTGCCAGTCTCTAGCATGGCACATTTTTAAAAATAAAGTTGTCGAACAATAAGATAGTCACCATGATTTTTTTTTTCCCAGTCACTACCTTGCATTCTTCCACTTTCCACAAACATATTTTCACTAGAAAAAAAAAGGCTGACTGCATGCATTACAGAATGCGCCCCTCACAGCGACAAGGTAAACGATTAGCAGACATCTTTCCTAATCTCTAGGTGTGCGCTAATTTACGAGCGTATACATACCAACTAGCTCGCAGCATTTTAGGTATATGAGCATCTTGCGAAAAGATTTAAACTGTTTCTCTTCAGCCGTGACCCACTCTTCAACATCACATCAGTCTGGTCACAAATATTTACAGCCCTGTTGACGCGAGAGCGTGTCATTGTGATTTATTATACAAGATCTCCTGCTGTATCAAGTTCTTTCCATGATAGTCATATCAGAACGCATGTGAGCTTTTTTTTACTCTCGTTTGTTTAATAGAAAGAAGATAATCGTGCCTTTGTTTCATAGACTCGTGCTAACAAGACCTATATATATATTTTTTTAAATCACCTCTGCATATGGGTAAACAAGCGTGATTTTGTATGTTGAAAGCTGTTTGGACCTCACGCTGCACTGTTATGAAATTTTGTCTTCACATATCCACAAATTACATACACTAAGACATGGTTTTGAGAAATAATTAATTGAGAGTGCTGAAAGGTTTCAAACCATACACGCCAGCTTGCCTTGATTTAGGAACGCCCTCAAATGCCTCGTTTATAAAACCTTTATTATCGCCATTTCTTAGAACTTCACGCCGCAAAAGGCCCATTTATAAATCCTTGTTTATCACCGTATTTTAGAAATTCGCTCCACACGAAGTGCATTCTTAAAACCTTTAAGGAGCCATCTTTTTTAGAGATTTTTTCTCAGTTTCAGGAGCAAAATCTGCTTTCAAATAAATAAATAAAACTTAAAAAAATAGAAACTAGAGAGAAAAGACTGAACACGGTCGTACAAAACAAGCATAGCTATCTCCCGTTGAAAATATTTGTCGGTTACTGCCCTGCTCGCCAGTTTGGACAGCCAGAAGATGAAAGGCTAAGATCTGTTTTTAGATTATCCACAACCTTTCCCGAACTTACTAAAACTATATGTCTAGGTCAGTGACATTTATAAATCCTGGAGATTTTTGTAGTCAACTTCTGGTTCGTTGAATTTTTTATAAAAGGTATATTCCTTTGAGATATTCCTTAGAAGTTATTTTTAGAATCTAAAAAATCTCGAATGTTTCAAAAGTGAGATTAGATCATCAAAAAGATATGTTCTCGAGGTGATCAGATGGATTAGAACTGTGCATTGACTTACTTTCTCTATGTTTGGCTGGCATGCTTGACTTTCTCTATGTTTGGCTGGTATGTTTGCTTATGTATTTTCAGCATGTAACCTCAACAGCACTCGAAACATTTTAACTGCTTTCTTTCATAACCAAGTTAAAATTATGGCATGGAGTTGTCAATGATGTCATATTTATCAGCGCGAATAAACACTCGGCAGACAACCACTGTCTCTTAAGGTCTGGCTCCGATGGCATTCGATAAAAAGTGAAGAGTATATTACATTGATAGTCACAACGTTTGATTAGAAAAGTTCAAAAACATGATTTATTGCCTCTTTAAATTATGATTATGTCCAATTGTGTGTACTTTCACACACTGTACAGTGCATTCTGTCCTTGTTATAGCTTAAATTAAGTCCAAGTGTGTGTACTTTCACACACTGTACAGTGCATTCTGTCCTTGTTATAGCTTAAGAAAATAATATTAAACATAGTGATTCGTTGTCTGATTATAGCGTAAGCAATGAAAGTCGGACGGTGAACACAATAATCTATTTTTATAACAGTTATGACAGCGCGCATGCTATTTAATCTATATGTTCAGAAAAGTCGTAGATAATGCGAGAATTGTTAGTTTTAAATACGAGAGTTCCAAGTTTAGAACAGACAGGTCTTTGGACAGGATATGTTTTTTGGTGGCTTTGTTTTAAAGGCGATATTTACATCCTTTGGAATTAATTTCAAGACTCGCGAAGGTTTTCTCGTTTCCTATATATTATGTGTGATCTGATAACGCTGACCTTGAGTGCACTTTATTGTACACCATCCTGCCATCAAATCTTACTTCAATCCTGACAACAAATCTTACTTCAATCCTTAAATCAAATCTTACTTCAATCCTGACAACAAATCTTACTTCAATCCTTAAATCAAATCTTACTTCAATCCTGACAACAAATCTTACTTCAATCCTGACAACAAATCTTACTTCAATCCTGACATCATATCTTACTTCAATTCTGACAACAAATCTTACTTCAATCCTGACAACAAATCTTACTTCAATCCTGACATCATATCTTACTTCAATCCTGACAACAAATCTTACTTCAATCCTGACATCATATCTTACTTCAATCCTGACAACAAATCCTACTTCAATCCTGACAACAAATCTTACTTCAATCCTGACAACAAATCTTATGTTAATACTTATATAAAATCTTCAGTCAAATCCGGTGTTATCACTTGGAACAGCTAAAAGCACGTAACTTTCTGACGTCACAGACCACGTGGCATATAATCTGCAGTTGTTTTGGTAGACACAAGGATATCAAACAACAGTGAAAACGTATTTCATTTAGAATCAATTCCACAATACATTCCAAACATGGTATCACGGTATTGTGCGCCTACTATTGCAAAACGTTTTAACAAAGGGTCTAATACTGGATTCGCTCGAATACCGATAGATGGATCTATGAAGAAAATGTGTGTGGGTGTCTGATGATCGACTTTGTAGCCTTCACTCGTTGTCAGGTACGATGATATTAGGTAGCCGTTTCTCCTCTGACTACGTAGTAATTTTTTAGTATTGTAGTATTTTTAGATAGATAGATAGATAGATAGATAAATAGATAGAGAGATAGATGGATGGATGGATGGAAACACAGACAGAGATAGTTTTTGGGTTGGATGGATGGATGGATGGATGGATAGATAGATAGATAGATAGATACACAGACAGAGAGAGAGAGAGAGAGAGAGAGAGAGAGAGAGAGAGAGAGATGCCGATTTTTGTTTGAAAAACTAATAATTTGTACCAGTTAATAGACCGACTTATTGAAGGCAGACATGTTCATTTTAAATTGTAAATTTAAAGCTGTCTAAAAGGTGTAATATGCACAACCAGTCATGAACATTTTGTAATACGTCTTAATACTAATTATTTTGTAAATCATTACTTGTGAATGTATTACTAAATTATATCAATAATAAGAAAACAAATAGAAAATTGAACTAAATAGATATTATTGTTTGAAATAATAAATAAACAGCATTGTATCATTGTTAATTACTATTGCTTGATTAGATCAGTATATTTAAAATTTATTTCAAACAGTGGGTCCAAATATTAATTTTAATAGCGCAATTTAATGGAATAGTAGCATTGTACAATAAATAGTAATAGCAAATTGTTCATAGTACAATATATTAGAATAATATGTCTAATATAGTAGATATAATTAGTGTTATTTAATACTTATTGTTTATGAGATAATTAAAACTGTATTTAAATTACATAACATTAAAAAATAGTACAATGGCTCTTTTTTTTAAATTTTAACAGCATCTCCATCCCTTTCTAAAGTCGATAGTCTGTATGGATCAGGTAGAGTTCTTTTATTACCATCAAGATGTAATATACGTTTCTCCTCACTGTGAAATGTTGATCTGACATCAAGATGTTCAGTGTAAATTATGTTGGAAGCTAGCTAAAATTCACTTCACTTGGGTCTGACATCAAGATGCTCATTGTAAATTATGGTGGAAGCTAGCTGAAATTCACTACACGTTCTGATATCAACTGCAAGGAAGACGCTTTTTGACTACCACTCAACTCGCATCTGCTGAAAGTCCCGGATGATAATAGTAACAAATGACGACCCAATAAAAGGGAAGTAATATTGTGTGATGACTGCTTAGTAAAAGACGAGTCGGGCCTTGTGAAATATGTTGTAAATCCTACCGTCAAATCCTGTCACATCCTGTAGCAGTACAGCGGTGGGAATGGAAGAGATGGCTGTTGCTCCCCTGGCGGTGAATATTTTGTGGGCGCCACAATAGAGTACGGGGGAACGCCACAAAAGGTGAAAATGTAATTTTGATAGACCAGAATTTAATTATTTATTTGTGGAAGAATATGCATTTTTTTTAAAGTGCAAAGTGTCCAGACTGACCAGTAAAATTAAACCCGTCTTGATCTGGACAATACAAATTTATAGAGATACCTTCTCAGGCTTGATCTTGAAAAGCGAAATTTATAGTAATATCTCCAGGCTTAATTGGAAAGATCAAATGTATAGTAATATCTCCAGGCTTAATTGGAAAGATCAAACGTATATTAGTAATATCTCCAGGCTTAATTGGAAAGATCAAATGTATAGTAATATCTCCAGACTTAATTGGAAAGATCAAATGTATAGTAATATCTCCAGGCTTAATTGGAAAGATCAAATGTATAGTAATATCTCCAGGCTTAATTGGAAAGATCAAATGTATAGTAATATCTCCAGGCTTAATTGGAAAGATCAAATGTATAGTAATATCTCCAGGCTTAATTGGAAAGATCAAATGTATAGTAATATCTCCAGGCTTAATTGGAAAGATCAAATGTATAGTAATATCTCCAGGCTTAATTGGAAAGATCAAATGTATAGTAGTACTACCTGTGTTCGTTTGGAAAGTGTATATATATATATTTATATATTTATTTATATATATATATTTAAAAACGAATACTCACTGCCTGAACAAGTTGTTTCTTTTTTTACTTATTTGTCTGTCAAAATGGAAATAAAGTATTTTTGCTGGGCAAGTGATTGGCTGAAGTTTATCCCTGGGTACCGCAAACCCTTGCCAATGGGCAAATATCATCAAATCAATTGCAAATCATTTAATCATTGTTTTAAAAAAAAGTTGTCAAAATATGTCTGTACAATGAAAACCTGCAAAGTGAAAGTCACACTGTGACATGCGCAGTCAGACTAGCCTCGATATAAACGATATCAATGTTTTTTTTAATTTGCGGCAGCTTGAAGTGCAGAGGTGTATGAGATGGGGAAGGCTCCCGAAATAAGTGAGGTAAAATAAAGGCGTCATGGCATTTGTGAAAAAGATTCAAAGGAAAGACTATGGTAGGAAAATTGGTTTAATATTCCCACTTTCTAGAAGTGCTGAAGTTTGCAATTAGAAATCCAGAGACTGTGAAATGTAAAAGCAGAAGTGATACCTATAGTGATAGGAGCCTTGGGGAACATAGCATCTGAATTGGAAGGCTACCTGAATAAACTCCCTGGAAACCACAGAATCGCTCCACTACTCAAAGCAGCGCTCCTCGGAAGTGCCCACATTCTCCGTAAAACCTTGGATCTCCCAGAATCTTGGTAAGATTCCGAGACCTTGGATCACAACCGACAGTCAAACAGAAGTCGTGGAAAAAGGCATATAATAATAATAGCAGCACACTCTCTGAGAAATATTTTATTTGAAGGCTAATGAATGTAGAAACAGTGATGAACGCAGGAACTAGTGATGGCATAAGGAATCCAAAACTCAAAACGCAAAACCACAAATCTGAACTAAAATTCAAATGCCAAAACTCCAGCATTTTCAAGTAAAATCGTTTTAACCACACAGAAGATTTTTTTGTTTTCTTTTTAATCCTTCAGTATCATTAGATCTAACAATTTTGATGGGCTGCTGTCTGTTTCTTAATCTCTTGCTTAGGTTAACTCCCTTGATTCTATCGCTCCTGCCGAAAGCGCACTGACGCAGCTGCTTATATCTACCGCGCAGCAGGCGAATGTTTTCTCTAAGAAATGGCATATACAAATAATGCAAATCTGGCCTCTATTGCTGACACTTCTGATTAACTAGTGGAGAGTAAAAATATACTTATTGTGAATCAGTCAAATTATTATAGTCTGAGAATTTTTGCAAATTTCAAAAACTTTAAGGAATAGTGTTGTTTATGTAAACAATCGAGCTATCTGATGCGTAAACTTGGTTGAGAGGAGCCTTCTGTATTGAGCGATGCACATGGTGGTCGGGACTCCAGAATACAGTGAGTGCGAAAACACATGTCTGACTTGAGCTGTCCAGGGCAAACGTGTGCTGCAAAAGGTCTGACATGAGTGCATTATTGTAATTTGACGTAGCCACGAATTTTAACGCAGCTCTGACCTATTTTCATAAGGAGATATTCTAGTATGGCCTTGATAAGCACCATAGGTGTAGTGTGACGCCCACGCCACACTAGTTATTGGTTATATTAATTAATCATCATCCATAACTAATTACAAGTGATGAGAATCTTAATGTACATTATTAATAATTACCCAGAAGACGCCACTCGTCTCTCTCACTTGGCAGATATGCGGGCGCTGTAAACGTTTTCTCTCTTCCACAACATTAAAGAGAAACATTAACCGTCACATAATATTTCCACAGGTGGAAAACGTCTTACAAAGGAGAAGATAAATCCATCTTTTAATCTATATTAAGCGATCCCCCATTCACCTACTTTCTTCTCCGACATATGGTATCAATATTTGTAAGAAGTTCAATAAATTTAACAATATATTTATTAAATCAGCAATCAAATATACATATAGCAAATACAATGTGCAATGCCAGCACTACTTAGTTAATGATAATGTTTATTAATAATTAATTAATCATTCATAACTAATTACAAGTGATGAGAATCTTAATTTATGTTATTAATAATTTTCAAGAAAACACCACTCGTCTCTCACACTTGGTGGATATGCAGGCGATGTAAACGTTTTCTCTCCTCCACAACATAAGACAACATTTACCATCACACAATATTCCATAGGTGAAAAACCTCTTACTAAAGGAGATGACAAATTCATTTTTATCTATATTTAGCAAGCTTGCATCCACCCACTTTTTTCTCCAACATAAGCTTATCATGATTTGTAAGGTCAATAAATTTAACAATACATTTATTAAATCAACAATCTTATATACATATGATAAATACAATGACAAAGATTACTTGACATCAATATTTCCATGAAACCAATTTCTCTACAACACTGTCTTATATTCTAACATACAATTTAACAATAGTGTCAACCAAAAATCACAGGATAGCTCTTATAAGAGAGCAGAAATGGAGTTATTAGAAATAGAGATAACAGTTTCTACACACAGAATTAAGCACTGTCTTTCATACACTTTTGCAACAATGTCACAAGTCTATTGTCCATGTCAACATGTGTCTCTCTCTGCACATGTCAAAAACTCTGATGTGCTGTTATTCTCTTTAGGCCAACTTGGGCGTCCTATTTCACTGTGTCAGTTCCTTCAAGCAGAACAACAATTGTAGTGATTTCTAGCATCTTCACTGTGCCATAAATTGCCCGATGTAATTAGCATACTTTGTCACCATATATCAAATGAGTGTAGTGTATTCCTTTACACTTACACACACTGCTACCTGCCTCTATCATGGTTGGTCATAACAGTTTACAATCAGTGATCCGGAGATTTAAATAACATGAGGAGAGAATGGCTGCTTTACCCTGAAAAATTAATCAGGGAGCAAACTTAAGTTTCCAGTTTATCACTTTTTTAAGCTCCATTCATGCTTACATTCAAGTCCCAACTTACAGTTTCCTGCAACAGTATTTATTAGCCTCACACACACACACACACACACACACACACACACACACACACACACACACACACACACGCACGCACACACACATACACAGCATAGTAAATGGAGTATATCAGTTTTATCAACATGTTCTCTAGAAACAATGTCAAGTGTTTAGCATACTATATATAAGCATCTTAGTTCAAACATTTGTAGAAATAATTGTCTACTTGTATAATACATCTTTAGAAAAAACACAAGTATAACACATCAATAGCAAAATGCATGAAGTAATTCTAAGACCTTTCTCACTCAAACAGTCAGTTAACTCACCATTAAGTTAACATCCACCTTTCAAGACCAGACTTCTTTGCCACACCAAATTCAAGTGATCAAATGATAGAATTTTCTACAGCAGGCAAACGTTTATATTTCAACCCATTGGCTGGCCTCATTCTCACAACTCTTAACCATTCGATAATAAAACTACTCACCCACTTGAACTAGTTTGCATTACATCAGCAATTTCTAGCATATTCTCAACTCAGGTTGTTTACCTCCAACTCTGACACTTACAAACAAACCATCATAACGAGTGCCCAAGGTCTGCTTACTTTGGCAATTTAACAATCTATATAACAATTATGTATTAAAATAGGGAGAGGCAAATTTAGCTTGTACATAATCTTGTCTAGACAATTGCCACAATAGTCTTTTGATCACTTTTGTAGCAACTCACAAGTTCATTGTTACAATTTTATTGTCAGTTCCATGTGTATCTCTTGCACTTTGTAGAACACTGATGAGCTGCTATTCTCTTAAGGCTAACCTGGTGTTCCTTCACCATATTAGTTCCCTCTAGCAGAACAATGTAGCAATTTCCAATAATTTCCTATTACTAGAAATTCCACGATGTAGTCAGAAAACTTTGCCACAATATATCAATATATATATATATATATATATATATATATATATATATATATATATATATATATATATCCTTGCACTTACACACTGGAGATAGATACTTCTTGCGTCTAACATAATCATAGCAGTTTATAAATCAATAAACTGAGAGATTCTGGTGAAAATACAAAACAGACTGCTTCTTCTCTGTAAAATATCGAGAAAAATGGTGAAACTTGCAAATTATTTTTTTTTAAAACCGTGACTCAAGCACCCAGCATTGCAACAAGAGACATCAATGAAACCGATATTACCAAGAGAGTTCCACAAGATGACCCAAATCCTACCGGAAGATGTCAAGACCAATGTAAGACAAGTACCAGAAACCCCAAGGGATTCTTCGATCAACATAAATGCACCGCACTACCGCCACTTCCTCCCTCTACCCATCCCTTCTGTCTACAGCCATAGAGCAAATACACGTGATGTTACTGTCATTGAAAGAGAAGTATATAAAACGGTGGTAATTACTCAGAAGTTGCAATATCAGTTAGAGAAAAGAAGTGTTCTTTGCTTTCTGTAATCGTAAGAAGCTCGTGTGAGATTTTAAAGGTCATTGAACTATAATGCATATACAGTAAGCAATAATTACACCAACAAACACGTACAAATACAAATAAGGACACGGACACTTACGCGAACACATATATACAAAGACTAATTCAAACACCATGTCTACGTAAGCACAAACACATGTGTGTGTAAAATTATATTTAAAAACATGAAACCTGCACAAGCACACAACCACACTGGGACATATGCACCTTTGGTGATTAATGCGTCATCTGGGAATCTAGAAACTGCGGCCAGCCAGTTCAGACAAAATTATGATCGATATCCCCATGTCCTCCATTCTCAGGTCTGCTGCATCAACATATCAATGGATCATAACTGTCTAGACACCCCGATTCTCACCCTTTCATCGCAAACTTTAAGTCATCTGGACTTTTCAGTCATCATGCTAATTTCTTCGTAGGCCATACTTTCTGACCCATGGCTTAATAGCTTTCACAGAAAACAAGACTAATTCCAGGGACGTAACTCCTTTGAAGTTAACCTTTCGTGTTGGACACTGAAAGTGACATCACTCCATCTTGCCGTCATGTATGTCAAGGTTTCCAAAGAATCGTTGGTTGCTGAACGATTTAAATACAGCTTTAGGATCCAGTGCTTAAATGTGATGACTTTAATTTTTATTCCATCGCTGTTCCTAAAGGTGTTGAAAACGATGTTGAGAATTATTCAGCTACACGCATACATTCAATGTTAATTTGATAGGGAAATCGAATAATATGAAAATAAGTGTAATTGTTAAAGTAAAAGTAAATGCAGCCAAAACATTCAAAGTGCTTTAGAGAAAGACGATGTCAAATCATTTGCAAAAGTATATGTGTCTGCTAAATAAGGACTCTGTTAAGACAATAATAATAACAATGAAAACAAAGTAAGCCTGTAGTGAACATCACTTACGTCCATAAAATCCAACCCTTTTTTCATGAAGACCTATATGAAGTGATCTTAGATATAATTTTCAGATACCTCGTTTGTATTCTCACACATTCGTCTTGTTGAAAATAATTTTCTTAAGAAGCAATCACACACCTCAAGTCACATATTGTTGTGCCAGTAGGGCTGACTGATGTTACAATGTCCAGTTTATGAGGTTAATCGTCTTTGAAGGGCATATGCGGTATAAAGCCTATCAATATTACAGTCGTTTGTTACAATTTTTGATAAACGATAGGAAGAATGTCTTTGTCCATGGCACCTTTGATGCCTTCACTAGTAGAGTCCTCCTTCTTCTCCGCCCCCCACCCTCCGTTTCCTTGTCCTGGAAAGCACTCGAGGCAGAAGAGCGAAGTAAATGTCAGCTAACTGTATGATCAGGAACGCTACTTGCTTACGTCATTTCGTCACGGATTATTGCGTAATACATGCCAACTAGGAAATTGTCCAAAATGTCAGAACTTCGGGTTGCTATGGTTTCATGATTCGAGCGTTGACAATGTATGTAATCCATATTCTAATCCCCAAAACATTTCTCTTTACGCATTACATTTTACACAATAATTTGTTTCATTTTGTTTGCTTTGATTTGTTTACACTCATCGCACGTATTTTATTATACTCTGTTCCAGCAGGGCAGACATTTAACAGTGTAATACTATTTCTTTGTGTGTAGCAGTTGCTATTAAACTGCTATGTTCGTCTGACTTTGTAGAGCATAAGTTATTTAGTCTGATATACTCAAATTAATTACGTTTTTATCTTGGCCATTCTCATAAGACGTGCATGTTCTTTGTACCAGCTGATTATCATTAATCAGTCACTGAGTTCAGCATGAGTACAGAGCTGCAAGCCTATTGTTTTGGTTTGCATCATTACCGCTTTCAGCAGACTGTGTATAGCCAATGGTTAGAATATACAGATTACGTAAGTGTCTCTCTTAAAGTGAGACTGTTGTTCAGTGTTTCTATGCTGACAGTTTCTTATATTGGAACACATCCTGCATAAATATACAAATATGCTTTCTCCTGTTTGGCCTCGTTATGACTCAATAGTACGTGCTGCAATTCTTATGCTACTAATTGACTACCACTGCACTCTTAGGCACAGCAGATAGATAGATAGATAGATAGATAGATAGATAGATAGATAGATAGATAGATAGATAGATAGATAGATAGATAGATAGATAGATAGATAGATAGATAGATAGATAGATAGATAGATAGATAGATAGATAGATAGACAGAGTTATTTTACACATTTTCTATAAGCCACTGAGGCTGGCAGACATTTTTTCCATTCACATTCCACATAACCATTGCCTTATGTAGCAAAAATATATCGAACAGTGAACATGCAAACACTAAATCAGAAAATGATTCTCTTTTTTGTTAGACCTGTTGACATGTGAAAATAGCTGTTCACATAATTTTTCCTCTTTCTTTCCTCCTGGCGTTCTTGTTATTTTTTTATTCTTTCGTTCACTCGCAATGCGCAGCTTTTGCCAGCAGAAAGCGTGTCTTTATTTAATTATATTTATGTCTTTTATTCACTCTCAGGAATGGCAGTTTTAGATTTACAGCAAAAGGCAGGTGAATGGTTTGGGCATGTCTTTTAGGTGTCAGCTATTTATGTAGTGACATGATGCTTTCAGCTGGTAAAGAAAGAAACATATCTTAATGTCCATCCAAAGTGAAGTCTTGTATAATTTAAATGCATTGAACAGTTGAAAACTGTACTTTCAAGATATATATATACACACACACACTTTAAGTATAATATATGAATGCTCAAACAATAGGATAATTTTATGGAAATTAATAAATCAAAGTGCATGGTTAGCATTGTCTTAAACAGTATTTAACGACATTTATCAATGAATAAAAACAAAAAATCGTTTTTCTTTATCAGCAATCGACGGATCATCATTTACAATAAAAACGGGAAAAAGTTCTTAGAAGAACTTTCCAACAGTCAGTTGCTTACAAACTAAAAAATATAAATATTCAAATTGCTAGGGAAAGATGTTTGACTTTATAAGTTATTTTTTGTGCAGTGTTTGTAAATAAAATATTTTTTGTCCTTTCCCCAAAATCCTTTTTGCTATCCACTAAATCGATCAAATGCTGTTTTTAGAATCAAGCGATAGCGGAAGTTGGTTTTACATGCCGGGCAGGTGGCTGGGGACTTTCTAGACAGTGTGATAATTAGGTTTCCCACAAGGAGAGAATGGTCTGACAAGAAGACGGTAGCGCCCTCTTTAGCGTATTTGCAGGTACATCACGTAAACCATTTCCGTGCAAATGGACTAAACATGGCGCCCATGTTGTCCACACTGAGTTTGCAGTGACTCGGGTCTGCCCTGGACATTCTTTTCCAGGCAGAGAGGGAAAAGAGGTTCTGCTCTTGAAGACTCTGCATGGAAATTGTCTAAATTGCGTACTTCTTGCAGATGTCGACATTCGGGCATTTCACGGCAAGCTGGTTCCATTTTAACAAAAGATATAAATAATAAAAGAATTTGTATTGAATACTTCAAGGAATCTTACCGCATACCGTTGTGCCAATTTGGCTTCTGCTACTAGACTGCATTTTAAGAATGTCGAACAAGACCCTTTAATCGATGTTAATCTATGTTAAAATGCTTCGGTAAATATATATAGGTTCTTCCAATATTCTAGCTAAATATTAGTTAATATGGTCTTTGGTCTTTTCATCCAAACATTATATTTTTCAGGGTCTTTGAGATTAGTGTCATGGAATGTGAAAATAAACTTATTAAAACTGTTGAATTTGCCTCATTATTCATGCAATCTAACATATTTACACAATGTTTTGCTTTCATAAATCATTTTAACATTACACCACACCCTTTTATCAGTTTTTTAACAAGACTACTCCAATATCGCAGATCTTATTGAGGTAGCGGAAGGTTACATTTTGAAGTGTCGAAGGGCGACAACAAGTTTGAAGATCATATATACTGAGATTGCAAAACCTACTTGTATTAGAATGGTATAGTCCAGTATTGCTGGGTGTCTGAATGCCCGAGAACAGCGCAATCCGATTTCCATAGCCGATCATTTGTACGGCAGAAGTGCTCGGCCCTTACAGGTGTGGCGGGCTACTCACTCGCTTTCTCTTGATAGAAGGATAATATACATTTGCACGTGTCTGTGTGTGTTTGCCTGTGCATGCGTCTGCGTGTTGTAATATATGTACGTGTGTGTGTGCATTCATCATGTGTCCGTTAATACATGCGTGCTAATTTGCTTGGATGCGTTTGTGTTTGAACGATTGTGTTGGCACTATAACTGTGGGTGTGGGTGTAGGTGTGGGTGTATGTACTGGAATATCTGCGAGCGCGTTTTTATATGTATGCAATTGGGGGGGGGGAAGTACGTTTGCATTTGCGTCTATATATTTCATACATGCTTATCAGTGAGTATGTGTGTTTGTTTGGTTGTTTCTTTTTTGGGGGGGACACTTACTAGAATAAAGGTATTGTATAACTTGATAACTAGACTTAGCTAGAATTAAGGTATTATATAACTAGATAACTAGACATGGCTAGAATAAAGATATTGTATAACTAAATACCTAGACTGCTAGAACAAAGGTATTATATAACTAGATAACTAGACATAGCTAGAATAAAGGTATTTATACTAAACAAAGCTAGAATAAAGGTATTGTATAACTAGATAACAAGACATAGCTAGAATAAAGGTATTGCATCTCTAGATAACTAGATATAACTAGAATAAAGGTATTGTATAACTAGACATAACTAGAATAAATGTATTGTAGAACTAGATAACTAGATATAATGCGAATAAAGACATTGTAGAAGTAGATATCTAGACAGAGCTAGAATAATGGTATTGTATAGCTGGATAGCTAGACATAAACAATTTTAATAAAGAGAACCATTAAAAACAGTGAATTATTTGAACACAGAGTAGCATGCAATGTTATGACTATCTCACTTAAGTATATTTTAATTTTAAATTGAAAAGGGACAGAATCTTTGCTGCCTTTAATAAAGAATCAGTGTGCAGAATAAAACAAGCATTTTTTTATGTTAGTAAATCAGATTTATTATATAAATATATTTATTATTTTGTGATTTGTTTATATTTTATATTTAAAAACACTAGATGCTATTTTGTATCTTTGTAATTAATCTGTGAAATGTGACTCAGTTTAAAGTTGGGTTTTTAATAGTATAAAGATAAATGGTACTTACGTAAGAAGAAAGAGCTAGTGTATAAACCGTTATGCTGATACATCCGGTAGTGATATCGAGACAGTTACAAGTTGAGGTTAAGAGGTAGGCAAAAATAGTTCTTCCCTTTCTTTGCTTTCTCCGCGATCTATCATCTTGCCTGACAGTCCTTACTGTAGGTAAATCGTCCCATGGCTACCACAAACAGTAAATGATGATCTATATTTCACTCTGGGACCAGCCTCTGGAGGCCAGTTCACAGGAAAGCACTATCGCTTTCAATGAATGGTGAGAGACTTTGGGCTAGAGTTAATTAAGATGCAATTTGTGCGTGCGTCTAACACGTGTGGTTGGAGTGTTTGGATCAGTCTACATGTGTATGTGTCTAATCCTTGTTAAGTGTTCGGTTAGAGTGTCTGGGCCAGTACTATTTGTGTGTGTGTGTGTGTGTGTGTTTCTAACCCATATTAAGTGTGTGGTTAGAATGTTTCGATCGGTACTATTTGTGTGTGCGTCTAACTTTTGTTAAGTGTGTAGTTAAAGTGTTTGGATCAGTACAATTAACGTTTGTGTCTAACCCATGATAAGTGTGCAGTTAAAATGTTGGGGGGCAGTACAATTTATGTGTGTGTGTGTGTCTAGCCCATGTTAAGTGTATAGTTAAAGTGTTAGGCTAGTACAATTTATGTGTGTATGTTTAATGTTAAGTGTGTGGTTAGTGTTTAGATCAGTACAATTTATGTGTGTGTCTAACCCGTGTTAAGTCTGTGGTTAGAGTGTTTGGGCCAGTATATTTTATGTGTATGTGTTTAACCTTGTTAAGTGTTTTGTTAGAGTGTTAGGGCCAGTATATTTTATGTGTATGTGTTTAGCCTTGTTAAATGTTTTGTTAGAGTGTTAGGGCCAGTATATTTTATGTGTATGTGTTTAACCTTGTTAAGTGGTTTGTTAGAGTGTTAGGGCCAGTATATTTTATGTGTATGTGTTTAACCTTGTTAAGTGGTTTATTAGAGTGTTAGGGCCAGTATATTTTATGTGTATGTGTTTAACCTTGTTAAGTGGTTTATTAGAGTGTTAGGGCCAGTATATTTGTATGTCTAATCAAACAACGAAGAAAACAAAGACAAATAGTTCTCTTCTGCCCTACTCACACACTTTATTGTCTAAAATCTAAAACTCTCTCTCTCTCTCTCTCTCTCTCTCTCTCTCTCTCTCTCTCTCTCTCTCTCTCTCTCTCTCTCTCTCTCTCTCTCTCTCTCCTCTCTCTAACACATTGCATCAGATAATTATTTTGGGGAGAGTGCAGCAATAGTCAATTAATAAGGTCAGACGTGTACGCTGTCAGCTGTACCAAAATTTACACGTCATACTATTGATCTGGCAACAGGTATTTTCAACTGTGAGAGGCAAATGTTTGAGAATATATTATCTTTGCCTATAATATACTACACCTTTCAAGTGCAGTCATGGATGGAAAGAGTAGTCTTCCTGTAACCTACTCCTCCCAGTGTCAATCTTGTTACAGGTAAATACCATGGGCTGACTCTCCTGGCATATATCCAAACTAGTAGTGGACGCCCACGTTCAAGGTCGTTAAGTCAAACTTATTATTTGTTATATTCCAACACCTCCACCACCAACACCACTACTTGTATCTTTCTTCCCAAAGTACGTCACTCGGAAATCCTGGGTGCTAGCACAAGAAATAAAATTTATTAACAATGGAAATTTGTCTATAAACTACACAACACAGTTTAGCATTTAATCAAATACAAGTTAACGACACACGCAGCACGTGTACACAGACATATATATATGTGCATCAATACAGCCAAATTCCTAGAACATTTTTATTGACTGTCTATAGCTGGAAACTTCTAGCAGCGCAATGTTCACAACTATTCTTCATAATATTCATTAAGTCCTCAAAGAGCGACACTGAAATGTTCACTGTCATTCGGCGCATATAATGTCTACAGCGATAACATCACAGAGAACAGAGACAGTTGGTAGTTTTACTCGTTTTTAAAAAATGACCTGAATCTCTTTCTTATTTTTTCGCCAGCAGTGAGTGACGTCAGAAGTAGAGAGTCAAAACACTGACAGCTGGATTCTGGAGGAAAAAAAGTGTCTTGTGAACAATTTCCGGCTGGACTCTCTAACAAATCATCAGATTTCTTATTTTTAATAGTTAGAATTCAATTACTTTGGCTCACTAGAAGTGAACAATGACGTTATACCGCATGCCTTTGTAGCAAATGACGTACTCTTCCAAACACAATACCGCATGCCTTTGTAACAAATGACGTACTCTTCCAAACACCGCATGCCTTTGTAACAAATGATGTACTCTTCCAAACGCAATCACGTAAAATTAAATGAAGTAATATTTTATAGATCAAAATTGTACTACAAAAACCTTAAATAACTACACACACTTCACAAGGATCTAAGTCTGTTGCAATAGACTTATTACAAAGTTTCCAAAATAGTGGCTACAAAAACTTTGTGGGTCGCCGTTAAATTAACTTCAGTCTAGGACAATATCTTTGAGTGGCACGCCTTACGTACCTTAACGAGCCCCCATGTAAATATCCACGCTAAATATAGAAAACAAAAATAAAACGTATATTACAGGGCGTGAAGATGATAAGGTTTGACACGAAGTTGAGTTAAAAATTAATAAAAGAATAGAGAGAGAGAGAGAGAGAGAGAGAGAGAGAGAGAGAGAGAGAGAGAGAGAGAAAAGAGAGAGACAGATTTGAAAAGTGCGTGTATTGTAATTCGTAGACACTTTCACTGTCAAGAGAATGCTGATAAATCTGTTAATTTGTGAGGCGGTTTTCCGCAGTTAGATGATAATCGAGAAATCACAAGAAATTAGAAGCGTGAATACAAAACAAAGTATTATTCGCGTGTGTGTATATATCTGTATATGTGGGTGTCTGTGTGAGTGTACTTACAAAACCAGTGTAGAATGTCAGTAGTGAGATACTTAGGCCAATGCTTGTCTATCTATTCAGGCTTCGAGAAATTAGAGCAAAATCGAGCAAGCATTCTATTCTATGGTTAGCTTATCCAGTCCCCTCCTCAAGCCCCCACCCCGCAACTATAAATATATTTATAATCCCACGTGCAAGAGTACTTGTCACGTTCAATATATTCTACAGTCACAAATACAACAGTATTTGTCACGCTCAATATATTCTATAGTCACTCGGAAAACAGTACTTGTAGCGTTCAATATATTCTATAGTCACTCGGAAAACAGTACTTGTAGCGTTCAATATATTCTATAGTCACTCGGAAAACAGTACTTGTAGCGTTCAATATATTCTATAGTCACTCGGAAAACAGTACTTGTAGCGTTCAATATATTCTATAGTCACTCGGAAAACAGTACTTGTCACGTTCAATATATTCTATAGTCACTCGGAAAACAGTACTTGTAGCGTTCAATATATTCTATAGTCACTCGGAAAACAGTACTTGTAGCGTTCAATATATTCTATAGTCACTCGGAAAACAGTACTTGTAGCGTTCAATATATTCTACAGTCACAAATACAACAGTATTTGTCACGCTCAATATATTCTATAGTCACACGTACAACAGTACTTGTCACGTTCAATATATTCTACAGTCGCAAATACAACAGTATTTGTCACGCTCAATATATTCTATAGTCACAACATGTACTTGTCACGTTCAATATATTATACAGTCACAAATACAACAGTATTTGTCACGCTCAATATATTCTATAGTCACATGGAGAGAAATGTTCCATCGAAGAAATTTAGATAAAATTAGGCTGGCCTTCCAGAAATCTGGGATTACAAAGACAGCTAGAAAAGAACCTTTTCGAAAAGAGTTATTACCAACTTATACCATGAACTATATGACACTTTGGAAACTTACTATCGGACAAAAACATATTTATTTACCGTCAGCAATTTCTCAAATAATTAAGGGCATGAAAGTGAAGAAGCAAAATAAAATAAAATAAAATAAAAAATAGTAATGTGTTGGGGTAAATTTTTCTTTCCCTATTTC
This sequence comes from Sinotaia quadrata, assembly GCA_028829895.1. Taxonomy (NCBI): domain Eukaryota; kingdom Metazoa; phylum Mollusca; class Gastropoda; order Architaenioglossa; family Viviparidae; genus Sinotaia; species Sinotaia quadrata. The sequence goes on along the minus strand of CM054178.1, from coordinate 37,298,756 downwards.
TAAACTTAATAATTATATATGTGTTGCCAATACTAACGTGACCCGACCCTGGGCACTGTTTATGAGGATATTTTTGTATTGTAATGACGTCATGAAGATTTAGGCGGTTTTAAATTTAAAATAGGTTTCTACTCAGTTAGGATCAACAACATTTGTGATATCGTTACTCGAGCCAATATGGTTACAGGGGGACTTTAGTTCTTGCTTCCTCCCAAGATCTGGTGTTGTCCTAATCATTACTGTGTGGAATTGGTACAGACGGATGAACTAAGGCAGCGAGATATCAAAATCGAGTTTATCTCTGGACTATGCAGAGTCGCCGCAACCTTTTATACACACGCATACACACACACACACACACACACACACACACACAGACACACACACACACAACATATATCATCTTTATACTGTTCACGGTCAGTGCTCATTAGTACTTTTAATTAATGAAAACATATCGCTATCAAATTACGTACCGTGTGTACAGTTGTCTTGTCATTTGTGTTGTACAGTGTAGCGTCGTATGTATTCGTTTTGGTGAAAACTTCTTCGAACGAAAGCATCTGAAACGGCCAGAACAAAATCCTGCAGCCTGTAGAGTTCAGTGTATTACTAAAAGTAATTTTTATTGATCGGTCAGAATGGATCCAGCAAGTAATAATAAGTTACAAACACGTCCTGCCATTACGGAATTTCTACAGTGAGACGTCCAGCTACGACCTCCTTGTCTTCACCCAAGACCAGTGTACTAATTAGAAAGTGAAACTATGTTACCAGACCAGTTTACTAATTAGAAAGTGAAAAAATATCCTCTTTTATGTTACCAGACCAGTATACTAATTAGAAAGTGAATAATATATTCTTTCATAATGTCAAGTTACCAGATCAGTACACTAATATGAAAGAGAAAAATGTCCTCTTTCATATAGTTTTGTTACCAGATCAGGATACTATTATAAAAGTAAACAATATCCTGTTCCACACTTTCTTTTTATCAGACCAGTATAATATCATAAAGTTAGCGAGGTTCTCTTTCATACTGACTTGGTGCCAGACCACTACACTAATCTAAGAGTGAAGACTGTTAAGGTAAAAATTAAGAAACGGCGCTCTCTAGTTTTGAAGGTGACTTATTGATTAATCTAATGACCTAGCAGCAGGAATAAGGTAGGGACATTTGTAGTCTGTATGGGAATTTATTATATACATATATAAATAAAATATTTTATCCCTCATAATAATTTTGCTAATTTTAATAATGTATCGGCTAACAGCTTATTAAAGCCTGATCGTATAAATGTACTAAGACAAAATTGGAAAACAGTCATTGCCGATATCCTGTAGATCGGTGCAGTAAACCGAATTGAAATGTTTTATCCAGGAAAGTAAAGGTCATGAAGAAATGGCATTCCTATTGCCTTTATGAAAGTTCTTACGGGCACGGCTCTATCTCTGAACCGCAACAAACCCGGATCTGTGGCAAAGAACGCTGCCTGCCATTGCCCATCACTTTTCATTCAGTCATTGTCGTCATGCGCACGGACTGATTCGTCGGCTGTTGATTAGATTCTATGGTGCTTAGTCACTGAGACGTACCTTGACGTGCACTTTCTGATAAGTAAGTATGAAACAAAACTATAAGCCAGCATCCAACTGATGCCAGCGTCCGAGCGTGTGAAAGTTGACTATTGAAAGCCAGAGTGTGACGTATGTGTGCGTGTAAATGTTGACTTCTGTAAGCCAGAGTGTGACGTGTGTGTGCGTGTAAATGTTGACTTCTGTAAGCCAGAGTGTGACGTGTGCGTTCGTGCAAATGTTGACTTCTGGAAGCCAGTGTGACGTGTGCGTTCGTGCAAATGTTGACTTCTGCAAGCCAGTGTATGACGTGTGTGCATGCGAATAAATGTTGACTTCCTATTCTCTGATAAGAATTATCCTGTGATTTCTATTGACACTAATCTGTTGAATTATGTGTTAGGATATAAGACTGTATAAACATTCAAAATATTCTAACGTGGTTCATGGAAATATTGATGTCAAATAAAATTTTCATTGTATATGCTTTATGTATATTTGATTGTTGATAAATTAATTAAAATAAATTCAGCTACTCTGAAATTTCCACATGTGCATGTGTTATGATAAGGCATTCTGTGCCGTACAGTATACTATCAATGAGTGTGTCAATGCTAGACAGTACGCTATACTATCAATGAGTGTTTCAATGCTAGACAGTACGCTATACTATCAATGAGTGTTTCAATGCTAGACAGTACGTAAGCTATCTCTAAAAAGAAGCGCGCAATGGAAATAACAAATTAAACACTAAATCGATAGTGAATATACTGTATATCGTGAGTGAGGTAACATTTCCTGTATTGCAGTTTCATATATTTAAAATGTACATTTAAAGAAAGCATTATAAACTTTATTCTGATCATAGTCAGAGAAAGCGAACAATATTTTCTTCTCTGTGGTTCCTTATAGAAAAAAAAAATGTAATTTTCCACGCGCTGTCTACGGCGGAAGTAACCTTTGACATAATCTTCACAGAAAACGTCCGTTCAAAGAGCACTGGTGCCAGTCATGAAAGTCGTATGCTAGTGCTTGTGCGCAATAAACGATTTCAGCAAATCACAAATAATTAAACACGACAGAGCGGACATAAGCTAAAGGTTTTATAGTGCTGTTTTCAGTTAATACTGGATTTTTTGTTAAAACTCGACGTTTCGTAGGAGAGCAATTATGCCTTGACTACTTTTGTTTTCTAAATGGTTCAAGGTTATATGAACGCAATCGTTTTCACGCCATCATTGAAAGAAATTCAAAAATCCAGCAGCTGTGACGTCACAATCCAATTACTGAGTGAAGCCACATTTTGCTGCTGAGCAAGTTTGCTTTCGATCGCAGCATGATATGTATTAAACTTTCAACACAACAAGTGAAGCCTGTAGGACATAAAATCATACAGAACAAGTCTGTCTAAAGGATAATTCAGTCTAGTCTCTAATGTATTTGTCTGTGTTCGTTCACTGTGGCCTTTCGTTCACTGATGCCTTTTGTTTACTGACGCCTTTTGTTCCTCTTGCGTAAAGGTAATGACAAGTAGTACAATCGCGAACATAATGCAATGATTGCACTGAATCCCGTATATATTTTGTCAAATTAAACCCCATTTCCATACACATAAAACGAAACGTTCTTTAACCAGTGGCCTAGAGATAAAGTTAAACAATCTGGAGTTAAAATTAGCCGAGAGTTTAAAATGTTTTCTTAGCACCCTGTTTTGTCAAAGTAAACCCCATTTCCACACACATAAAACGAAACGTTCTTGAACCGGTGGCCTACAGATAAAATTAAACAATCTGGAGTTAATTAGCCGAGAGTTTAAAATGTTTTCTTAGCACCTTGTTTTGGAGTAAGGAGTGATTTCTCAATGTCCTTCAGAGAAGCCACTTTGATTAATTTTTAAGACAATTGAACATAATTATATATAAGTCTAGGTAATTCTTCATATTCACAGTACTTACATTCTTGTGAATGTTATCTTTAAAATATATTCTTTGAGCCTCTAGCCCTCTCTTAGTGACGTTTATCGTGACGACTCAGCAACACTAAATTACGTTCTAATTGATCTGTTCTTAATGACGTTACTTAAAGTTATCAGCATCAAATATGTTTTAACTTACTCTTTTGGTTATCAGTACCAGGATTCTTTTTGCTGATAACATATAGCTCAAGTTTCAAGTACCTAGATTCTTCTTGATAACAACCTACAGCTCTAGTTTTAAGTACCTAGATTCTTCTTGATAACAACCTACAGCTCTAGTTTAAATTATTCTTCTTCTATACCTCAAGTTTTAAGTGCCTTTATTTTTTTAATAACAACCTACACCTCTATTTTAAAAACCTAGATTCTTCTTGATAACAACCTACAGCTCTAGTTTTAAATTCTTCTTAATTCTTTTTCTTCTATACCTCAAGTTTTAAGTGCCTTTATTTTTTTAATAACAACCTACACCTCTATTTTAAAAACCTAGATTCTTCTTGGTGAAAATCTATCCACGACTTTCCTCAACATAGAGGCACCAGTCAAAAGTGGAAAAAGAAAGTCAAATACGGCAAATCTAACCCATCTTAACATATCATTGTGTTGATTCTATCTTACTTTCAAAGTATTCATGTTATGTGAGGTTCTAAGAATTACTAACTTTAAACAAGCGGCTCAAACTACGTATCCTTTGTCAAATTTACAAAACTTGCAGATGGCCACACAACCTTGAGGATCTCACTGACCTTTACATATATTTAAGAAAGTTCGGAAAAGTTGTAGATATCTCGTTTTACATGCTATATTCTTTTTAATAATATCATATACCCTTAACTCTTTGTATCTATATTCTTTTGTTTATACTCCAGTTCTAATAACACATAGCTAAATCCTTTTTGATGATATATATAGGTGACCATGCTTTTCTGTGACGGTTAACCAATTAGCGTTCTTTAAAAAATTTAGTAACGGTAACTCCATCACTCTTTTATTGTTCGTACTACTGTTGATGTCTTGATATATATCTTCACAGTACCTCTGCTAACTCTTGTCCCATTTCTGAGAAGAAAAGTTTCTTTTTTTTGCACGGTTAGCGAAATGGAGTGTTTCGGGTTAATTTAAAGTAAGTGTTCTTATAGAAGTCAATCTTTTACGGCTATGGTCATTTTCTGTCAAGATGCTCTCAAGCTGTTCTGAATAAAGTGGGCATCAAGCCTCTCTGGCACAATTTCACTGATTATCACTTCCTTGTCTAGCAACGACGTAAACACACAGGAAAGCGCGAGAGAATTGGTGTGGGTGTGGAGAGATTAATGTAAATAAAAGACAAAGAAGCTCCTTACAAGACTTTGCTGAACAAGACATCCCGTTGAAAATTGCAAAACAAGAAAGTAGCTAAAGCTTTCATGTTAACCAAAGCCACGGGCGAAAGTGGTATACGTCATTTAAGGGAAAGACAACTTCTAACCAAGTGGACCACACGTGACATTCGCACCAAACATCTGTGATGCTGTGGAAGACACCGAAGCTAAAACAAAACAGTCATGCATAATGACGTCTTATCAACGATCAATACTGCACTCGTCGGCCTCGCAATGACGTCATGTTGTTAATTACAATAATTAGCATGAAGCGCATAATCGTTCCTAGTATAGAAATAATTTTAAAATAAACTGAGAAAATGTTGTTGAGTTGTCTATTTGTTTTTGTTGCTTTTTTCTTCTTTTTTCTTTTGAGGATAGGGAATTGTTTGCGATAGGGGATGCAGCAATTTCAAAATCATTAATTAACTGCAGCACGATATACCCCTTTCTGTCACGCATTCAAGAATATTTTATATTTATTTGTCTGACTGAGAATAAAACATTGCTCTAGCATGAACTTTAAACCCGATCTGTTTCGTAGACTTAGTCAGAGGAGCCACTGACATAAAAAGTCAGAGAGGTCTCTTTCGCAGTCTACTGAACAAGTATCATTATCCATAAATTGACATTTAAATATTGCGTGGTCTACTAAAAGCAAAACAATTGCGAGTTCTCTGAGAAAAGGACATTTGAACAAACAGTTGCGTAGTTATCTGAGAAAAGAATGCATTTCCCGTAAATGAACATTGAACAGAACTGTTCTTAGTCTGAGTGAGATTGGAACTATTGCCCGTCAGCGGCAATATGAACTGAACTGTGCTTTAGTCTGTTGCAGAACAAGAACCTTTAACCATAAATGAACACTTGAAAATAACTGTCCTTAGTCTGCTTGGGAACAAGAACTTATAACCATAAATGAACACTTGAACAGAACTGTCCTTGGTGTGCGTGAGAACAAGAACTTTTAAACATAAATTAACACTTGAATAAGAGAAGAAGAACCTTTACTCATCAATGAACATTTGAACAAAAATGTTCTGCTGTCAGATTGACAACTCGACCTTTCAAATAAATGGAGACTGGAACAAAACTGTTTATTAATCTGAATGAGAGCAAAATGTATTACTCAAACTGGGCAGTTGAAGAAAACTGTCTCATAGTATGCTTGTGTTTGTATGATATTTACTTCTATTGAAAAAAAAAGGGGGTAATAATTGTGAACATACATAGACTTGACATCATAAAATCCGTAAGAAAGTAGACACAGGGAAAGCGTGTTTTGTGAACGTAAACAGACGGTGCCATAAAATCCCTCTAAGAAATAATAACGACAGCTTATTAATAACACCTAGATATGAAAGACATGATTGCAGCTTGTTAATAAGACTGGGTATGTTAAACAATTGAATCGTAAGAACAACACTTCGTGAAGTTAAACATAATTACATTTTATGATCACCACTTCGTGAAGTTAAACATAATTACATTTTATGATCAACACTTTGTGAAGTTAAAAATAATTGAATAATTGAATCGTATGAACAACACTTCGTGAAGTTAAACATAATTGAATCGTAAGGACAACATTTGGTGAAGTTAAACATAATTGAATCGTAAGAACAACATTTGGTGAAGTTAAACATAATTGAATCGTATGAACAACATTTGGTGAAGTTAAACATAATTACATTTTATAAACAATTCTTTTCTACGATGCACATGATCACAGCTTATGAATAACTCCTTTCTGAGTTACACGTGATCACAGCTTATGAATAACTCCTTTCTGAGTTACACGTGATCACAGCTTATGAATAACTCCTTTCTGAGTTACACGTGATCACAGCTTATGAATAACTCCTTTCTGAGTTACACGTGATCACAGCTTATGAATAACTACTCTCTGAGTCATGCGTTATCACAGCTTGTGAATAACTCTTCACTGAGTTACTCGTAATCACAGCTTATAAGCAACACTTCCTTAAGTTAAACTTGTTCACAGATTTTTAAAGATATGTGATTGCGATCGCGATAGCATCAAATCAGATATTATTGATGATTGTTTTAAAAATCAATCTTAAAATCTGTCTTAAAATCTTTTTAAATCTAATAGATAATTAGCCTTAGAGAAATAGTAACGGTACTCAATGATAAGTTCATACCCACATATTTATTTAAAAAATAAAATGTTAATACATGTGATTTTATGTTAAATTATTTTAATGACCAGTTGTGATGTGTCTGCCCACATTCTCACGATTTTATAAACTTATTGAAAGTGAAGATATCTTATATCATAATAATATTATAAAATTATTAATAGTAATCTCAATAATAATACTATTTCCCATTTCATTTGTTTAAACCACTATAAAAGTAGTGATTTTAAACTTATTCCAACTTCTGACATTTTAATTAAATTTAATCTTTACCTATTCCTACTCCCTCAGTTATGTCCAGTCTAACTTGTCAGTACTTTGACCACTACAAGTGGATCTAAAAGTATTAATGTCCAGTCTAACTTGTCAATACTTTGGCCACTATAAGTGGATCTAAAAGTATTAATGTCCAGTCTAACTTGTCAGTACTTTGACCACTACAAGTGGATCTAAAAGTATTAATGTCCAGTCTAACTTGTCGATACTTTGGCCACTTCAAGTGGATCTAAAAGTATTAATGTCCAGTCTAACTTGTCAGTACTTTGGCCACTATAAGTGGATCTAAAAGTATTAATGTCCGTATCACAGGCCTGTATCACACAGCCAATGAACGCTCAGACTGGATATGAAAAGTGTCACCCAGGGTAGGGGAAATCTGGGCAACAGATGCCAGGAAGCTTAAATAGTGTAAGTCTTAGAAATCAAAATTAGACTGCCTTTTGGACCCACATCCATCAACTCCTGTCATGAGTGATTGGTTCCTATTGTACATTTCCCAGATTGACAAAATTATAAATTTGTGGACTTATGAGAATATCTGGACTTTATAAATCAGTAAATAATTGCAAGCTAAAGGTCCATATCATGGTTTCTCTGGCTAATTATTAAAACTAATCTATTCTTCATTTTGCAGCTTATTTATACACTTATCATTTATATAATTATCTGTAATTGTAATTTTTAGTTAAGATTTCTGAACGAGAATGAGTGAGGGAGTTTGTCCAACTTTTCTCTCATCTATAAAATTGTCTGAGTACAAGTGACGTCACTCAACCCTACGATTGTAAGCAATACATAAAAGGAATAGCATTATTTTCTCTCCAGTGTGGTACCTTGTGCGAGGGGACACCAGCTGAAAAAAAGAGACTGTTATGACTTCACTATTCAGTCTCCTCATCTACACCTAACTTGTCCAACATAAGGACGCCCAAACCACGCCTTCCTTCACCTGGACTGAGGACGACGACACGTCGACAAGTTTATTTGTTGCTGTTTCAGGGTATTTGCGGGTGAGGGGACACCTGATTTTACTTAATTTGTAAACTTGGAAAGCTCTTGCTATCTCCGAAACAATCCTTCTGACCCGCGGTCAACCGACAAAAGGGTGAGAGTCGGGAGACATGTGTGCCTTAGATGCAATCTGGACTCTCTCTTTAATTTAAAATGTCCGTCTGATCGAGATATGTGAATTGCCATGCATGCCAATCAATTTCTGCCAACTCATAACGATCATTTGATCATTTGTTTCCAATTTTGATGAAGATTTTATGATATTGCCCTTGCTTGACGCAGAAGCTGTTTCACGAGTTTCCAAGCATTTTATAAATAGAGCTGTATTGGTTGTGGGCGGGGGGGGGGGGGGCAGAGAAATGTAGTAGGGGTGCAAGCATTGGAAGGAGAGGCGGGAGATGAAGAGCTGATCAGTGTCGGCTGATTGGCTGGCTGGCTCCAGAATGCACTAGCACTGCACGCTTCTGGCCAAGCTCTTATTTTCCGATTGTCAGTATTCCTCAAGAAAGTTGGGGATGAGGACGGCAATGGTCACGGGTCAGCCTTCTTATCAAGACGCACAATCAAATGGCGAGCCTATCTCATCTGAAACAAGCCATGCAGTCGGCTTGAAAATCATCCTTGACAAACCCCAGTCCTTGTTAGTGACGGAGGCGGGATTTTTTCCTAAGGACAGTTTGCGCCATTGTTCCTGCACATTTTTTAAAGATTAGGGTCAGCAGTGAAGGTTGTTTAAATGCCTCAGTTCAGAACCAACCAATTGTAACAGACGTGTTTTAAATGCATAAATCAGTCCATATCGATCGTGTGCTCGAGCTTCAACACCAAAGTTCAAAAGTACGTCCAGTCATCGCTGTCATTGCTAATAAAACAGCATATGTATATCTTGGTGAGCGCTTGTATCTGTGCGTTTGTCTGCATGTATGTCTAACTATGAACTATTTTGTATCGATCTGTACGTGAATTTGCTTTAGAATTTGCTTGTGAATTTGTATACGTGAGTTGTTGTGTATTTATTTATCTGTTGATTTGAATTTGAATCGCTTTGTAAGTTGTGTGACTGTATGTATCTGTGATTTGGGGGTGTCTGTGTGTGTATGTGTATGTGTGTATGTGTGTGAGTGTTATTGTAGTGTGTGTGTGTGTGTGTGTGTGTGTGTGTGTGTGTGTGTGTGTGTGTGAGTGTGTGTGAAGCGCAGTGGTATATACTCGTACTGCGTGCCTTGGGACGTACTTAAATGTAGGTTGATGATGAGCATTTGAATTTATAATTGATGTGGTATACGTTGTTATTTGAACACATTGATTTTCTTTCTCATGTCAGTGCGTACTTATACGTGCCTTTTAGTAATGAGCATCTATCTATACATGCCTCCATGTTATCTGATGTGTATCTATACATGCCTCCATGTTAGTTGATGTGTATCTATACATGCCTCCATGTTATCTGATGTGTATCTATACATGCCTCCATGTTAGTTGATGTGTATCTATACATGCCTCCATGTTATCTGATGTGTATCTATACATGCCTCCATGTTATCTGATGTGTATCTATACATGCCTCCATGTTATCTGATGTGTATCTCTGCATGCCTCCATGTTGTCTCAAATGTATCTATACATGTCTCCATGTTAGTTGATGTGTATCTATACATGTCTCCATGTTAGTTGATGTGTATCTATACATGTCTCCATGTTAGTTGATGTGTATCTATACATGTCTCCATGTTAGTTGATGTGTATCTATACATGCCTTCCCCCTTTGTTTCTCGCTAACATTTCCCGTCAGAGGCCGCAGTAGACATTTTATGTGAGATATTCTCGATCTTGTGATGCCTCTGGAGGGACTTCCTCTCCTCACTGTTTTCTGGAGGGGGGAGAAGGCGTGGTGCTGCGCGGAGGAGGTGGTGGGTTTTGGTCGCTTGCCGTTTTGGGAGTTGTGGCACGATTTGTGGAGCAGTAACGTCGCTTGGAGAAGGAGACAGCTACCCTTCACCACACAGTCCTTGCTCTTCTCGTCCCAAGATAAGACAGACATAATGCAAACAACCCTAACATTATTCATAAAAGAGACCAATAGACTCCACCTCTTCTACATTTTTTTTAAAACCCACAAACATCTACACCAAACCGCACCTTTGTTAAACAAAGAAATACACTGGTAATTGAATACAAGTCCGAGAGTACAACCCCGCAACCAAACAATTCACTCACAACCAAGGAACCAACATTTCTCTCAATCCTAGCTCAATCTACAATATCAATCACTATCCTCACCAATGGCAGAATTTAGAATCTAAACAACAACAAAGAAAAATACCCCCACTAGATAGCAACACCAGCTACCCAGTAAAAGGCAACAAATCCCAAACCACTATCAACAAAACCACAGCCAAAACACTCAACCCCACCCAGGAGGCAGATAATTCCTTCAAACACAGATCAGTCCACAACAACCTGCAGTCACACACAACTCATACAAAAGAACACAAATCACACAACTCATACAAAAGAACATAAATCACACAACTCATACAAAAGAACACAAATCACACAACTCTCTTCCATTGCCAAACGCTGGCCCTTAAACAAAAAAAAAAACAAACAAACAAAGGTTTATTATTTAATCTGAGAATGCGATTATATGTTTGTAATTGTAACATAATTGTAACTGATTTTTACTGGTGAGTGAACTTGGATTATTGGCTCTGAGAATGTTTATGTAAAGTATTGTATGCTGTTGGCTAGCTACTGATGCATCTATATGTAGTTTGTGCTAGATAATTTTATTACGTCAGGGAATGCTTTGACAGTGTGTAAGCTTGCTAAGCCAGCTAATGTATTATAGCTCTGCTGATTGTAAAGTGCAGCATCTGAATTGGGGCATGTAATTAAATTGAGACCGTAAATGTTTTACAGCCATTTTGAACTGCACAACTTTCTGATGTACTTAGCAGAAGAGTATACAGACTTTGACTCCAGCATAGCTCAGTTATCGTGAAGGCTACCTGCAGCATTTCAGACTTGTGCTCTCATTTTGACCACATGTCTACATTATCGTAGACCTAGCTGGTAGTCAATTATTCTGGGAAGATGTCTTCTATTTGACTTCAGTGAATTTAGAAGTATCTTTCCCAGGGGGAGATAACATTCTGCAGAATCCCCAGTGGAGACAAAAACTGCCAGTATTATTAGAAAAGTTTAAAACTTAACTGTGTCAATCTCTCAAGAGATTAATTGATTAATTTATCCCTAGGTTCATTAAATAAATATTTATGTTGAAAGTAATAAATTATAAAAACATGTTGCACTCCAAAAATTGAAACCCAAGCCGATGTTCTCCGCATAAGCAGCTCTGTAAGGTGCGAATGGAAGTAACCAAAGATAATTGTCCATGCAGAGGATGACCTTTCAGTCACCATAGGCCAGTAATAACCTAGGAAGACTAAACTATAGGAAACGGAAGTAAAACTTTAGCTATTGGTAGGTAGAGTAGTGTAACCTAAAGAGGGAGAAAAGCCACACCCACACACAAACTTAGTTTATAAATGAAAGATGGAAATCAGCGTTTTAGCGCTGAGAGCATGAAGATTAGGTACGACATGCATGTCACGTGACCAAAGTTGAAATCATGTTCAAACTAAAGTACTTTTCTACTACCATCCAAGACAGATGGTCTTGAAGAGAAAAAGTCTGATGATAGTTTCAAAAAATCTTAGAATAGGAGTGTGTTTGAAGTTATACTCACTTATGAAACAATAAAAGAGTGCATGATTTAAGAAAGGAATTTGTAATCATCACGAGATACAGTGATTGAACGCTTTGTGCAGAAGATGTATGATAATAATTGTTCTTTCATCTCGATTGTTTTGGTCTGAGTAGTGGCTATTTTCTGTTGTTTCTTGTTGTCCTCTTTGTTGTGGTTGTCTGAATATTTTTGTCCTCAGACATTGTGGTTCGTGTTTGTAATTTCTTTCCTTCTTCACTGTTGTTGGTGTTTGTGAAAAAGCTTCGTTAATCAGTTTGGATGTTGTATGGGTTGAGTTCGTTGTTTTTTTTCCAGTGGGATCTTCCAGACTCTATTTGTATTCATTTCATTATCATTCGTAGTGGTAGATGTTGTTTGGTTTCTTTCACAGTGGCTGTCCTTTCACAGTGGTTGTTTTTATGCTTGTCGGCCCTTGTAGCCTGGATTTTATAGTTGGCAATCACTTGGTAAAAATCCCACATAAACCTAACAGGCTTGAGATCACCTGTATAGCAGATAGCATGTGGTAGCTAAGAGAACGCTGCATTTATTTCCTTGTTGCTGAGATTTGCCTGAAAATAGTTGTCATGAGTGATTGGAACATTTATGGACCAACTGTGACTTCGTATGTCATTGTCATCTCCCTGCCTTGAAAAATGTTTGGGAGTGGTACTGGCTGATACTGTGTTTACAGGTGGTGTCTCTCTGGATGCGGATTGGTCTCTTTAACCTGCCCTGAAAAGGGCATTAGGAGTGGTGCATACTGAAGCTCATGTGCTATGCCTTTCCATCTTATTCCGGTGATCCGGATAAAAGCTGGGGAGCAAAGAGTTAGCACGTCTGATCTACTCAGTTGCTGGCAGCCGAATGACGAATAAAAGAAGTACAATGGAATGTGAAGACTGCAGTCTCACCTGGATAACGAAAATAAGCGCACTCTTCTCAGCTAACGAACATCCTTTATGACCGGACTTGACCACAGACGAAATCAATCTGTGTGGTTCGTGCTATGATTGGTATTATTCTGGTGTAGTTCGTGCAAGTGATAACTATGACTGATATAAGTTTAGTTATGTTTGTGCAATGATAGCTATGGTTGGTATAATTCTGGTGTGGTTCGTGCAAGTGATAACTATGACTGATATAAGTTTAGTGATGTTTGTGCAATGATAGCTATGGTTGGTATTATTCTGGTGTGGTTCGTGCAAGTGATAACTATGACTGATATAAGTTTAGTGATGTTTGTGCAATGATAGCTATGGTTGGTATTATTCTGGTGTGGTTCGTGCAATGATAGCTATGGTTGGTATTATTCTGGTGTGATTCGTGCAATGATAGCTATGGTTGGTATAATTCTGGTGTGGTTCGTGCAATGATAGCTTTGGTTGGTATTATTCTGGTGGGTGTGATTCGTGCAAGTAATAATAATGAGTGATATTAGTTTAGTGTAGTTATTGCAAGATGTATATGATTGGTATTAGAATGGCGTGGTTTTTGAAATGATAGCTATGGCTGGTATTATTTTAGTGTAGTTCATGATAGCCATGAAGTAAATGATAGCTATGATAGATAGCTAGTAGTTTTAATGTGGTTTGTGCAAAGAGAACTATTAAAGATATTTGTTCGTATGGTACGTACAAATAATAGTTATTATTGATATTAGTGGTTATGTGGTTCGTGCAAATGAAAAATATGATTGTTATTAGTTTAGTGTGGTTCATGCAAATGGTTGCTATGATTAACATTAGTAGTTATGTGGTTCGTGCAAATGGTTTACATTCAAATGCAGAATAGGGTTAGTCTGGACTGTTAATTTTGAAGAGTGGCAAATTCTGAAACATGAATTACATCTGCACATAGTTCATTTCTGCTAGGGTCACTTGGTCCAGCAGCCTGGGTAAGCAGATGGCAGCTAGTTTCCCAGTAAAATAATGCAGAGTGGACACATCTCGCCAATCATCTACTAGAGCGATGGCTGAAGTCATTGCGAATATGTCTGGAATCTAATCATGGTGTCAGAACTTCCCACTCCCAGACAATGGAAATTGGCTTATTGTCTGCCCCTGTCACACGCTCTCCCCTAACACTCTCGACTGCACAGCCACAGACTTCTGAAAGCGCCTGGAATCATACAGCATAACATTAACCAATGAAGTTTAGCGTGACTTATTAATAAACCAAAGCAGTCAGGCATCCTTGCAATTAGCCGAACGGTGGTCGACACTTCTAGGAAGCAGTCTGGTCAGGTGACCAAGATTTGATCTAAGCAAGCCAATTCCCTCCCCTTTCTTCATATTTCAATCGTTGCTGCTATGTTGTTTAGCTCCCCGAGAATGGCGTCCGTATAGAAAACAGAAAGCATTCATTTGTGATATTTCTAGCGATAGATATCTTGTCTTATATATACACTTTTACACATTGAAACGTCTAGGTTTCTCCTAGAGGAAAAAGTAGTTTTATTTATCAGTTAGTCAAATATCGGAGCAAATCGTGTATCCGTTTTTCCCTGCCTTTCTTCGAACTCCTATTCATTCAGTATTATATCATTTCATTTATCTGACTATTTATCTGCCTGATTATCTGTCTTCTATCCAGTAATTGCATATCCGCCTATTTATCTATCTGTCACTTGATCTATATATTTATTTCTCCACCTCTCAGTGTATTTATCTGCCTTCTAATATATTTATCAGGCTGTGGCTTTGTCTAAATGTCTTTATATTTATCTATTTCTGTATATTTCTCTCATCAAACATTTCTCTCATCAGCCGTATCTCTCTCTTTCTCTCTCTCTCCATTTCTCTCATCGCCGTACCCCCCTCTCTCTCTCTCCTTTTATGTTTTATGCTTATATCCATTTATATAGTTTTCCCCTTACAAACCGTTGCCAGGGGCACTCCAAAATAAAAGTGATTAGTAGATTTCTCTACAGTAGGTAAACTTTTTAATCTCAGCCCATTAGTTGGTCTCGTTCTCATGAATCATAGCTATTGTTTAAATAAAAACTACTCACTAGTTTGCATTACATCAGCAATTTCTAGTTCATTCTCGATTCAAGTTGTTTACTTCCAACTCAGACACTTTAAAAATACCTCATAAGGTGTGCCCAAGGTCGGGTTACTCTGACAATTTAACAAGTTATATAACAATTAATTTTTAAAATAGGGAGAGGCAAATTTACTCTGCTACACGTGTCTTACAAAATAAACAATGAATTGTATCAGATCTTGAAGATGTTCATCCTGAAGATTTTTATGTTGAGTGCTTGTCTGTCGAGTGATGAGCTTTCCTTCTATTCCAGGTTTGAACCTCAACTCTGAAGCCCATTATCGCGAGGTTTAAGTGTTGTGTTGACCCTATAAAACCAGTTATTTGCAGGCGTATATCAGATATGTTTTCTTTATTTCTGCCATGTCTCTTTGTGTATGACAGTTGGCATTCCTCTATCCCCCACCCAGAGCACTCAAACACAATCACTCTCAAATAAAGACACACACACACACACACACACACACACACACACACACACACACACACACACACACTGACACACATACATACAGATGTTTTGCGATAATTCATCTTTGTTTTTAATCTGGATGCATTCTTATTTCGCTGTAAGTAGTAGCTAGGTAGTAGCATTAACAGATGTAAAGGTTAGCAGCAGTAGTAATAAGTAGTAGTGTAGTAGCAGTAGTAGCACAGTAGTATAGTGGCAGCAGTATAAATAGTTTAATTTGTTGGTAGTAATAATGGTAGCCTAAATCGTTTGCAAAGATTGCATAACAGTTAAAATCTTGCAAATTGCACACGCATACACACGCACACATACACACTCACACACACATACACACGCACACACTACCTTCTCCACACTACAATGTGCTTTAAAAACTAAACAGTGGTAAAGAATGAATTGCTTATCCTGTTACTAGAAAACATATTCTTATTCCAGAGGCAAATTCTAAGTAACCTTCCCGAAGCCATAAAACTAAACTCTGCCGATACTGAATGTAATCTTCAACCATAGCCGCCGTGTGAACTGATGCCCTTTTAGGCGGCACACTGACTTCTATTATTGGTGTCTTATTTCCAAATGGTTTGCTTGTACTTCATTGGATTATTTTTTCCATTCATTTTCAGTCTCTCCCTTCTCTTCCACATCCATCTTCCAGCCCCAAACCTCCATCCACCGATTCCTGTAAAAGGACTTGTTCCCAATTACGTCCGCGAAATAAATGCCAGAGGGTGGACTCTTTAGTTCGAGATACAGAGTTATGCTTTATTTATGTGAGTTACGCCAAGTCGCTCAACCAACATCACTAGACTTGTGAGTTACGCCAGGTCGCCCAACCAGCATCACTAGGCTTGTGAGTTATGCCAGGTCGCCCAACCAGCATCACAGCATCACTATGCTTGTGAGTTACGCCAAGTCGCCCAACCTACATCACTAGGCTTGTGAGTTATGCCAGATCGCCCAACCAGCATCACAGCATCACTATGCTTGTGAGTTACGCCAAGTCGCCCAACCTACATCACTAGGCTTGTGAGTTACGCCAAATTGCTCAACCTACATTACAAGACTTGTGAGTTACGCCAAATTGCTCAACCTACGTCACAAGACATGTGAGTTACGCCAAATTGTTCAACTTACATCACTAGGCTTATGAGTTACGCCAAATTGCTCAACCTACATCACTAGGCTTGTCAGTTACGCCAAATTGCTCAACCTACATCACTAGACTTGTGAGTTACGCCAAATTGCTCAACCTACGTCACAAGACATGTGAGTTACGCCAAATTGTTCAACTTACATCACTAGGCTTATGAGTTACGCCAAATTGCTCAACCTACATCACTAGGCTTGTCAGTTACGCCAAATTGCTCAACCTACATCACTAGACTTGTGAGTTACGCCAAATTGCTCAACCTACATCACAAGACTTGTGAGTTACGCCAAATTGCTCAACCTACATCACTAGACTTGTGAATTACGCCAAAACTTTGCTGTGTGGGTTATGAACACATGGTTCAAGCCTGTTTTCAATGTTGAACGTGTGTCATGTGTGGTAAAAAAAGATGTTACATAAGACGTGATCACATTTAAACCCAATCACACTTCTATAGTGTCATGTGTTACAATGTATTGAAAATTAAAAGTATTACAAATAATAATCCAAAAGAAACTAGCTATGAACCTCCATTCCCAACCTGACATATAGACGATGACAACAGTTAAAATCAAAAACGCAAATATCATTAATTTAAGAATAGATGAAAACTTTATGAAGAAATGGTAGCAAGACTGACGTTCTCACAGTTTAATATTTTCCTACTCCTCTGTAAAACACAACAAAAGTCTTTGCTGTAAATATCCCTTTATACTTTCCCGGGAGCTGATGATGAAGTTGACCAGGATAACTTGGTGGTTCTTGCATGGGCCTGGTCAACGTAGGCTTGGGGTTTTGTGTTGGTAGAGAGATTCATTTGACCATGACCTATTCTGAAGTTTGCTCAAAAGAGTTCAAGGAAGGGGCAAGTAAGATGCATACAGGGTGCCAATAGAATGCCGATTCTGAAACATAGAACACTCTTTCCTTAAATTCCCAGCAGACACTAAAGTGACAAATGACACACCAAATGCACGTCATTCATGTATAGAGATAGGAGGGGCATCTGATAGATAATTGTAAGAAGAAATCGAAAAGAATTAATTAAAATAATAAATATATACATAACTGAATATAAATAAATGCATACAAGCATAATCTTAACAAGTGTACATGGTTCAATAGTAAGTCCAACCTAAGTGACCTTTGTAGCCTTAACCTTTTTACCAGTGGGTAACTGGGGGAGTTTTCTGAATAACGTTTCTCTAACAACAGCAGAATTACCTTTGATCTTTGAGGCTAATTTTAGTGCACACAAGGACAAACCATATCAGTCACTTGGTCAGTCAGGCTAAATATCTGGCGAATTATTATGTTGACCAAGAGTGTGTAATACCGCCAGTGATCATCAATCTATACACAAACAGACGAACAAACAAACGAGCGGATGTGAAACGATATCTCTAAAGTCAGGCCCGCTCTGACAAGTCTAAAAGTGTTTTGAAGCCCTGGAAATCTTAAGATGGATGAAATGTTAAGAGGCTACCACTCGAACTGTCACAGCGCAGGGTTTGGCTGTTTTAGTGGTTTACAAGTGACTTACTTCAAGCTGGGATGCTGTGTAGCAGTCTAATGTCATATTTACCACTCTATAGTGCTGATGTCTTTTGCAAGTTAAATGCTATAAGAGAGAAGTTACTACGTTTGACTTTGTAGCAAGATATACCATGTGACTCAAGCTACAAAGCTTGATTGAAATAATCATATTATGTGGCCAAAGTAAAAGAGTGTGGCGTTATTGTGATTTTTATTATGCAGCTCAAGCTATCATGTTTAATACTTTGGGGGAGCTTGGCTGTGTAGCTAAAGTCATGAAGTTTGGCTGTGTGACTCAAGTTAACCATATCTGGCTATGTGGCTCAAGTTACCAAATCTGGCTGTGTAGCTAAAGTTATCCAATCTGGCTACGTGACTGGTCACGAAGTTTGGCTCCAAGACAGGTCACGAAATTTATCACTTTGACTGAAGCTGCCCTGATGGGCTTTTATGAAATGTGCTATGAGGCTCAAGCTAAAACTTTGGGCAATCTTTTAGGCTGGTTTGTGGGCTGTGCAGTGACAAACTATGCTACTTGAATTGAGTCTTTACATTTAATGACGTTGTAGGTTAATCTTCGTGATTTGGGCTGGTTTGTAGGCTGTGCACTTACAAACTATGCTAAGTGAATTGAGTCTTTAAATTTAATGATGTGAGAGTAAATATGTATTGGGTTGTGGAGTAGCGGACAGGTGACCAAAATATTCCAGATATATTTATTTTGTTTGGTGATTTCAAAAGATTTTTTGTTTATACTCTTCCTTTTCTGTTTTGTTTTTGTTTCGGTTGTAATAAAGTTCTCATAAATTCATTATTTGATTAAAAAAGACATTCAGATATCCTTTTGACAAGATTATAAAGACCAAATAAATTAATTCCTCATTCAAAAACATTAACAAATTATTTTTTGTAGATCCGATAGAAACGTATTACAAACAAAAGAAATATAAAATATATCACTACAGAAATAAACGCGAAGCCGAGTTATATATAATTGTATTCATTTCACTTTTTCTCTTTTAAAAGTCTGAAGTGAGCTGAACTTTAGAGTCACAATTTTATTTATACCAGGAAATCACCATTTCTTCATAAGTAAAATTTAGGATTTTCTCGTTCAGTACTTAGAACATAATAAATATTATTAGTTTGTTAACGGTATTGTCCATTTGAAATAAAGTTTGCGAATGTTGTCAAAGGGAGCGAAGCAATAAGATTGCCGCTAGTGTTTATCCGTTCAAGTTGGATTATATCCCCTGACGAAACATCGAACAAACTGGTAATGCTATATATAACTTTACCTTGACGCCCACCCTCACCCTGACCTGTTCGCGATGAGAAACCTTCAAATTAGGGGGAAACATTCGATTGTAGTATATTATTGCATATTCGTGATGTATAAATCATTTTCCTTCTTCACATCACAGATGTATTCACTAATTCTAACTTGAAAGTACCTCATTTTGCATTCTTTTATTTTTGTAAATACAAAATATGTGTGCAAATAAAAAATAAATGAAGTCTAAATATACCTAGTCTCGTATTTACAAATTCTGGTTCATAAGTTATAACGGTTATTGTCGTTAGTCAGAAAATATTATGTTTGCACCCAAAAACAAAATCTTATTTGCAAGAGGAAGAAAAGGGGATAAAGGTACATTTAAAAAAATATACAAGCATTAACGAGAAGAGATACAAATGATGTTAGATTTACACCAACATTAACAAGAAGAAATACAAAGGATGCGAGATTTAAACCAACATAACGAGAAGAGATACAAAAGATGTTAGATCTACACCAACATTAACAAGAAGAGATACAAAGGATGTTAGATCTACACCAACATTAACGAGAAGAAATACAAGGGTTGCGAGATCTAAACAAGCATTAACAAAAAGAGATAGATACAAGTGATGCAAGATCTAAAGCAACATTAACGAAAAGAGATACAAGGTGTGGCAGAGTAAATTTGACTCTCCAAATTGTTTAATTTAATTGTTATATAAAGTGTTAAATTGTCAGAGTAACCCAGCCTTGAGCATTCCTTATGATGGTATTTTTTAAAATGTCTGAGTTGAAGTAAACGCTGGAGGCAAGAATGTGCTTGAATTTGCTGATGTAATGCAAACTGGTGAGTAGATTTTATTATCCAATGATTATAATTTACGAGACCTAGACCAGCCAATGGGCTGAGATTAAAATATTTACCTGCTGTAGAGAAATCTACTGGCTAATCATTTTGAATTTGGAGTGGCAAGAAGATGTGTGGTTTTGAAAGGTAGTCATTTGGAAAGTTAGCTGACTGGTTGAGAGAGAATGGACTTAGAAATATTTTATATACCTTGCTATTGATATGTTATACTTGTGTTTTATGTAGAGAAGTACTACGTGAATTGACTTTTATTTCTACAAATGTCTGAACTAAGCTGCTCGCATTTAGTATGCTAATATTTGACATTGTTTTCATATGCTGTATTTATTATGCTGTGTGCGTGTTGTATCAGGCTAATAAATATCATTGCAGGAAACTGTAAGTTGAGATTGAAATGTAAGAAAGAATGGAGTTAGAAAGTGATAAACTAGAAGCTTTCTGTTTCTGGGATATTTGGTATTTAATCTAGGACACATTTTAACCTAAATTGTCTAAGGTTGACACAGTTTAACTTACATTACCTAATGTTGAACATGAGATTTCTGGGAAATTTGGTATTTAATCTAGGACACATGTTAACCTACATTGTCTAAGGTTGAATAACTCAACGTCAGTGTTTCTCTGAAGTAGGGTTGTGTTTAATCTAGGACACAATTTAACTTATATTACCTAGTGATGACAAAATTTAACATACTGCATGTTGCATACTTCAGCTTCCAAATAATCTCTTTTTTTATGTTAGGTAAACCAATGTGGCCCACATTTCTTAAATTCAGCACACTCTTGCGTCTACTTTAAATATGTACTTTGTAATGTTTAAATCGTCTACTTTAAATATGTACTTTGTAATGTTTAAATCGTCTACTTTAAATATGTACTTTGTAATGTTTAAATCGTCTACTTTAAATATGTACTTTGTAATGTTTAAATCGTCTACTTTAAATATATACTT